>JARFXV010000252.1:1007500-1364071 GCA_031761425.1 Cosmopolites sordidus | reverse complement strand
GTCGCGTATTGGATAGCATGATCGCAACTTATGCACCTCCTTACTGTACAAAAGTATATCAAAGCAGAAACAGTCACATTTAACAGCAGGGTTGTGCATAAGTTGTGCTCATACAATCCAATAAGCAACTACTGCTTAGTTTCCTGAAAATTAAGATCTAACTTACTGCAGAGATTATATTTTTCACAGAAATATTCATTAATATCTTCTCCATTTCTTTTGATTCTTTCATTCATCCTTTTCCACCTACTAGGTAAATCTTCCACTTTTAAAAACGTTTTTCTAAAAGCAGTTTCAAAATCCTGAAAAGTGAAAGTGGGTTTGTCCTGCAAAATACCACTATTGTGCTCCACCAGTTAAATTAAACCAATCAATTGTCCACTTGAAGTTTTCATCTTCAGCTCTCACCTCTTTGTCATATCCCAAATGTAAATTCTCTTTAAACTTGATGTCTGCTGTCCCAGGTTTTTTATCTATGTCCAATGATAATAACGATGGTCTGAGCATTATAAGCAATACAGAAAAAGAATTGAAAGCCGACGAGTGAAGCCATAGAGCCTTGTGTCCACCCCTGGCAAGTCGAGAGTTCGATTAACATCTTTTATATATATTTGAGAACCCATTGTGTAGTATTTATCCTTTATTAATCCTGTTAAATGTACGTAAAAGTGTTTTAGGGATATCTATAATACAAAAATAGACAACAGTTGTTTTAAAAAATGTCAAAAATGTTGGCTCAATAATGATCAACAATTATTTTTCGACAAATTTATTTTATAACTGAGGGATAAGGCTTGATGACGATGCATGGCACAAGCGCAGTAGATGAAATTGTAGGCTGCGTGTATGCAAATTTCACCCTTAGGATAAACACCACAATTTTGTAAAAAATCTTCTATGTTGTGATAAAAATTACATATAGGATTTATTAATATCATTTTTCAGCTACGTATAGTTGACACTCACATTTCAAATGCCTCGAAAAAAAAACTGATATTGGCCAAAATGACATAAAGATGAAGGGACGCCAACCCTATTCCTGGATTTAAATCGATAATATCGAAAAATAAGCAGGACTTACCCGTTCAATAGGACAACAGCAACTTTACACAAACCGCATAAAATATTACCTTCACCAAAAGACTATTTTTCACAAAAAAAAAGGAACAAATACAACAACAAACGTTTCTGGGACAATGTAATTTTATAAGAAATGGACGATGGCAAACGGCGCAAGTGAAAACAGATAGTTCGCGGGTATACAAATTTCACCCTTATGGCAAATTCCTCAATTTTATGAGAAATATTTTATGCAATGCTAAAAATTACATATAGGATTTAATATTATCATTATTCATTTACTTTTACTTGACGCTAATATTTGAAATGCTTGAAGAAAAAAGAATATGGCCCAAAATGACATCTAGGTGAAAGAACGCCAACCCAATTCATGGATCTAATCAATAATATCGAAAAATAAGGACGACTTACCGGTTCAACAGGGGCAACAGCAACTTTACACAAACCACATGCACTTTTACGTTCAACGAAAACCTATTTTTTTCACAGAAAATAAATATATAAAAGCGGAACCAATACACCAACAATCATTTTTCGACGACTTAATTTTATAACTGACGGATAAGGCTTGATGACGACGCATGGCACAAGCGCAGTAGATGAAATAATAGGCTGTGGGTATGCAAATTTCACCCTTAGGATAAATACCCACAATTTTGTAAAAAATCTTCTGTTGTGATAAAAATTACATATTGGATTTATTAATATCATTTTTCAGCTACGTATAGTTGACACTCACATTTCAAATGCTTGAAAAAAAAAACTGATATTGGCCAAAATGACATAAAGATGAAGGGACGCCAACCCTATTCCCTGGATTTAAATCGATAATGTCGAAAAATAAGCAGGACTTACCCGTTCAATAGGACAACAGCAACTTTACACAAACCGCATAAAATATTACCTTCACCGAAAACTTATTTTTTCCCAAAAAAAAAAAGCGGAACACAGCAACAAATATTTTTCAACGAATTAATTTTATAATTTATAGATGACGACAATCGGCGCAGGCGCAGAACATGAAACAGCCTGGATTTATGCAGTTTTCACCCTTAGGGTAAATACCACAATATTGTTAAAACTCTTCTAAGTTGTGATAAAAATTTCATATAGAAATTAATAATATCATTATTCACCTGTCTACAGTTCACTCTTAGATTGCAATTACTTGAAATAAAAAGATATCGGCTAAAATAACATAAAAGTGAAGGGATGCCAATCCTATTCCCCGATTTAAATCAATAATATCGAACAATTAGACCTTATCGCTTCAATAGGATAACAGCAACCTTACACAAACTTCATACACTGTTACATATACCTAAAACCCATTTTGTTCACAAAAAAAAACTATATAAAAGCACAACAAATACACCAACAAACATTTTTCAAATAATTGTATAATTTCTCGATGTTGAGGAACCAGCTTAGAATTTGCATAAAGATTCTCATCAAATGGCTTTTAAATCTATCTTTCCTTTTTCTTGCAATGAAGATGATATCACATCAATCCTATGTATCATCCATAAAAAGGCATCCATTAACTGACATTACTTAGATGCAGTAACTACAACCTTGAGCTGCCACAAGTAAATTTTCTAATAAGCATGTTAAGTAAAAAATGGCTAAAATGATTCACTCCAAAATTAATTTCAGTCAGCTTCAGTTTTCAGTCATTCTGATTGATGATCAGTCATTGTTGATTAAAAAGTCAATGTCTTAAATCTCTTCTTGACCATCTCTGTAAAATCTCTAACAGATTTAAAAGAACCCAAATCTATTTCCATTGGAATCTACAAACTAGTTCTCAACAATTTTGTAATAATCTAAATGTAACTTATCACTAAAATGGGGTTATTAATAAGGCATTGTTTTATTCTGGTTATGGCTAAGTTAGCCTTTACTATGCCTTGGCATGCTAAAATAATTTGTTTATTTTAAGAGGGTGATTGTGGCTATCAAAACCGATTCTTGAATTTGTGCCAGTGGCAAGAACAACCTCCCCATCCAATTATTGTATATCTAACAATTTCAACTAAATGATTTAATTAGGCAAATGTATTATCAGATCACTGCAGTATGGCCTGTATTAAGAAAGGAAGAAATATTAAGGAACTTGGTGGGGTTTTATCCGGCACTACTTAAAGAGTAGGTGTTGCCAAGCTCTGAGATTGTCTTTTGCAAATTTACCCATCATAACAAAAAAAAATGAAGATAATTTCCCCAGTTGCCCCCAATTAAATTCATGCATTGAGGCAACAGTGTTGTTTTACTGAAAGGAATTGTCTTTTTAGATTTAGTTTTGTAAATATATATATATATATATATATATATATATATATATATATATATATATATATATATATATATATATATATATATATATATAAAATGCCATTACAAAGTATAACATCTCAAGCTTCAGAAGAAATTTCAGGTTTGACAGTTAAAAACGACATATTATGTTAGAATTTTCGTCCTTTTATATCTCATTCAAAACTGGATGGATGCTGCTAATAGTTTTTTACAGTTTTTGCAAGTGATTAAAAGTCAAATATGTTTAATAGCTCACAATTGTTTCAGATTTGATTATCCAACCTAACAATAATAAATTATTAACCAAATTAAACACCAAAAAATAGTTATAGTCAATCAGTACTTGCTAAAGTACCATGAATTAGGATGAGGAAACGAAAACGACACGAAAAGTGGGGAGTCGACGTCGTTTAGAGTGTACCCGTCAAACAAAAATAGTCGAGTCAAAGACCACCAGTGAAGAAGTACAGAGAAAGAGTTAAGAGCCAACAAGTAGTAAAGCCATAGAGACCTGCATCCACCCATGAGAAGTCTGAGAGTTCAATAAACATCTTTTATATATAGTTGTGGTCCCATTTTGTAGTATTTATCCTTTTAGAAACCTGTTAAATGTACGTGAAAGTGTTTTAGAGATCTCTATATAACAAAAATAGGCAAAATATTCAGAAATGAGATTAATATCTATATTCACATAACATTCAGTTTCGGGAAATTGTAAGTGAAATAGTGAAACGACAATATATTGAAAATCGAAAACCGTAGACCCAACAAAAAAAAATAGTGACAATAAGCGACTTTATTCGGTTAACACCATATTCAGAAGGGTCGGTGTGAAGTTAGCAGACTTTAAAGCCAGATGAAAAAGAACGAATAGTTGGGCAATGAACACCTCTGGCTGAAAAAATAATTGGCGAACTTTGACAAGCGACAGTGGACCTAACCTATTATTGACAATACATCAACAAAAATCGATGGAAAAGAATTGGATAACACCCAAAGGGATAGTATTCTTCCAACTTTGTCAACAGGCCCAGACCATATAAAGTCACCTTTGAAGCTATGCTACAAATGTATATTGCAGAAAATCAACGGCGAGATGAAATGTTTGAAAAAATAGTGATCAACAAACAAGTCAGTATGGATACAAACTGAGCAGAAATGTCGAACGGTTATCACGTACTAGCGGATTTAACAAAAAATGCACCAGGATTTAGTGGAAATGCGAAGGGAGATCTTAAGATGTGGCTAGACGAAATTGTAAGTATGAAAACACTACATGAATGGCCAGATACACATGTTTTAGAAGCAACATGGTTTAAGTTAACTGATGGAGCACAACAGTGGTATTTAGCAAAACCACATCCACTACTTTCAGGATTTTGAAACTGTTTTTAGAAAAACAATTTTTAATACTGAAAGATTTATCCAGTAGATGGAAAAAGATGAATGAAAGAATCCAAAGAAAAGCAGAAGATATTAATGAATACTTCCATGAAAAATAAGTAATAAGTCTGCAGTAAGTTAATCCGTCATTTTCAGGAAACTAAGCAGCAGTTGCTACTTCAGCTACATCAGATGATCATATCAATGTTCTGGGTATTACCATGTACAACTAGTACCTTGGCCATTTCGTCTACTTCGTCAACCTTCAGAGAAACATCAACCTTTGCTGTGCTGGTGTAGCTGGAAATCCTCCAAATCCATATAGTGCCTGCTCAGATCCTACTACAGAGAAGTTTAACTCATGGGCAGCTTTTTCTTGCACTGTACATACTACATTCCCTAGATCAATGATTGCTGTTTCTAGCTACTCCTTTTATTAACATTTGTTTAAGGTATTTTTCTAAACCAATATCCAGATTGAGGTCTTCTGCTTAACTATTTATCTTTAGATGTTCTTCCACATGTACTATTAACTGCATGCAGGAAGATGACTATTTTCTAAACAATTTCTTGCAATATGACATTCCTTTCACAACTCCTCATTTGCTCATTTGTGTATGTTCCTCTGTCTTACAATATTTTGCTACTTGACCATATTTCTTGCAGCTAAAGCACAAAGGTTTTCCATCTCCATTTCTATCTGGCTTTCTTTCTATATTGGATGAGCTTGCTGAGGTACTATCAGATCTTGGCTCTCCTTTCTTAATTGCCTTATTATTGGCTGATACAATACCTCTGAGTCTAACACAGACAGATTCAGGAGAGTCAAGATTTGATAGTACCACAGCAAGCTCAACCAATATAGAAATAAAGCCAGATAGAAATGGAGATGGAAAACCTTTGAACTTTAGCTGCAAGAAATATGGTCATGTAGAAAAATATTGTAAGACATAGGAACATACACCCAGGAGCAGACGAGAAGTTGTCTGTTAGACTTGCAGAAAGGAAGGCTATATTGCAAGAAATTGTCCAGAAAATAGAGAGTCATATTCCAGCTTGCAGTTAATAGTACAGGAAGAAACAAAACATCTAAAGACAAATAGTCAATCAGAAGACTTTAACCTGGATATTGGTTTTGGAGATATATTAAATCAATATTAATAAACGGAGTGACTAGAACAGTAATTATTGATTCAGGGGGTGCAGGAGAAAGTTGCCCAGGAGTTAACCCCTCTGTAGTTGGATCTGAGCAGGTACTAGATGGGTTTGGAGGATTTCCAGGTATTACCAGCATAAAAAGGCTGATGTTTCTCTGAAGGTTAACGATGTGAAGGAAATGGTGGATGCGCTAGTTGTACCTGATTATCTCCAGAACGTCAATATTATTATTGTACGTAGTTATAAGCAGTTTAAAGTAAAATCTCCGTTAGAAAGCTTAACTAGGTTGAATCAGTACTTGCTAAAGAACCATCAATTAGGATGAGGAAACGGAAACGACTCGAAAAGTGGGGAATAAACGTCGCTTAGAGAGTATCCATCGGGCAAGATCACTCGAGTTGAAGACCATCAGCGAAGCAGTACTGAAAAATAATCCACCCCTGATGGTTCGAGAGTTCAATTAACATCTTTTATATATATTTGAAAACACATTTTGTAGTATTTATCGTTTATTAATCCTGTTAAACGTACGTAAAAGTGTTTTAGTGATATCTATAATACAAAAATAGAAAACAGATGTATTAAAAATGTGAAAAATGTTGGCTCAATAATTATTCAAGAGAAGAAAAATCACATGTAATAAAATGAAACAATCCCTTTAATGCCTAAAATGGCATGACATTAAAAGAAAAAGGTTTATCGATTAATATGAAAAATAAATTATAAACAAATAAACCATCACCATCAAGTGCATTTAAAGGAACAAAAATTTTTTTGTTAAATATATAGGTGGACCAAACCATGGGTTACAAAAAGCCAGAAAATCATTGATAATATCTATATAAAATTAGTCTTGAATGTAGAGAAAAGTCATTATTCTACTTGTTTCCAAAAAAAATTGATTTTTTGGTTTTTCAGATTTTATTGTAATTTTTTAGATATCTAATATTTATTTCTTAACAGATTTTTAACATTTATTTATTAACAATATTTTCTCAGTTATATAATAACTAACTTTATTCAAACAAACAAATGCATTTTTATTTTTACCTATTTAAACATCTAAAATAATATTTATTAATTCATAATCACTAAAGGGCTGAAACACCACAGGAACGAGAAGAAGAAACAATCGGAAAGTGATTCCGACAATAGATATTCCACCAAATTATCAAATATATAGTACGGCTACGATCTGATTTTTCAGAAAACTGATTTAAACGGAGAAAAAGATTTCTTTTAAAGTAAAAGATTATCTAATTTGCACAAAAAAAATCATTAATAGATTCACATGCTCGCTCTATACAAAGAAAAATATATTATCCAAAATGGTGGCGTAAAGACTAAAGGGACGCCAACCACATTCATGGAAATGTTCAATAATATCGGAAAAAACTTACCCATTCAATAGAACAACAGAAACTTAACACAAACCATATACACTTTTACCTTCAACGAAAACCTATGTTTTCACAGAAAAGAAAGTATATAAAAGCCGAACTAATACACAACAATCATTTTTCGACAAATTAATTTTATAACTGACCGATAGGACTTGACGACGCACGGCTCAAGCGCAGTACATGAAATAATAGCCAGGGGTATGAAAATTTCACCCTTAGGATAAAAATCACAATTTTGTAAAAAATCTATGTTGTGACAAAAATTACATATAGGATTTATTAATATCATTATTCAGCTACTTGACATTCACACTTCAAATGTTGAACAAACCTGATATTGGCCAAAATGACAAAGATGAAGGGAAGCCAATCCTATTCCTGGGTTTAAATCAATAATATCGAAAAATTAGCAGGACTTACCAATTCAATAGGACAACAGCAATTTTACACAACCCGCATACACTGTTACCTTCACCAAAAAACTATTTTTCACAAAAAAACTTAATAAAAATGGAATAAATACAAGGACAAACGTTTCTAGTACAATGTAATTTGTCAGGGATCAAAATATCTTACAGACATGCGCGTTAAAAACGATTTGCAAACTGTTAGATACATGTTTGTGATTACAGGTTGGAACGAACCTTATAACTAATGGACGACGGCAAACGGCGCAAGCGAAAACACAGATAGTTCACGGGTATACAAATTTCACCCTTATGGTAAATACTTCAATTTTATGAAAAATATTCTATGCAATGATAAAAATTACATATACGATTTAATATTATCATTATTCATCTACTTTTACTTGATGCTAATATTTGAAATGCTTAAAGAAAAAAGAATATCGCTCAAAAAGAGATAAAGGTGAACGGACGCAAACCCAATTCATGGATATAATCGATGGATAAAATCGAAAATAAGGAGAACTTACCGGTTCAATAGGACAACAGCAACTTTTCACAAACCACGTACACTTTTACGTTCAACGAAAACCTATTTTTTCACAGAAAAGAAAGTATATAAAAGCGGAACTAATACACCAACACACATTTCTCGACAAATTAATTTTATAACTGACGGATAGGGCTTGATGACGACGCACGGCGCAAGCGCAGAACATGAAATAATAGCCTGGGGGTATGCAAATTTCACCCTTAGGTCAAACACCACAATTTTGTAAAAAAATCTATCTTGTGATAAAAATTACATATAGGATTTATTAATATCATTATCATATTATTCAGCTACCTATACTTGACACTCACATTTCAAATTCTTGAAAAAAAAACCGATATTGACCAAAATGACATAAAAATTAACGCCAACGTCGCCAACCCTATTCCTCGATTTAAATCAATAATATTGAAAAATAAGGAGACCTTATCAGTTCAATACAACAACAGCAACTTTACACAAACTGCATACAATTTTACCTTAACCTAAAACCTATTTTCTCACAAAAAAAACTTGGATGAAGTAGCTATAGCCTTGAGCTGCCACAAGTAAATCTTCTAATAAACATGTCAAGAAAAATGGCCTAAATGATTCACTTAAAAAAAAATTCAAAGCTAACTTCAGTTTTGAATCATTCTGATTAATATGCCAGACATTGTTGATTAAAAAGTCAATTTTCTTAAATTGCTTCTTGACCATCACTGCAAAATTCCTAACAGATTTAAAAAGAACCCAAATATATTACCATTGGAATGTACAAACTAGTTCTCAACAATGTTGTAATAATCTAAATTGAAGTTATCAATAAAATGGGGTTATTAATAAGGCATATATATATATATATATATATATATATATATATATATATATATATATATATATATATATATATATATATATATATATATATATATATATGTATATATATATATATATATATATATATATATATATATATATATATATATATATATATATATATATATATATATATATATATATGTATATATATATATATATATATATATATATATATATATATATATATATATATATATATATATATATATGTATACATATATATATATATATATATATTATATATATACAACTGCTTAAATCATAAATTTTATTTCGATAAACAATACACTGTTAAATGTACATAATAAAACTTCCTTGAACTAGGATAATATATTACAGTAGATTATAATATGTAAACTACATTAATAATCAATTCACAATAAAAACAATCACTACCCAAAATAATTTACATTTATACATGTTTGTTTTTATAATAGTTTGATAGTTTTCATTGAATTTTACAATACTTTTAAAACCACAAGCAGCACTTACTGGTCAAATCACCTAAACCATTCATATGTTCACTGCTGAATAAAGGCCCCTTCATCATGCTTCCAACTTTCACGGTCCTGGGCTTTTCTTTGCTACTCAAGTCCAATATACTTAACAATGTCATCAGTCCATCATGCTATCGATTTTCTTCGCGGACATTTGCGATCAAAGGGTATTCACTCCAGAAGCCTTAGTCCATCTGTTTTTTAAAGAATGGGCAAGCGAATTGTCTTACTAAATGTAGACTCTCGCATGCCCCTTTTGGCTTGCAGTATTATTTTTTCCACGTTTAAAATCAGCAACCCAGTTTTAATAGTTGAATGAAGGGAACAATGAGTGTTGTACTGCCCAAAAAGTAGCTGTTTACGTTTATACTGCTGTTTGCAAAACATTCACAAATACACATATGGAAGCTATTTTGTCAAAAATTCTGTGTTGTTTTTTATTCAATCAATATGTTTCTATTGAAATTTTACTGTTTAAGTAGCTTAATTTGTGCCAAAAGTCAAATGAAGACTGTTTTGAAGTATGTTGTGGATTATTTTGTGTTCGGTGTTTCATTCTATATATACACTTTCCTTATTTTGACGACATATCAATTATCATTCAACTTTGCTATAGTGTGTAATTAAGACAATTTATTTCACTTTAACACTATTGAATTTTCTAAAATGCAACTGGAATTAAATATTTTTCGGGTAGTTTTTGCTGCTGTATTAAAAATGATTTCTAAACATTTCATCTGATCACAATTCCATACTTTTACGCTAATATAGTTAATGGCCAGGGATGTCTAAAACGGCTTCATTTCGAAAGCAGCATATTGAAAGGTATAAAAATAACAATAATTGAAAACTGAGAAATGAGACAAGGAGCAATATACTTAAAAATACTTGACTTGACAAAATAGTGAAGGACCATAAACAAAAAAAAAAGTTATATCGGTTTTTGCTAAATAGAAATATAAATATGTAATAAATATAATAATTGTATTTGTCAGCTTTAAAATATCTGTAAGATGATCTTCAGCTGGCATTCCTGCGAAATTGGAGCCATCATTGAAGGTTCTTCCGATGTTTTTTTTGCGGTAGATCCCTTCCCAACTACTTCAAGTTGCCCTATAGTATGTTGTGCATCTAGGTCTTGTCCACAATCCTTCTCCATTCCTTTTTGTTCTTTATTTTCGAAATCAATCCACAGTGGTGATTCAGTTCGTCTTATGCCTGTCACAATTTAGTCATTCCATCTTGCCAGTTTGTGATGTATAAGATACTTAAAATAAATGTCTTGAAAAATGGCCACGGTGAATAAAAAAAGAACTTTAGAAAAACATTGGTTGTTTTTATTTTAACAGAAATATAAATATTGTACATGACAACTATGTATATTTGTTAATAAAAAAAAGAGGTACTTTAAAATGTCTTGACAAAATGGTGACGGTGAATTTAAAAACTAAATCACCATAATGAAACTTGTATAACAAGAAAATTACAAAATATAAAAATTCAGTAATTACAGTATAATCTATTTTATCATTTGGATTATGAAAACATTTTTTTTTATAAATATTTTCTAAAATAATAATAATAACGACAGTTTTCCCCTTTATGGATATTATACTTTCTAATAAAATTTAAAAAAAAACGCCGATCTCAATTTTTTTCCATTTATGAAAGGGGAAAGTTGTCTTCATTAATATGGGAATCATTTCTACTTGCTTAAGAACCAATAACTAGAGAATCGCTTTATTTTTTATATAAATATATTTTAAGCAAAATTTCAATTCTGGCCTTAATCAGATTATTTCTAATTTTTAGTTGGTTTAATTTTTTTATATTATGGTCATTCCATCTGCACTCTTCGTTAGGGTTTTCCAGATGGACCACAAGGACTTCATGCATCTCTGAAATAACAAATAAAACTAATTTTTGTCCATAAATCAAAATTTTGTTAAGAATACTAGATATCTTTCATGCTCTGAAATGCTAATCAGGCTTCCTTTTCGTTACAAAAAAATCGAGGGGTTAGAGTCTTAGGTACCCGATATCAAATTGAGAAATGAATGGAAATAAAAATGCATACCCTTTGTTTCACCCTTACTGACGGTTAAACAACGTCGTGTAAATGTTTTAGATTAGAACCTTCTGCATCTGCGCCGGGCGGATGAAACTGGTAATTATGGCATCTCTGTGACTAACATCCAAAAACTTCCCGGCGTCCTATATTCTTTTCATATCAATTTTTTCTAACAAGTCTTCTAACGCTGAAAAGTATTGAAACTATGAAACATTTGGAACACCTAATTTGAGGCAGCAACTGTTGGAATAAGTGTTCTAAACTTTTCTCTTTTTATTATTAATTGGGTCAGTAAATGGTACAGTCTCGTCAATATGCGATTTTTGCATTTTAGCAGGAACCCTAAATGAGCTGATGATTGAAAAATTTTGATTACATTTTCACTATCTTTGTTTGGCGTAGAAAAGGCAACTTTTACCTAGGAGTTGGTTATTAGAAGTATTAAAAAATATATATTGTAATGAATAAAAATCTTCACTAACCTGATTCATTTTGTTTGGTAAAGAATACACTTTTTTGATGCCATTTGGCAGTAACACACGGTGTAAATATAGCAGTTGCAGTTTTAAATTATTCCCTGTTAATTTCTTCTGCAGTATGATAAATCAGTAAATGTGACTGATTTAAATTAAGTTTCCCAACCATTTCTCCACCTTCAAAAAATTGAACCTTGTCAATACAAGTTAGCGAAATTCTATGCAGGTAAATAAATATTCAGTACCATTTACAGAAGCAATTTCTTAATTTCTAACCAGTTTGAAATGCCTATAGTGCAAATTATCTGTCTAGAAAAAGTGACGCATTTAAATTTTTCCAATATATCTAAATAATTTGTACCATTTTTTGTTGATTTTCCTACCATAAATAATCTATCCAAATTTACAGGATGAGTTATAAAACATGTTGAACACTCCGAGGAAATGAAAATTATCTATTCCGATAAAAAACAAAGTAAAGTATGGTACTTGATTAGTATTTATGAATATCCTTCAAAAACGAAACAAGATAGCTTAGATAACCAAAACAAACAGATTAGAAATTGAAAAATGAATCCAACTAAAAATTGGAAATGAAATTGTGATTAAAACAATTTTATGTAAAAAAAGAAAATAATCCGCTACTTGTTGCATCTCAAGCAAGCATAAGTGGTTTGAATAAATAAAATTTCAGGATGGTTTTTTTGTTGGCGAAAATAATATCTGTAGGAGAAAACTATAATCATCATTATTATTATATAAAACATAGACATATACATATACAATTTGTTTTCTTAATTTAAATTACAAAAAATGTATATACTGCAAAAAATAAAATAAAACAGATAATTTAAAGTTATATTTTATAATTTTCTTGCTATACAAAATGTTTTCTTATACAAAAAGTTTTGTGTTATAAAAAATGTTTAGTATTGTGGAGTTTTAAAAATTATTTTAAAATAAAACGATTTTTTTTAACTGCATTTTATCTGGGTCTAATTCAGGTTTATCTATTTTAATGTGGTAGTCATCTATAGCACCAGTAATATTAGAAAAGCTCTTCCCCCTAAACCTTTTTTCTATGTCAATTGCTCCTTCGTCGCCAGGCCATCTAATGATATGAAGTGGCAGATTGCTCAAAAAAATTGTAAATCTTTGGATTATTGAATTCGGAGAGCTTATTGTGACAATCAATGAAACGGTACAAATTCAATTCAATTTTGATAGCAACCATTTCATTTATGATGTGTACCTGAAAATCAAAATAATTTCTTATTAGTAGATTCTACTTAAAATGTTTTCATAACTTACTAACTCTATTAAAGCGGTATACCGCATCAATTACAATGCAACAAAATATTATAGCTATTATATAAATTATAACTAGAAATCATGTAGTACCTTAAATAATTCTGTGATTAGAAAAAAACACTTGGCAGTCATTTATAGCACCAATAACATTGGGAAAGCTCTTTCTCCAAAATGTTTTTTCTATATCGATTGCTCAATATAGATTTGCTCAAAAAAATTGTAAGCCTTTGGATTATTCGATGCAGAGAACTTATTGTGATAGGTAATAAAACTGTACGAATGGAATCGCATTTTGATGGCAACTATTTCGCTCCTGATGTGCACCTGAAAATTAAAATAATTTCTTTCTAGAAGAGTCTACTTAAAAATAAAACATTTTTCATACACCGCAGTATATGCTTCCATAACTTATTAACTGTATTAAGGTGGAATGGACAGTCAATTAAAATTCAACAAAACATTAAAGCTAACCAAATTATATCTAGAGATTAAATTATACCTTTAATCATTCTGCAATTAAAAAAAAATACCTCCACAATGTAATTTCCACATATGAAGAAATTCACTGTCCTTCAATCGGTCCTATAAAAGGTTATCGTGAACTATATTTTGCCTAAATTCCAAGTTTTATGCACAAGCGAATCAATTTTAATAGCTTTTGTTAATTTTTTTAAGTAAAACCAGAAACAAATTCAAAAAGAATCCAAACACATAATTTTTGCTGATCTAAACGACCATGATTAATCGTATTTGACAGATAATTATTTTACATAATAAGGTTTGGGACACACTAACGTTACGTATATTGGATTGTATTGAAATAAATATATTTATATTATTATTATTATTATTCACGTATGGGCCCTGGAGGACCACGCGAAGTACAATTCGAGGCGCTTGTTGTTAACCTTCCTTTGCGCCCATACTAATTTCATTCTTTCACTATGAGCTTTTTTCCTTTCGTCAGACCAAGTTGTTCCAGTCTTTCTACATTTTTCTCTCTGGCCAACCAAACGTTAACCTTGTGTCTGAAACAGCCTCTATCCTGAATTTATTACGCTTTGTGTAATATTTGCTGATCTTAGGTCCTCTTTAATTGCAGCAATCCATTTAGCTCTACTCCTATTTTCATAAAATTCGACTATTTGTCTAGTTAGCCTACTCGGATTCTTCCGTTTTATGTGTCCGTAAAACTTAAGTCTTCTTTTTCTCATATCGCTATGTATATCTGTGTACTGTTTGATTTCTTGGTTTTCTCGAAGTCGGTATGTTGTGCTATTTATTAGTTTGGGGCCTAGGATTTTTCTTATGATTTTTCTTTCCTTCTTTTCAATGACTTCGATGTCCCGCTTTCTATTCAAAATGAGCGTTACTGCAGCATATAGACATTCTGGCTTAATAACTGTGTTGTAATGTCTCAGTTTTGTGTTTATTAGATAGGCATTTTTTGTTGTAAATATTTTGTGTAAGTCTCAATGCAGTTTCCATTTTTTGACATCTACCCTTATTGGCCGCTTTTTCCAACCCATTTTCCATGATTGTTTCACCCAAATATTTGAATTGAGAGACTCGTATATATATATATATATATATATATATATATATATATATATATATATATATATATATATATATATATATATATATATATATATAGGTATAGTATATTTATATTATACTATTTTATTTAAATATTTTATTATATTATTTTATTTAACAACATGAATGTAGGGGTATGATATATTAATAATTATAATTAGTGTAGGAAAATTCATTTTACATTTTAGCCTTTACCCAGACCTAGGATACAGTTAACAGTACGTGATACATAGTGATATTACAAACGTTCGCCATTGGATGGCCCCAGGCGGTGCAACTTACTTTATATATAGACAACAACGTTGGAATAGTACGGTCATTCTAGTTATTATTATCAATCAGTGTGCGCATGTTCAATTAAGCCTGCGCGCGCGCCTTTTAAAGGGGGGTGCGCGTGCGCATGTTCAAATGGGCCTGCGCGTGCGCATGTCGGAATGAGTATGCGCTTGCGCATGTCTAAATTAGTCTGCGCACGCGCATGTTGATATAATTATGCGCGTGAGCATTTTCAAATAAATCTGCGCATGCGCATATCCAAATGAGTCTGCGCGTGCGCATGTCCATATGAGTCTGCGCGTGCCCATGTTCAAATGAGTCTGCGCGTGCGCATGTTTGAATAAGTATGCGCGTGCACATGTTCAAATGAGACTGCGCGTACGCATATTCGAATGAGTCTGCGCATGCGCATGTCCAAATGAGTCTGCGTGTGCGCATGTTCGAATAAGACTGCGCGTGCGCATGTCCCAATGAGTCTGCGCGTGCGCATGTCCAAATGAGTCTGCGCGTACGCATGTTTGAATAAGAATGCGCGTGCGCATGTTCGAATGAGTCTGCGCGTGCGCATGTCCAAATGAGTCTGCGTGTGCGCATGTCCAAATGAGTCGGCGCGTGCGCATGTTCGAATGAGTCTGCGCATGCGCATGTTCGAATGAGTCTGCGCGTGCGCATGTTCAAAGGCGTCTGCGCGTGCGCATGTCCAAATGAGTCTGCGCGTGCGCGTATTCAAATGAGCCTGCGCGTGCGCATGTCCAAATGAGTCTGTGCGTGCGCATGCTCAAAGGAGTCTGCGCGTGCACATGTCCAAATGAGTCTGCGCGTGCACATGCCCAATTGAGCCTGCGCGTGCGCATGTCCAAATGAGTCTGAGCGTGCGCATGTTCAAATGAGTCTGCGCGTGCGCATGTTCAAATGAGTCTGCGCGTGCGCATGTTCAAAAGAGTATGTACGTGCGCATATCCAAATGAGTCTGGCTGATGTGAGGAATAATTCTTAATTAAAGAAAAATATTTTAACAATGTTCGTCAGCTTATTCCTTAGTAATGACCAATTAATAACCTTAATGACCAATAATAATTCTTGTTATAGTTTTTCGATTGTTGATTTAGTTGATTAGGTTTTTGATCCCTGTTGTAAGGAACTTTTTCTTTGTCGCTGTAAGTCGTTAAATTTTCTAAAGCTATTTCCTTTACACGCTATGACATATACTTTTCCAGATTGTATTGAAACATAAGTTACAAAAGTGTTATTACTGT
Organism: Cosmopolites sordidus; assembly: GCA_031761425.1. NCBI lineage: Eukaryota > Metazoa > Arthropoda > Insecta > Coleoptera > Curculionidae > Cosmopolites > Cosmopolites sordidus. Next base: position 1,347,424 of record JARFXV010000252.1, on the reverse strand, counting down.
TCATCACTTTCACTTCCACCAAACGGTAAGTTGAAGTTACGATTTGAATACTTGAAATTTAGACCACTTTTTAACACTAGGTGCTAGTGAAAGTGGTATTGGTAGCACGCATTTGAATAAAATTTTGTCAGCGGCTGAAATTCCTGTGATGTACTCAACACTTTTTAAACGTCATGAAAAAATATGTTGGTGCTGCAATCGAGTTTTTTGCTAATGAAAGCTGTTTAAAAAATTTGATTAATGAAAGAGAGATGGCAATCAAAAGAGAAGAGCATGCGTTGTAAATAGTCTTTATTCCTATTCCTAAATTTTAATATGGTTAGCCAACCATCAATTAGGGTGAGAAAACGGAAATTACACAAAAAGTGCGGAGTCATCGTCATCCAGGGAGAATCCATCGGCCAAGAAAATTGGAGTTGAGTGCCACTAGCGAAGTGGTATAAAGGAAGAGTTGAGAGTAGACGAGTGAAACCATAGAGCCCTGCGTCCATCCGTGAGAAGTTGAGAGTTCAATTAACATATTTGACAATTCATTTTTTAGTATTTATCCTTTTAGAAACCTGTTAAATGTACGTGAAAATGTTTTTTAATGATCTCTATATAAGAAAAATAGACAAATTCAGAAGTGGGATTGATATCTATATTCATATAAGATTCAGTTTCGGGAAATGATAAGTGAAATAGTGAAACGACGCAATATTGAAAATATAACGATAAATATATTAACGGAATAAAACAATTTTTTTCTTTGTTATCTAACACTTTTAAAAAATGAGCTATCACAAAGTAACGGACAAATCAATCAATAAATATAATAACATTCAGTTTCAGAAAATAATAAGTGAGGTAGTGAAGAGACGATAAAGACGAAAAATGGAAAATCGAAAGCTAATAAGAAAAATAGTGACAATTAAATAAGTTTATCTGGTTGATACCAGATTCTAAAGCATCGGTACGAAGTTAGCAGACTTTAAAGCGAGACGAAAAAGGACGGATAGTTGCCAACGAACACCGGTGACTGAAAAGTTAAGCCACTCTTGAATGTATATTACAAGTGTTTATTGCCGAAAATCAACGGCGATATGAAATGTTTGAAAGAATAAAAATCAACAAGCAAGCCAGTATGGATACAGATAGAGTAGAAACGTCGAACACTTATCATGCATTTCCAGTTTTAATCAAAAATTTACCTATATTCAGTGGAAATGCAAAGGACGATCGTAAGATGTGGCTAGACAAAATTGTAAAATTGTGTGTTTTAGCAGCAGTATGGTCTAATTTAACTGATGGAGCATGACAGTGGTATTTAGCAAAGCAAAAGCACATCCACTGTTTTCAGGATTTTAAAACTACTTTTAGTTTTTAGTTTTAATGGAAATGGAAGTTTTACCAAGTAGGTGGAAAGGGATGAATGAAATCCAAAGAAAAGGAGGAGATACTAATAATAGATAAACTAAGCAGCAGTTGTTTATTGGGTTGTATGATCGCAACTTATGCACATTCTTGTTGTCCAAAAACCACAATGATTCTGACAAATTGCTAACTGATATGCAAGAGTATGAAAACAAAAAAAGAGCCTGGTTAAACAGACTTGGAGGTGTTGTATCAACCAGTAATAGGATAATTAAGAAAGGAGAATCAAACTTTGATAGTCCCTTAGCAAGCTCATCCAAAGTAGAAAGAAAACCAGACAGAAATGGAGATGGAAAGCCTTTGTGCTTTAGCTGCAAGAAATATGCTCATGTAGCCAAATATTGTAAGACAGAGGAATACACAACGAGGATCAGAAGAGAAGTTGTCTGCTACACTCGCAGAAAGGAAGGCCCTATTGCAAGAAAGTGTCCAGAAAATAGATAGGCATCTTCCAGCTTGCAGTTAATAGTACAGGAAGAAACAAAACATCTAAAGACAAATAGTCAATCCGAAGAAGACTTCAACCTGGATATTCATTTTGGCAAATACATTAAAGAAATATTAACAAATGGAGTAGTTAGAACAGCAATCATTGATCCAGGGAATGCAAGAGAACGTTACCCAGGAGTTAAACTCCTCTGTAGTAGGATCTGAGCAGGTACTATATGGGTTTGGAGGATTTCCAGCTGTTACCAGCATGACAAAGGCTGATGTTTCTCTAAGGTTAACGATATAAAGGAAATGGTCGATGCGCTAGTTGTTCCTGATGTATGTCCAGAACATCGATATTACTATTGCACGTAGTTTTACCGAGAAACTAGGGGTAGCATACATCAAGTTAAAAGAAAATCTATATTTTGGATATGATGAAGAAATTCCAATTGCCGAAATGAGTTGGATTGTCCCAAGGTCAAAGAGGCAATCTTCTCATTGTAGTTAATGAAAGTTGGAAGGTAAGAAATAGATTGTACAATCAGCAACGGAAATAGGTCTAATGCGAATAACCAATGATTCAGACAGATATAATAATAGAGAAAAACCGGCGACTAGGGGAAATTAGAGAAACGTCTAAGCCAGAGACGGAATATATAAAATACAGGCCTAGGGAGAAACTATCTATTACCATGCAGATGATACACAAGGGTGATGGATTAAAGAATTCAGACATCAAGATACTTGTAGGATTAATTAATGAGTTTTGTATTCTATTTGCAACCAAAATATCACCGTTAGGATTTACTGATTGATGGAAGTATTGATCAAAGATTAAGTACCTGTAAGATGTAAACCCTATAGAATAACTACTAACTACTCATGCTGACCTGGAGGAAATTAAAGAGATCTTAAACGAGTAGAGACAATGTGGTATTATCCGAGACATTATTTCACCTGTCCTATTAGTTCCAAAGGCATCTGGAGAAAGACGTTGATGTAGTTGATTTTAGACGTTTGAATAAGCAAACAACGAAAACAAATTTCCCTATTGTGAATTTAGATGAATGTTTTGATATATTGTCTGGATATAAATTATTTTCTACTTCAGATTTAACATCAGTGTATCTATAGGTTAAACTAAGTGAAGATTTTTACACTAGACGAGACGGCAGAATTTCAAAGATTATGTTTTGAAATTGCCTATGCTTTTTATAAATTTTCCGAATTAATGTCTTTAGTTTTAGGACCATTACGTAACAACATCGTTATATCCTATTCAAACCAAAACAGCTGGGATCTAGTCCCAGCTGTAAATTTTGAAGATATGTGCTGCCGACTTCTGTTAGCTTTCCAAGCTTTATTATTGAAAGTTATTTTGGAAAGACTTCAATAACTTATGTAGGTTTCGAGTTGTCGGGAGAAAAGTTAAGACCAGGATGGTTAAAGGATGATTAAAGTTAGATGCCATTGAGAATTTTCCAATCCTTAGGAACAAACATGAAATTAGACGTTATTTGGGATTAACTGGTTTCTTTCGAAAATTTATCAGAAGTTATTCCAGTATAGCCAGACCTCTAACAGACTTATTAAAGGAAGTAAACAATTATATATGGGAAGGAAGACAACTAGAGGTATTTGAGACGTTAAAGTGGGAGTTAGTGAATGAATGCAGATTAAAAGTTCTAGTTCGTAAAATAGTTTAACAGTTAATAGTTTAATAGTTAGTTAGGAATGATAACTAAAAAATTATCCTGTGTGCATTTATTCAGTTATTCCAATAGAAACAGTGTCTACTAAATTTTTTTTTCAGATAGTGCCGTTGAATTTTATACGGGAAAAGTAGTAGATTTTGCAACAAGAAGTAAACGCTGTGCATTCTACGAATCTAAGCAAAGAAGGTTGGATATGAATAATAATAACTCCAAAACACCTTCAAGATCTACGGAAAATAAAAATAACATGATTGTCGTAAAGATTTCGAGGATCATTAAAGTCACTGGAAGCTGATATGGCACGGGATTGTTTTTAAATAATCGCCATTTTACTGCAGCAAAAATGAAACTTGAAACATTGATTGGGGATGATGACTCAAGCAGAATAGTGACATTACGTAACGAAGCAGGATATGACATTAAAAAATGGAGCAATAAAAATCATGCTGTTTCTAAACTGAGCAAATGCTTGTACGGTTTTAAATTATCAACGCAAATGGTAAACTATTTCAAATACTGCTTCAGTTGTATTTTAGAAAAAAATAAAAACAATACAGAAGCTACTAAACATTCTGTCTTCCAAACAGTCTTCTGAACATTGTGCCACATACGTTCGACAACCACGTAAATTGTGGCGATTGATGTCATTATACAAGTAACGCAAAAAATTATAAACATAAGAGTTTACCTGGAGGAAAAGGTTTAACTGATACAGTGCTTCAAGAAAAACTCAATTCAATATTTAGTTCCTTTACTAACGTTGCTGATATACTTTGTCTATGCGCATCTAGTAAAAGTAACGAGAGTAATAGAGCTCCCAAGCATCTTCATTATAGAGGACCATCCTCCAACGGTATTGCACACAAACATCGATCTCATCAATAAAAAAAATGAAAAATTCACCAACTACTGTCAAGTCAAATTTCGAAAAACAAAATATAAAACTGAATGCGGACGAAATCACGGTACAAACTGTGGAATTCGAAAACGTCGTAGACAGATTTTTAGCAATAAATCGAATCGAACAAATGTAATAAACCTACACGAAAAAAAGGTATATGTTATGAATTCGAATGTGGATTGGATCTTGGGATTGATTTTGTAGACAACTTTGATGCAAGAACTGGAAATGTTAATTTTTCATCAGCTCTTTTAGTTCATTTTGAATTAGAAACGACAAGATTTGGAGGCAATAATGAAATTGTTCAAATAGCAAAATACTGAATTTGAAATATATATATATATATATATATATATATATATATATATATATATATATATATATATATATATATATATATATATATATATATATATATTTATATATATATATATATATATATATATATATATATATATATATATATATATATATATATATATAGGTTTGACACTTACAAACAGCATATTATATTACAATTCTCGTCCATTTATATTTCATTCAAATCTGGATGCTGCAAATAGGTTTTTTTACAGTTTTTGCAAGTTATTAAAAGTCAAATCATTTTAATGACTCACAAATGTTTCAAATTTGATTGTCTAAACTGTTAAACTTTATGAAATATGAAGGATTGTTGAAATAACTAATGTCCGTAGTTGTGGGACGCAGTTGTGGGGTATTTGAGAACCCATTTTGTAGTATTTATCCTTTTATAAACCTGTTAAATGTACGTGAAAGTGTTTTAGTGATCTCTGTATAACAAAAATAAACAAATTCAGAAATGGGATTGATATCTATATTTATATAATATTCAATTTCGGGAAATGATAAGTGAAATAGCGAAACAACGATATGTTGAAAATCGAAAGCTCAAGACCCAATAAGAAAAGTAATGCCGATTATGCAACTTTATCCGACTGATACCAGATTGAGAAGAGTCGTTGTGAAGTTAGTTGACTATATTGGCAACAAACAGGTGTGGCTGAAAAGTTAAAGAAGACGAACAGTGGACCAAACCTATTATTGACATTGACTATAGATAACACCCACGATATAATAGGTTTGTTCTAGTAAAGGTTTCAAACGGTTTCAAATCGTCCGGAGTTTGCGCAGACGAATGTACGCGTTCTAGCAAATTAAAACCGGAATTCCGACTACCAGTAAGATGTTCTAGCAACAACCAATATCCAGTTTGCAAACTAGTTTCAAACCGTTCAATTTAGTTTGTGACAAGCGCAATAGCTGGAAATGTTCGTTGATTTGTTTTGACTTTGGATTGTTTGGTTATGTAAAAGCTAATTTCTTTTGTGATTTTGGACGATTTTAATGCCCCCACAGTATCATTTTTATGATAATTTTTTTTTCTCTCTACTATTTTCAAATAAAAATATAAACAAACGCAATTCAACGACGCAGGGAAATGTCAATCAAAATAAGCGTTCTAGCAGAAAAAAAATCTCAAACCGTTTACAACCAAGTTTAGGGACGAACATGCGCAGTTAATTAATCCATCAAACTGGTTTCAAGCCGTTTGAAACCTTTGCTCGAACAAACCTAATAAATACTAAGATATTGCGCAGGGTGGGCGGAGCTTTATTGGCGAGAATACTTCACCCATTGGGTAAAATTCCATCAACATCATAGTTTTGACATATAACAAGTTTACTAGAAGTTTATGTACGACGTTTGTGTAGTGTTAATCTAAAATAATCAATAATAACAATGCGTTGTGCTGTGTTTGGGTGTAACTCCAACAATCAGTCGAAAAAGAACCCTTGTGATGTGAAGTTTTTTTTTATTTTCCCAAGAATGAAGTTGCGTGTAAGAAGTTGATCCATGCCACAAAAAGACAGGATAAGTTTAACCTGAAAAGGGCTTTTATTTGTTCGAAACACTTTTTAAATAGACCAAAACACACCAAAAAGTTACCATCTTCAGTTACCATCTACCATCAAAGCAAGTTTTCATCTTCAGCTTTCACCTCTTTTTTTCCAGTCCCAAGTTTTTCAGCTACGTTCGATGATCATATCGATGTTCTGCGTATTATTAGGTACAACTAGTATCTCGGCCATTTCATCTACATCGTTAACCTTCAGAGAAACATCAACCTTTGCCGTGCTGGTGCAGCTGGAAATCCTCCAAATCCACATATTGCCTACTCAAATCCTACTACAAAGAAGTTTAACTCATGGCCAACTTTCTCTTGCACTGTACATACTACACTCCGTAGATCAATGATTGCTGTACTAGCTACCCCTTTTGTTAACATTTGTTTAAGGTATTTTTCTAAACCAATATCCAGATTGAGGTCTTCTTATGCTTAACTAATGCTATAACATTGCATCTAACTTATGCTAACTAAGATGACTCTTTTATAAACAATTTCTTGCAATATGACATTCCTTTCACAACTCCTCATTTGCTCATTTGTGTATATTCCTCTATCTTACAATATTTTGCTACTTGACTTGATTTCTTGCAGCTAAAGCACAAAAGTTTTTCATCTCCATTTCTATCTGGCTTTCTTTCTATATTGGATGAGCTTGCTGAGGTACTATCAAATCCTAGCTCTCCTTTCTTAAATTCCTTATTACTGGTTGATACAATACCTCTGAGTCTAACACAGACAGACTCAGGAGAGTCAAGATTTGATAGTACCATAGCAAGCTCATCCAATATAGAAATAAAGCCAGACAGAAATGGAGATGGAAAACCTTTGAACTTTAGCTGCAAGAAATATGGTCATGTAGAAAAATATTGTAAGACAGGTACATACACCCAGGAGCAGACGAGAAGTTGTCTGTTAGTCTTGCAGAAAGGAAGGCTATATTGCAAGAAATTGTCCAGAAAATAGGGAGTCATATTCCAGCTTGCAGTTAATAGTACAGGAAGAAACAAAACATCTAAAGACAAATAGTCAATCAGAAGACCTCATCCTGGATATTCGTTTTGGAAAATATGTTAAATAAAAATTAATAAACGGAGTGATTAGAACAGTAATCATTGATTCAGGGGGTGCAGGAGAAAGTTGCCCAGGAGAACTTCTCTGTAGTAGAATCTGAGCAGGGACTTTATGGATTTGGAAGATTACCAGCATGGCAAAGGCTGATGTTTCTCTGAAGGTTGACGATATAGACGAAATGATGGAGGTGTTAGTTATACCAGATAATGCCTAGAACATCGATATCATCATTGGACCTAGTTAACTGAGAAGCCAGGGATAGCGTATATCAAGTTAAAAGAGTTTACATTTTGGATATGAAAGCGAAAGATGAAAACTTGGAAGTAAACTATGCTGCAGCCATCGAAATGGGCGAGACAAAGCCTGACGAATAGGAAATGAAAGAAAAAGATATACAATGCGCGAGGGGAAGAGAGAAGACAAGGGCCAAGGAAATGGGATTCAATCAATGAAAACTGAAGAAACGCCCGCTATTATAAAGTAAATGGTACAGAATGAAACAGTCAATGACACCACCAAAGAAACCAAAATAGAACGAAGCGACTTTAAAGTAGAATCTCCGTTAGAAAGCTTAACTAGGTTGAATCAATACTTGCTAAAGAACCATCAATTAGGATGAGGAAACGGAAACGACTCGAAAAGTGGGGAATAAACGTCGCTTAGAGAGTATCCATCGGGCAAGATTACTCGAGTCGAATAACACCAGCGAGGCAGTACTGAAAAATAATCCACCCCTGACGATTCGAGAGTTCAATTAACATATTTTATATATATTTGAGAACACATTTTGTAGTATTTATCCTTTATTAATCCTGTTAAATGTACGTAAAAGTGTTTTAGTGATATCTACAATACAAAAATTGACAACAGATGTATTAAAAATGTGAAAAATGTTGGCTCAATAATTACACAAGAGATGAAAAATCACATGTAATAAAATGAAACAATCCCTTCAGTGCCTAAAATGTTCCCTTCAATGCCTAATGAAATTAAAAGAAAAAGGTTTATCGATTAATATGATAAAACAAACCCAACCAAACCAATAAATCATCACCATCAACTGGATCTAAAGGAACAAACATTTTTTTGGTAAATATATAGGTAGATAACCATGGATTACAAAAAGCCAGAAAATCATTGATAATCTCTATATAAAATTAACCTTGAATGTAGAGAAAAGTCATTAATCTACTTCTTTCCAAAAAAAAAAATGATTTTTTGGTTTTTTCAGTTTTTATTGTAATTTTTTAGATATCTAAGATTTATTCCTTAACAGATTTTTAACATTTATTTATTAAAGATATTTTCTCAGTTATATAATAAATAACGTTATTCAAATAAACAAATGCATTTTTATTTTTACCTATTTAAACAACTAAAATAATTTTTATTAATTCATAATTACTAAAGGGCTGAAACACCACACGAACGAGAAGAAGAAACAATCGGAAAGTGATTCCGACAATAGACATTCCACCAAATTATCAAATATATAGTACGGCTAGGATCTGATTTTTCAGAAAACTGATTTAAACCGAGAAAAAGATTTCTTTTCTAGTAAAAGATTATCTAATTTGCACAAAAAAATCATTAATATATTCACATGCCCGCTCTATACAAAGATACATATATTGTCCAAAATGGTGGCATAAGGACCAAAGGGACGCCAACCATATTCATGGAAATGTTCAATAACATCGGAAAAAACTTACCCATTCAATAGGACAACAGCAAATTAACACAAACCACATACACTTTTACCTCCAACGAAAACCTATGTTTTCACAGAAAAGAAAGTATATAAAAGCCGAACTAATACACCAGAATCATTTCTCAACAAATTAATTTTATAACTGACCGATAGGACTTCATGACGACGCACGGCTCAAGCGCAGTACATGAAATAATAGCCAGGGGTATGCAAATTTCACCCTTAGGATAAAAATCACAATTTTGTAAAAAATCTATGTTGTGACAAAAATTACATATAGAATTTATTAATATCATTATTCAGCTACTTATACTTGACATTCACACTCCAGATGCTTGAAAAAACTGATAATGGCCAAAATGACATAAAGATGAAGGGAAGCCAACCCTATTCTTGGATGTAAATCAATAAATCGAAAAATAAGCAGGACTTACCAATTTAATAGGACAACACCAATTTTACACAACCCGCTTACACTGTTACCTTCACCAAAAAACTGAATAAAAACGGAATAAATACAACGACAAACATTTCTGGTACAATGTAAATTGTGTAACAAATGGACGACGGCAAACGGCGCAAGCGAAAACACAGATAGTTCACGGGTATACAAATTTTACCCTTATGGTAAATACCTCAATTTTATGAAAAATATTCTATGCAATGTTAAAAATTACATATACGATTTAATATTATCATTATTCATCTAGTTTTACTTGATGCTATTATTTGAAATGCTTGAAGAAAAAAGAATATCGCTCAAAAAGACAGAGATGAACGGACGCCAACCCAATTTATGGATATAATCAATAAAATCGAAAATAAGGAGGACTTACCGGTTCAATAGGACAACAGCAACTTTTCACAAACCACGTACACTTTTACGTTCAACGAAAACCTATTTTTTCACAGAAAAGAATGTATATAAAAGCGGAACTAATACACCAACAATGATTTTTCGACAAATTGATTTTATAACTGATCGATAGGACTTGATGACGACGCACGGCTCAAGCGCAGTACATGAAATATGGTTTGCGAGTATGCAAATTTCACCCTTAGGATAAGCACCACAATTTTGTAAAACATCTATGTTGTGATAAGAATTACATATAGGATTTACTAATATCATTATTCAGGTACCTATACTTGACACACACATTTCAAATGCTTGAAAAAAAAACCGATATTGACCAAAATTACATAAAAATTAAGGGACGCCAACCCTATTGCTCGATTTAAATCAATAAAATTGAAAAATACGGAGACCTTATCAGTTCAATACAACAACAGCAACTTTACACAAACTGCATACAATTTTACCTTAACCTAAAACCTATTTTCACACAGAAAAAACTATATAAAAGCAAAACAAACACATCAACAAACATTTTTCAACTAATTTTATAACATCTCGATGTTAAGGGGTCAGCTTAGAGTTTGCATAAATATTCTCATCATCAATATTCTCATCAGGAAAATCTAAACATCTAATGGCTTTTAAATCTGTATTTTCTTTTTCATGCAATGAAGATGATATTACAACAATTCTATACATAATCCATAAAAAGGCATCCAGTCATTTGGATGAAGTAGCTATAACGCTGAGCTGCAACAAGTAAATCTAATAAACATGTCAAGTAAAAATGGCCTAAATGATTCACTTCAAAAAAAATTTCAAAGCCAGCTTCCGTTTTGAGTCATTCTGATTTATGATATGCGAGGCATTGTTGATTAAAAAGTCAATTTTCTTAAATTGCTTCTTAACCATCGCTGCAAAATTTCTAACAGATTTAAAAGAACCCAAATCTATTGCCATTGGAATGTACAAACTAGTTGTCAACAATTTTGTAATAATCTAAATTGAAGTTATCAATAAAATGGGATTATTAATAAGGCATGTATATAATATATAATTGTTTAAATAAATTGTGTACAATTAGCTAATAATTACATATATAGATCATCAAACATACAAAAAATGAAAGGTGGTAAATACTGTTCCAGTTATTTATATGTTCAGATCCCTACAAAAGTGGTGTGATTTACTACTGCCATATACAAATATTTTAATACATTAGTTTTGAAATAGGAATTGTATTTTGAAAGTGGTTTTGAAATCAGAATTAGAAAAGCAAAACACATATATACTGTTAAAATTATAAATTTTATTTCGATAAACAATACACTGTTAAATATACATAATAAAACTTCCTTGAACTAGGATAATATATTACAGTAGATTATAATATGTAAACTACATTCATAATCAATTCACAATAAAAACAATCACTACCCAAAATAATTTACATTTATACATATTTGTTTTTATAATAGTTTGATAGTTTTCATTGAATTTTACAATACTTTTAAAACCACAAGCAGCACTTACCAGTCAAATCACCTAAACCATTCATATGTTCACTGCAGAATGAAGGCCTCTTCATCATGCTTCCAACTTTCACGGTCCTGGGCTTTTCTTTGCTACTCAAGTCCAATATACTTAACAATGTCATCAGTCCATCATGCTATCGATTTTCTTCGCGGACATTTGCGATCAAAGGGTATTCACTCCAGAAGCCATAGTCCATCTGTTTTTTAAAGAATGGGCAAGCGAATTGTCTTACTAAATGTAGACTCTCGCATGCCCCTTTTGGCTTGCAGTATTATTTTTTCCACGTTTAAAATCAGCAACCCAGTTTTAATAGTTGAATGAAGGGAACAATGAGTGTTGTACTGCCTAAAAAGTAGCTGTTTACGTTTATACTGCTGTTTGCAAAACATTCACAAATACACATATGGAAGCTATTTTGTCAACTTAACAATGTCCAGTCCCTCATGCTATCGATCTTCTTCGTGCATATTTGGGATCAAAGGGTATTCACTCCAGAATTGCCTTAGTCCATGTGTTGTCCCATCTTCTCGCAATATGTCCTATCCACCTCCATTTCAATTCCTTTACACTTCCAATGATGTCACACACTTTCGTTTATTAGACTTTTCATATTTGATTACCTTGTGCTTTAACTCGAAATTCGTAGATGAATTTTGTTCTTGTCTATTGACGCCTTATTATTATTCCTATCCTTACAAGAGTTACTAAACTTTGCCCTGCTACCCTACTAAGTAGACGATCCTGTACGGCTTTCAAAAGTTCATAATATTTGTTAATGATTACGATAACTTAACAACCTTTGATATTATACATTTATAATATTTATAAATAGGAAAAATTGAGAAGTGACAAAAGATATGATAGAAGTAACAAGAAATATATTTGGAGTGCCGTAAGTGGTGCATTTAAACTACAATAGAATTTTGCCTACTGTTTAGGAACAATATCCTTAAATATGACTAATTATTTTTCTACATAAATTTATTACGTAATTATTATATAATGGGCTAACTAAACTTTTAATATTCTTTGTATTCATATTGTAACTAAATGCATTGCTTGACACAAACTAAATATATGTATATTGGGTTGCATATAACATAAATATATTTACCAATGTATATTAAAACAATACTATTTCATTCAACATTGCCGTCTTTGAACTCTTTGTAGGCAAAAATTTTAAAAAGTAATTTTATACCATTTTGTCTGTCGTAAATGTTCACCATTTTTAATTATTTGTTGAACTTCCAAAAGACAAAATAATCAGATAATGCTGAATCAGGAGCGTTTTGTGGATGGTTCTATAATCTCTGATTTAGTTTGTTACAGGGCAATTGTAAAGAATGGGCAAGCGAATTATCTTACTAAATGTAGACTCTCCCATGCCTCTTATCAATTGCAGTATTATTTTTTCCACGTTTAAAATCAACAATCCAGTTTTTAATAGTTGAATGAAGGGAACAATAAGTGTTCTACTGCCCAAAGAGTAGCTGTTTACGTTTATACTGCTGTTTGCAAAACATTAGGAAATACACATAGGGAAGCTATTTTGTCAAAAAATTTTATGTTGTTTTTTATTCAATCAACATTTTTCTATTGAAATTTTACTGTTTAAGTAGCTTAATTTATGCCAAAAGTCAAATGAAGACTGTTTTGAAGTAACTTGTGGATTATTTTGTGTTCGGTGTTTCATTCTATATATACACTTTCCCTATTTTGAAGACATATCAATTATCATTCAACTTTGCCATAGTGTGTAATTAAGGTAATTTATTTCAGTTTTTGCTGCTGTATCGAAAATGATTTCTAAACATATTATCTGGTCACAATTCCATAATTTTTCGTTAATGTAGTTAATGGCCATGGACATCTAAAACGACTTCATTTCAAAAGCAGCATTTTGAAAGGTATAAAAATAACAATAATTGAAAAATGAGAAATGAAACAAGGAGCAATATACTTAAAAATACTTGTCTTGACAAAATAGTGAAAGAGTTAATAACCATAAACAAAAAAAAAAGTTATATGGGTTTTTGCTAAATAGAAATATAAATACATAATATAATAGTTGTATTTGTCAGCTTTAAAATATCTGTAAGATGATCTTCAGCTGGCATTCCTGCAAAATTGAAGCCATCATTGATGGTTCTCCCGATGTTTTTTTTTGCGGTAGTTCACTTCCCATCTACTTCAAGTTGCCCTATAGTATGCTGTGCATCTAGGTGTTGTCCACAATCCTTCTCCATTCCTTTTTGCTCTCTATTTTCGAAATCAATCCACAGTGGTGATTCAGTTCGTCTTATGCCTGTCACAACTTGGTCATTCCATCTTGCCAGTCTGTGATGTATAAGATATTTAAAATAAATGTCTTGAAAAATGGCCACGGTAAATAAAAAAAGAACTTTGGAAAAACATTTGTTGTTTTTGTTTTAAGAGAAATGTAAATATTGTAGATGACAACTATGTATATTTGTTAATCAAAAAATGAGGTACTTTAAAATGTCTTGACAAAATGGCGACGGTGTTTGTAAACAAAATCATCATAATCCCAAACTCGTATAACAAGAAAATTACAAAATATAAAAATTCAGTAACTACAGTAAAATCTATTTTATTATTTGGATTATGAAAACATATTTTTTTATAAATATTTTCTAAAATAATAATAACGACAGTTTTTCCCCTTTAATATTATATTATCCTTTCTAATAAAATTAAAAAAAAAACGTCCATCTCAATTTTTTTTTTCCATTTATGAAAGGGGAAAGCTATTTTCATTAATGTGGGAATCATTTCTACTTGCTTAAGAATCAACAACTAGCGAATCACTTTTTTTTTACATAAATGTATTTTAAGCAAAATTTCAATTCTGGCCTTAATCAGACTATTTCTAATTTTTAGTTGGTTAAATTTTTTTTATTGTTTTCATTCCATCCGCACTCTTCGTTAGGGTTTTCCAGTTGGACCGCAAGGACTTCTTGCAACTCTGAAATAAGAAATAAAACTAATTTTTCTCCATAAAGCAAAATTTTATTAAAAATGCCAGATATATTTCATGCTCTCAAATGCTAATCAGGCTTCCTTTTCGTTACAAAAAAATCGAGAGGTTAGAGTCTTAGGGACCCGATATCAAATTGAGAAATGAATGGAAATAAAAATGCATACCCTTTGTTTCACCCTTACTGACGGTTAAACAACGTCGTGTAAATGTTTGACCGAATTAGATTAGAACATTCTGCATCTGCGCGGGGTGGAGAAAACTGGTAGTTATGACATATCTGTGACTAACATCCAAAAACTTCCCGGCATCCTATATTCTTTTCATATCAATTTTTTTCTACCAGTCTTCTGATGGTGAAAAGTATCGAAACTATGAAATATTTGGAGCACCTAATTTGAGGCAGTAACTGTTGGAATAAGTGTTCTAAACTTTTCTGTAGTCTGTTGTCACAGACTACTTGCATCAAAAAATATAATCAACACCATAAATAAATTCGTTCATTTACGAACATACCTGTATAGAGTAGAATTATTTTCTCTTGATGTAGGTATCTGGATCTAGTTCAGGTTTATCTATTTTAATGTGGCAGTCATCTATCGCACCAGTAATATTAGAAAAGCTCTTCCCCCTAAACCTTTTTTCTATGTCAATTGCTCCTTCGTCGCCAGGCCATTTAATCATATGTAGTGGCAGATTGCTAAAAAAATTGTAAATCTTTGGATTATTGAATTCGGAGAGCTTATTGTGACAACCAATGAAACTGTACAAATTCAATTCCATTTTGATGGCAACCATTTCATTTATGAAGTATACCTGAAAATTAAAATAATTTTTTATTGGTAGATTCTACTTAAAATGTTTTCATAATTTACTAACTCTATTAAAGCGATATACCGCATCAATTAGAATGCAACAAAACATTATAGCTATTATATAAATTATAACTAGGAATCAAATAGTACCTTAAATCATTCTGAGATTGGAAAAAAACACTTGGCAGTCATCTACCGCACCAATAACATTGGGAAAGCTCTTTCTCCAAAACGCTTTTTCTATATCGATTACTCAATATCAATTGGCTCAAAAAAATTGTAAGCTTTTGGATTATTCGATGCAGAGAGCTTATTGTGATACGCGATAAAACTGTACGAATTCAATCGCATTTTGATGGCAACTATTTCGTTTCTGATGTGCACCTAAAAATTAAAATAATTTCTAGAAGAATCTTAAAAATAAAACATATTTCATACATCGCATATCCATAAATAGCCATCGCATTCCATAAATAATTAACTGTATTAAGGTGGAATGGACAGTCAATTAGAATTCAACAAAACATTAAAGCTAACCAAATTATATTTAAAAATTAAATAATACCTTTAATCATTTTGCAATTAAAAAAATACCTCCACAATGTAATTTCCATATATGAAAAAATTCACTGTCCTGCTAAATCATCGCCTGATGATGTTAACATGGCTCGCGAAAGAGTCGTTAAGAAGTTTAAAAAAGTGGTTTGGCGTCTAGTGGTAGATCTCTTCGACTTTACTTCATGACTGTCTTAAGTAATGATAAAAAAATCTAATTCCACTTACATTTGATAAAAAAAATTAACAAGGAATAGATCCACTATCATTTCTGTAACATTCTGAAACTCGGTAATTCACGGACATGATTTGATGATACATACCTTTTTGCAGGAATGTATTCCAGGCGTGTTGTTCACTTTCTTACTTATATATTTATACCGTTACTTCCTATGCCTTTATACCGTTATGTGTCAGGTATATGGTGTTGAGGTTGCCTTTTATATATCTCTCTCGATTTCTTCCTATCTTGTGACTGTTTTTTAATTTCCTTCCATATTATGCCCCTTTTTCCAGCCTCCTTTCTAACCCCATCATTCGATGTTCTTTTTTTTTTCCAGTTCTTTTCTTGCAATCACGCTTCGTACACTCTCTTAGTGAGTGTGTTTTCTGGGCATGCGACACACATATCCTAACCACCTGAGTTGTATTTTTGATATTTTATAATTTATCAATTTTATCTGTAGGTTTTCTCTAATTAGTTTATTTCTCATTCCCTCTCTTTTTGTTTTGTTTCCGATTTCCCTCAAGAACTCATTTCCATTGCATTCCTGTTAGATTCAATGTCTGATTACGGTGCATTATTGTTGGTCGGATTACCTTTTCAATTACTTCTGTTTTTATCTTATTCGGTATTTCTTTCCTTCCAAGGAAAGTTGTCTTCATCATGTTAAACATTTTTCCGGTTTTTCCCAGTCTATTTTTCTCCTTCCATTCTTCCTTTGCTCTGGAATGTCGATCTCCGGTATTTATAGTTTTTCATTTGTTCTATTAGCTTTCCATTTAATTGTATGTTCGTTGCTTTCTTTGGATATCATCATACTCTTTGTCTTATCTACATATTAATTTTTATATTTATTTTTGACAACTCTTCAAAATTTCAAAAAATTGTGTTGATTTTATTTAACTATTTTATTATATTACTTTATTTAACAACATGAATGTAGGGGTATGATATATTAATAATTTAAATTAGTGTAGGAAAATTCATTTTACATTTTAGCGTTTACCTAGGCCTAGGATACAGTTAACAGGTGATACTACAAAAGTTCGCCGTTGGATGGGCGGTGTAACTTATTTTGGATAGATAACAACGTTGGAATAGTCGGTCATTCTAGTTATTATCAATCAGTGGCTCCACTGTCCGTCTGTGTGTGTGTGTTATGCCATGGGTATTAGCGTGCGCATGTTCAAACGGGTGTGAGCGTGCGCATGTTCCAATGAGTCTGCACATGCGCATGTTAAAAGTTAATACATGCGTATGTAGAAATGAGCCTGCTCGTGCGCATATCAAAATGAGCCTGCGCGTGCCCATATTCAAATAGGTCTGTGCGTGCGCATTTTCAAATAAGCATGCATATTCGAATAAGTCTGCGCGTGCGCATATCCAAATGAGTCTGCGCGTGCGCATGTCCAAATGAGTCTGCGCGTGCGCATGTTCAAATTAGACTGCGCGTGCGCCTGCTAAAATAAGTGTGCGCGTGCCCATGTTGTAATAAGTATGCGCGTGCGCATATCCAAATGAGTCTGCGTGTGCGCATGTTCAAAGGAGTATGCGCGTGCGCATGTCGAAATAAGTCTGCGCGTGCGCATGTTCAAAAAGGTATGCGCGTGCGCATGTTCAAAAGGTATGCGCGTGCGCATGTCCAAAAGAGCCTGCGCGTGCGCATGTCCAAATGAGCCTGCGCATACGCATGTCCAAATGAGCCTGCGCATGTTCAAAGGAATATGCGCGTGCGCATATCCCAATGAATCTGCCCGTGAGCATGTTAAAATGAGCCTGCACGTGCGCATGTTCAAATGAGTCGGCGCGTGCGCATTTCCAAATGAGTCTGCGCGCGCACTTTCAAATGGGTATGCGCGTGCGCGTGTTAAAATGAGTATGCGCATGTTTTCACATAGTTCTTGGCTGATGTGAGGAATAATTCTTAATCAAAGAAAAAATTTTTAAAAATGTTCGTCAGGTTATTCCTTAAATATTGACCAATTAATAACCTTAATGACCAATAATAATTCTTGTTATAGTTTTTCGATTGTTGATTTAGTTGATAGGTTTTTGATCTCTGTTGTAAGGAACTTTTTCTTTGTCGCTGTAAGTCGTTAAATTTTCTAAAGCAATTTCCTTTACACACTATGATATATACTTTCCTAGATTGTATTGAAACATAAGTTACAAAAATGTTATTACTGTTCATCAGTTCCACTTCCACCAAACGGTAAGTTCAAGTTACAATTTGAATATTTGAATTATTATACTTTAATAGATTTACACAACTAATAAATTTAGACCACTTTTTAACACTAGGTGCTAATGAGAGTGGTATTGGTAGCACGTATTTGAATAAAATTTTCTCAGCGGCTGAAATTCCTGTGATGTACTCAACAATTTTTAAACGTCATGAAAAAATATGTTGGTGCTGCAATCGAGTTTCTTGATAATGAAAGCTGTTTGGAAAATTTGATTGCTAAGAGAGACACGGCAATCAAAAGAGAAGAGCATGCGTTGTAAATAATCTTTATTTCTATTTTAGTATTTATCCTTTTAGAAACCTGTTAAATGTACGTGAAAATTTTTTTTGATGATCTGTATATAAGAAAAATAGACTAATTCAGAAGTGGGATTGATATCTATATTCATATAAGATTCAGTTTCGGGAAATGATCAGTGAAATAGTGATACATATATATATATATATATATATATATATATATATATATATATATATTGAAAATATAATAACATTCAGTTTCAGAAAATAATAAGTGAGATAGTGAAGAGACGATAAAAATAGTGACAATTAAATAAGTTTATCTGGTTAATACCAGATTCTGAAATCGGTATGAAGTTAACAGACTTTCAAGCGAGACGAAAAAGGACGGATAGTTGCCAACGAACACTAGTGACTGAAAAGTTAAAGACGAATACCTTTGACAAGTGGTGCAGTCACGGTATCACGGTATAATAAATACTAAGGTAAGATATTAGGCATGGTGAGCGATGAAAAGTCATTTTACGAAACTATAGTCACACAAATTTTGTTTACAAATAAAAGTGATAGATAACAAAGTAAATTGTTTTATTCCTGTGTTAAAAAATGAACTATCACAAAGTAACAGACAAATCAATCAATAATTCGAAAAACATTGAATCATGTTTATAAATTTGTTGCTTTAAAAAGTAGGGTGTTTTATTTATTTATGCTTGATTAGATGTTAGTAGAAATAGTAATGATGGTGATGGTAGTAATATTTCTAATATTCCATGGTTATACCCCAGATTTGCCAATAAGTGCAATGATCAAGAAATTCGACTCAAAAAATGATCCACTTATGTTGAACAGTGCTCATGAAGGAGATATTGACGAGGATCTTCATGAACTTGAATATGGGCTCGAAGATTTAGCTGGATATATATGTTTCAAGTTAAATGATTCCAATTTAGAAAGATCCAGCAGGTTTACACAAATCTTCTGAAGACTTTCTTTTACAAATGAGATAGCTTGAACAAATTTTTAAGTCTGTTAATGGAGAATCCATTAACAGACAGAGTCAATGATGCTTAGAAGTAGCCACATTGAATGCCCAGAAAAAGCAAAAAAACTATTTTTTCGATCGCGAATGTAAGTGTAACATTAGGTAAAAGAAAATTGATTAAAACTATTACCTAATTACACTTATAGCTAATTCACAATGGACATAAGCTTAAGAAATATGTACAATTTCAAATTTAGGAAACAAAATGTTATTTTTAATACCAATATAACATATGGCTACATGTGTGTTGAATAATTAATATTTTATTTGTGACATAAAATATCGAATTTGACTGGATATAACATTTAAAAACCAATATTTACAAAACTTTCAATTTGCATGTTGCAAATTTATGTAACCAATGTGTATTATTTTTTACATACATTTTTAAACTGAGAAACAAAATGATTTGTTTATATATACTTCAAATACTCGTAATAAATAATATTAATCTATAAAACGAAATGTTTTTGTCGATAAATAAAAACTATTCGAACTATCGAAGTTGTTTTGTTCTGTAAATAGTGTCTTAAATTCAAATAAAATTGTGTACGTGTCTGTTATATATAATTTGTAGTCTGTTGCCGACACTGATAAAGTATTGGTCCTCAACATAAAGCCTTAATTCCAATGACAATGCATTTAAATTATATTTCAAAGTCTAGCAACGAAGATATTTGAATTTTACTCAACGAGTGACGTCATGCGCAGACCGGACGCATTTTGGTATACTTTATTACATTCATGTGCTTGTAAGGCTGTGGTGAAGTGACTAGTGAAGGGAAATACGGATCTTTTTGGAGAGTCGGATCATCGGTTGCGAATCAAATCAAAGATCCAGATCCCTGAGGCGGTTCTCGGATCCCACTGAATCTTTTCTCGTATAATTGGTTATATAACTTGTTACATAGTCAGATAAACAAATACTTTACGATTGGCAGTAGTATATAGCATAACATTTTAATGTCTGAGAATATCAACATGTCCGTATATGAATTATTAAAAGGCTTCGGTACTCTCTCATATGGAAAAATTTTGAAAACAAAGTAATAAATGTAAAAAGTTCCAGAAACCCTACGTCAGCATTTATTAATGAAAACGGCGACTTCGAACGGTTTATTTTGCCTTACGGATCCACGGACCTTTTCTCTCATGGTTCACAGATCAACGGATCTAAAAAAGACCCGCGACCTGATATCCGTCCGACCCGACTACTACCATATTTTTCTATGCGATACGTGCAGGCAATACACGCCACAGGATACAAGCCATATTCTTTGCGTTATAGAACATGACCTTTCTGTCCTTGTTCTTATTTAAGATCCAACAGAACCGAGAACCGTCTGGGATCCGAGAGCCGTCTGGGATCCGAACTCCGGGTATCGTAATTTTAGGATTCAGTTCATACCGCTCTTTTAAAAGATCCGAATCTGGGAGTTGGATCAGATCCGATCCGGACATCCGTAGCAGTGACCTAACCTATTTTTGACAATACATCTCCAACAAAGACCGAGAGAGAAGAATTGGATGGCACCCAAAGGGATAATATTTCTCCAACCTTGCCAGCCGGCCCTATCCATAAGAAGCCACCCTTGAATGTATGTTACAAGTGTTTATTGCGGAAAATCAACGGCGATATGAACTGTTTGAAAGAATAAAAATCAACAACCAATCCAGTATGGATACAGATAAAGTAGAAACGTCGAACGCTTATCATGCATTACTAGATTTAACCAAAAATGTACACCTATATTCAGTGGAAATGCAAAGGACCATCCTAAGATGTGGCTAGACAAAATAGTAAGTATGAAAACACATCAATGACAAGATACTTGTGTTTTAGCAGCAGCATGGTCTAATTTAACTGATGCACAACAGTGGTATTTAGCAAAGTAAAAGCACATCCACTGTTTTCAGGATTTTAAAACTACTTTTAGAAAAACTGTTTTTAAAGTGGAAGTTTTACCAAGTAGGTGGAAAGGGATTAATGAAAGAATACAAGGAAAAGGAGGATATACTAATAATAGATAAACTAAGCAGCAGTTGCTTATTGGATTGTATGATTGCAACTTATGCACATTCTTGTTGTCCAAAAACCACAATGATGCTGACAAATTACTAACTGATATGCAAGAGTATGACAACAAAGAAAGAGCCTGGTTAGACAGACTTGGAGGTGTTGTACTAACCAGTAATAGGATAATTAAGAAAGGAGAATCAAAATTTGATAGTCCCTTAGCAGCTCATCCAAAATAGAAAGAAAACCTGATA
The DNA here is from genome assembly GCA_031761425.1 of Cosmopolites sordidus. Classification (NCBI taxonomy): domain Eukaryota; kingdom Metazoa; phylum Arthropoda; class Insecta; order Coleoptera; family Curculionidae; genus Cosmopolites; species Cosmopolites sordidus. The sequence continues at coordinate 1,325,461 of JARFXV010000252.1, read as the reverse complement.
GAAATGGAGATGGAAAGCCGTTGTGCCTTAGCTGCAAGAAATATGCTCATGTAGCCAAATATTGTAAGACAGAGGAATACACAATGAGGATCAGAAGAGAAGTTGTCTGCTACACTTGCAGAAAGGAAGGCCCTATTGCAAGAAAGTGTCCAGAAAATAGATAGGCATCTTCCAGCTTGCAGTTAATAGTACAGGAAGAAACAAAACATCTAAAGACAAATAGTCAATCCAAAGAAGACCTCAACTTGGATATTCGTTTTGGAAAATACATTAAAGAAATATTAACAAATGGAGTAGCTAGAACACCAATCATTGATCCAGGGAGTGCAGGAGAAAGTTGCCCAGGAGTTAAACCCCTCTTTAGTAGGATCTGAGCAGGTACTATATGGGTTTGGAGGATTTCCAGCTATTACCAGCATGGCAAAGGCTGATGTTTCTCTGAAGGTTAACGATGTGAAGGAACTGGTGGATGCGCTAGTTGTACCTGCTTATCTCCAGAACATCGATATTGCTAGTGCACGTAGTTTTACTGAGAAACTAGGAGTAGCATACATCAAGTTAAAAGAAAATCTATATTTTGGATATGATGAAGAAATTCCATTTGCTTAAAATGAGTTGGAATGTCTCAAGGTCAAAGAGGCAATCTTCTCAATGCAGTTAATGAAGGTTGGAAGGTAAGAAATACATTGTATACCAATACAATCAGCAACGGAAATAGGTCTAATGCGAATAACCAATGATTCAGACAGATATAATAATAGAGAAAAACCAGCCACTAGGAGAAATTAGAGGAATATCTAGCCAGGGATGGAACATATGTAATACAGGCCTAGGGAGAAATTACCAATTAGCATGCAGATGATACACAAGGGTGATGGATTAAAGGATTTAGACATCAAGGTACTTGTAGGATTAATTAATGAGTTTTGTATTCTATTTGCAACCAAAATATCAAAGTTAGGATGTACTGATTGATGGAAGTATAGATCAAAGATTAAGTACCTGTAAGATGTAAACCCTATAGAACTACTCATGATGACCTGGAGGAAATTAAGGAGATCTTAAAGGAGTGGAGACAATGTGGTATTAAAAGAGACATTATTTCACCTTATGCATCACCTGTCCTATTAGTTCCGAAGGCATCTGAAGAATGACGTTGATGTAGGTCATTTTAGACGTTTGAATAAGCAAACAATGAAAACAAATTTTCCTATTACGAATTTAAATGAATGTTTTGATATATTATCTGGTTGTAAATTATTTTGTACTTTAGATTTAACGTCAGAGTATCTACAGGTTAAACTAACTGAAAATTCAAAACATAAAACTTCCTTTTTTGCACTAGACGAGACGACAGAATTTCAAAGATCATGTTTTGGAATTGCCTATGCTTCTTTTGAATTTTCCGAATTAATGTCTTTAGTTTTAGGACCATTAAGTAACAACATCGTGATATCCTATTCATACCAAAACAGCTGGGAACAATACGTCCCAGCTGTAAATTTTGAAGATATGTGCTACCGACTTCTGTTAGCTTTCCAGGCTTTATTATTGAAAGTTATTTTGGAAATACTTTAATAACTTATGCAGGTTTTGAGTTGTCGGGAGAAAGAATAAGACCAGGATGAGAATTTTTCAATCTTTAGGAACAAATAGGAAATTAGACGTTATTTGGGATTAACTGGTGTCTTTCGAAAATTTATCAGAAATTATTCCAGTATAGCCAGACCTCTAACAGACTTGGTAAAGGAAGTAAGCAATTATATATGGGAAGGAAGGCAACTAGAAGCATTTGAGACATTAAAGTGGCAGTTATTGAATGCAGAATAAAAGTTCTAGTTCATATAATAGTTTAACAGGAATGATGCCTAAAAAAATGATCCTGTGTGTATTTATTCAGTTTTTCCAATAGAAACAGTATCTACTAAATTTATTTTTTTCGGGAACTGCCGTCTGATTTTACACGGGAAAAGTGGTAGATTTTGCAACAAGTAAACGCTGTTCATTCTGCGAATCTAACCAAAAATGGTTAGATACGAATAATAATAACTCCGAAACACCTTCAAGATCTACGGAAAAAAAATAACACGATTGTCGTGAAGGTTTCGAGGATCATCAAAGGCACTGGAAGCTGATATAGCACGGGATTTTTTTTAATAATCGCCAATTTTACTGCAGCAAAAGTGAAACTTGAAACATTGATTGGGGATGATGACTCAAGCAGAATAGCGACATTACGTAACGAAGCAGGATATGAGATTGGAAAATGGACTGATAAAAATCATGCTGTTTCTAAACTGAGCAAATGGTCTGAGCTACGGTCTTAAATTATCAACGCAAATGGTAAACTATATCAAATACTGCTTCAGTTGTATTTTAGAAAAAAATAAAAACAATACCGAAGTTCTTTTAGTTCATTTTGATTTAGAAACGACAGGATTTTTCAAATATCAGAATACTGAATTTGAAATATATATATATATATATATATATATATATATATATATATATATATATATATATATATATATATATATATATATATATATAAATAATGTCAGATTTTCTTGGACTGCGCCCAATGAGGCAACAGTGGGTGGGTGTCATCAAACACCCAACTGTTGAGTTCCACAATCTCATGTGGAACACAACAACCTGCGTCTCCGTCTAAATAAACATTTTTGTTGGTTGCTTGATCGGGAACGAGCCCCACCCATCCCTTCAATGGAATGGGACATGTCGGCGCCCTGAATTGTCTGAACATCGAGAGACGAAACATGTGCCATCCAGTTGAAGGGATGGGTGGTACAGTTAAAAAAGATCATATTATGTTACAATTCTCATCCTTTTATATCTTATTCAAAGCTGGATGCTGCTAATAGTTTTTTTATAGTTTTTGCAAGTGATTAAAAGTGAAATAATTTTAATGGCTCACAATTGTTTCAGATTTGATTGTCCAAACTGTTAAACTTTATGAAAAACTAAGGATTGTTGAAATAACTAATGTCCGTAGTTGTAGGAGCAACTGATTCTCTAATTATCTTAAAAGCAAAATTTAAGGATGGATGTGGTGTAAAAACTAGTTATAGTCAATCAGTACTTGTTAAATTACCATCAATTATGATGAGGAAACAGAAACGACACGTAAAGTGGGAAGTCAATGTCACGCAGTGAGTATCCGTCAGACAAGAATAGTCGAGTCGACTACCACCAGCGAAGCAGTACATAGAAAGTGTTAGAGCCGACGAGAAGTAAAGCCATAGAGCTCTCTGTCCACTCGTAAGAACGCGAGAGTTCAATAAACATCTTTTATATATATTTGAGAACCCATTTTGTAGAAGTTATCCTTTTAGAAAACTGTTACATGTACGTGAAAGTGTTTTAGTGATCTTTATATTACAACAGTCAAAATATTCAGAAATGGGATTGATATCTATATTTATATAATATTCAGTTTCGGGACATGATAAGTGAAATAGTGAAACGATGATATATTGAAAATCGAAAGCCGTAGACTCAATAAGGAAAATAGTGACAATTAAGGTCGGTGTGAAGATAGCAGACTTTAAAGCGAGACGAAAAAGGATGAATAGTTGGCAACGAACCCCTGTGGCTGAAAAGTTAAAACTGTGACAAGTGACGAACAGTGGACCTAACCTATTATTGACAATACATCTCCAACAAAAATCAATAGAGAAGAATTGGATAACAACCGAAGGGATAGTATTCCTGCAACCTTGCCAGCGGGCCAAGACCATATGAAGTCACCCTTGAACATATGCTCTGGCCTATTTATTGAAGAAAGAAACTAAACCCAAACATATTCAGGTATATTGCACGTGATCGATACAGGACCGCATTAAGAACTGTCCTCTTTTGATGCGGGATATAGCTAATATAGACAACATCATCAGCTGTGTACGTCTCAGACATTTTATGAAAACAAAATACAATTCTTAATAAATCGAATACAACTTAATAAGTGAAAAAAAACTCACGTCAGTGTACGAGTTACTGCCGTCGACCCTGTGTTTCTGTCGAACGGCAACCTGCCGTTCATTGGTGGTGTAAATCGGCTCGATCGATTCCCACCGATAGCAGGAGCGCTCAGCGTTTCTGGCTAAAACATCTCGTGCTGATCACGCGTTGGTCATTGTTTTTGTCGACTGTCTGTCTTTGGTAAATAGACTTTACAAATGTTTATTGCAGAAAATCAACGGTGAGATGAAATGTTTGAAAAAAATAGTAGTCAACAAACAACAAGCCAGTATGGATACAAACAGAGCAGAAATGTCGAACGGTTACCATGTACTATCAGATTTAACCAAAAATGCACCCAGATTTAGTGGAAATCGATGGAAGATCCTAAGATGTGGCTAGATGAATTGTAAGTATGAAAACACTACACCAATGGCCAGATACTTATGTTTTAGAAACAGCACTGTCTAATTTAACTGGTGGAGCACAACAGTGGTATTTATCAAAGCAAAACCACATCCACTGCTTCCAGGATTTTGAAACTTTTTTAAGAAAAACCTTTTTAAAAGTGGAAGATTTATTTATTCAGTAGATGGAAAAGGATGAACGAAAGAATCCAAAGAAAAGGTGAAGATATTATTGACGATTTCCATGAAAAATAAGTAATAAATCTGCAGTAAGTTAATCCTTAATTTTTAGGAAACTAAACAGCAGTTGCTTATTGGATAGCATGATCGCAACTTATGCACATCCTTGCTGTCCAAAAGTATGACAAAGCAGAAAGAGCCAGGTTTAACTTAGCTTTCAACAATTCGTCATAATCATTGTGGTTTTTGGACAGCAAGGATGTGCATAAGTTGTGATCATACCATCCAATAAGCAACTGCTGCTTAGTTTCCTGAAAATGGAAGTTAGACCTTCATTTTCAGGACAATTTCTTGCAATATGACATTCCTTTCACAACTCCTTATTTGCTCCTTTGTGTATGTTCCTCTGTCTTACAATGCTACTAGAATAAATTTCTTGCAGCTAAAGCACAAAGGCTTTCCATCTCCATTTCTATCTGACTTTCTTTCTATATTGAATGAGCTTGGTGAGGTACTATCAAATCTTGGCCCTTCTTTCCTTAATTGCCTTATTACTGGTTGATACAATACCTCTGAGTCTAACACAGACAGACTCAGGAGAGCCAAGATTTGATATCACAGGAAGCTTATCCAATATAGAAATAAAGCCATAGAAATGGAGATGGAAAACCTTTGTGCTTTAGCTGCAAGAAATATGGTCATGTAGCAAAATATTGTAAGACATAGGAACATACACCCAGGAGCAGACGAGAAGTTGTCTGTCAGACTTGCAGAAAGGAAGACTATATTGCAAGAAATTATCCAGAAAATAAAGAGTCATCTTTCATCTTGCAGTTAATAGTACAGGAAGAAACAAAACATTTAAAGACAAATTGTCAATCAGAAGAAGACCTCAACCTGGATATTGGTTTTGGAAGATACATTAAGGAAATATTATTAAATGGAGTGGCTAGAACAGCAATCATTGATCCAGGGAGTGCAGGAGAAAGTTGCCCAGTAGTTAAACCTCTCTCTAGTAGGATCTGAGCAGGCACTTTATGGATTTGGAGGATTACCAGCATTACAAAGGCTGATGTTTCTCTGAAGGTTGACGATGTAGACGAAATGGTAGAGGTATTATTTTTACCATATAATGCCCAGAACATCGATATTATCCTTGGGCATAGTTAAACTGAGAAGCCAGGGATAGCATCCATTAAGTTAAAAGAGAATTTACATTTTGGATATGAAGAAGAAGTGAAAGCTAAAGAAGTGAACAATGCTGTTTGCTGGTTGACGCTAAACCAGCAAAAAGCGCAGCCATCGAAATGAGTGAGACAAAGACAGATAAAAAAGATGTAAAAAGCGAAAAGCGGAAGAGAGATGACAAGGGCCAAAAAAATTAGATTCAATCCAAGAAAACTGAAGAAAAGCCCGCTATTATAAAGTAAACGGCACAGAAAGAAACACCACCAAAGAAACCAAAACGAAACGAGTTTAAAGTAAAATCTCCATTAGAAACCTTAACCAGCGTTGAATTAGTACTTTCTAAGTGGGGAATAAACGTCGCTTAGAGAGTATCCATCTAGCAAGATTACTTGAGTTGAAGACCACCAGTGAAGCCATAGAGCCTTGTGTCCACCCTTGACGAGTCGAGAGTTCAATTAACATTTTTTATATATATTTGAGAACCCATTTTGTAGTATTTAACCTTTATTAATCCTGTTAAATGTACGTAAAAGTGTTTTAGTGATATCTATAATACAAAAATAGATAACAGATGTATTAAAAATGTGAAAAATGTTGGTTCAATAATTACACAAGAGAAGAAAAAATCATAGGTAATAAAATGAAACAATCCCTTCAATGCCTAAAATGTCAAGAAAAAGGTTTATCGATTAATATGATAAATAAAATTACCACAGCTGGTATCACTTTTGAAATGTTATGCCAATGCTGTTCATCAAGTTGATTTAAAGGAATAAGAATTTTGTTGTTAAAGATATAGGTGGAAACCATGGATTACAAAAAGCCAGAAAATCATTGAAAATCTCTATATAAAATTAGCCTTGAATATAGAGAAAAGTCATTAATCTACAACTATACAAAAATATTATTTTTTTTGCGGATTTTTATTGTAATTTTTTAGATATCTAGATTTTTTAGATATATTTATTAACCATTTTTTTTCAGTTATATAATAAATAACTTTTTTCAAATAAACCAATGCATTTTTATTTTCATATTTACCTATTTAAATATCTAAAATAATTTTTATTAATTCATAATCACTAACGGGCTGAAGCACCACAGGAACAAGAAGAAAAAGAAACAATCAGAAAGTGATTCCGACAACAGATATTCCACCAAATTATAAAATATATAGTCCGGATAGGATCTGATTTTTCAGAAAACTGATTTAAACGAAGAAAAGGATATATTTTCTAGTAAAAGATCTATCTAATTTGCACAAAAAAAACCATTAATATATTCACATGCCCGCTCTATATAGAGAAAAATATATTATCCAAAATGGTGGCATAAAGACCAAAGGGACGCCAACCACATTAATGGAAATAATCAATAATATCGGGAAAAACTTACCCATTCAATAGAACAATAGTAACTTTACACAAACCACTTACACTTTTACCTTAAACGAAAACCAATTTTTTTCACGGAAAAGAAAGTATATTAAAGCGGAAATAATACACCAACAATCATTTTTCGACAAATTAATTTTATAACTGGCGGATAAGGCTTAATGACGACGCACGGCACAAGCGCAGTAGATGAAATAATAGCCTGCCGATAAACGCTTACGATAACGCTAAAGCTTACGATAAACACCACGATTTTGTAAAAAAATCTATGTTATGATAAAAATTACATATAGGATTTATTAATATCATTATTCAGCTACGTATACTTGACACTCACATTTCAAATGCTTAAAAAAAATTGATATTGAGCAAAATGACATAAAGATGAAGGGACGCAAACCCTATTCCTGGATTTAAATCAATAATATCGAAAAATAAGCAGGACTTACCCGTTCAATAGGACAACAGCAACTTTACACAAACCGCATACACTATTACCTTCACCAAAAGACTATTTTTTCACAAAAAAAGCGGAACAAATACAACAACAAACGTTTCTGGGACAATGTAATTTTATAACAAATGGACGACGGCAAACGGCGCAAGCTGAAACAGATAGTTCGTGGATATACAAATCTCACCCTTATGGTAAATACCTCAATTTAACGAAAAATATTTTATGCAATGATAAAAATTACATATAGAATTTAATATTATCATTATTTCCCTATTTTTACTTGACGGTAATATTTGAAATGCTTGAAGAAAAAAAAAATATCGCCCAAAAAGACATCAAGGTGAAAGGACGCCAACCCAATTCATGGATATAATCAATAATATCGAAAAATAAGAACGACTTACCGGTTCAACAGGACAACAGCAACTTTACACAAACAGCATACATTATTACCTTTACGAAAAAACTATTTATAACAAAAAAAAACTGAACAAAAACGGAACAAATACAACAAGAAACGTTTCTGGGGCTATGTGAAATTTTATAGCAAATGGACGACGGGAAACAGGCAAGCGAAAACATAGATAGTTCGCGGGTATACAAATGTCACCCTTATGGTAAATACCTCAATTTTATGAAAAATATTTTATGCAATGATAAAAATTACATATAAGATTTAATATTATCATTATTCACCTATTTTTACTTGACGCTAATATTTGAAATGCTTGAAGAAAAAAGAATATCGCCCAAAAAGGCAACAAGGTGAAAGGACACCAACCCAATTCATGAATATAATCAATAATATCGAAAAATAAGGACGACTTACCGGTTCAATAGGACAACAGCAACTTTTCACAAACCACATACACTTTTACCTTCAACGAAAACTTATTTTTTCACAGAAAAGAGAGTATATAAAAGCAGAACGAATACACCAACAATCATTTTTCGACAAATTTATTTTATAACTAACGGATAAAACTTGATGACCACGCACGGCACAAGCGCAGTAGATGAAATAATAGACTGCGGGTATGTAAATTTCACCCTTAGGATAAACACCAAAATTTTATAAAAAATCTTCTATTTTGTGATAAAAATTACATATAGGGTTTATTAATATTATTCAGCTACGTATACTTGACACTCACATTTCAAATGCTTAAAAAACTAATATTGGCCAACATTACATAAAGATGAACGGACCCTATTCCTCGATTTAAATCAATAATATAGAAAGATAAGGAAGACTTTATTGGTTCAATACAACAGCAACTTTACACAAACTGAATACAGTTTTACCTCAACCTAGAACCCATTTTTTCACAAAAAAAACTATAGAAAAGCAGAACAAATACACCAACAAACATTTTTCAACTAATTTTATAACCTCTCGATGTCGAGGGGCCAGCTTAGAATTTGCATAAATATTCTCATCAGGAAAATCAAAATATCTAATGGCTTTTAAATCATTTTTTTCTTTTTCATGCAATGAACATGATACTAGAACAATCCTACATATAATCCATAAAAAGGCATCCATTAACTGACATCACCTGGATGAAGTAGCTATAACCTTGAGCTGTCACAAGTAAATCTTCTAATAAATATGTCAAGTAAAAATGGCCTAAATGATTCACTTCAAAAAGAATTTCAAAGATAGATTCAATTTTGAGTCATTCTGATTTATGTATCCAGACAGTCATGGTTGATTAAAAAGTCAATTTTCTTAAATCTCTTCTTGACCATCTCTGCAAAATCCCTAGCAGATTTAAAAGAACCCAAATCTATTGCCATTGGAACCTACAAACTTGTTCTCAACAATTTTGTAATAATCTAAATGGGAGTTATCCTTAAAATGGGGTTATTAATAAGGCATTCTTTTATTCTGGTTATGGCTAAGTTGGCCTTTCCTACGCCTCGGCACGATAAAATATTCTGTTCATTTCAAGAGGAGCTGATTCTTTAGGGACATTGACATGGATATATATATATATATATATATATATACTGTTTAAATTATTAATTTTATTTCGATAAACAATACACTATTAAATGTACATAATAAAACTTCCTTGGACTAGGATAATATATTACAGTAGATTATAATATGTAAACTACATTCATAATCAACTCACAATAAAAACAATCACTACCCAAAATAATTTACATATATACATGTTTGTTTTTATAATGGTTTGATAGTTTTTATTGCCTTTTTCAATACTTTTAAAACCACAAGCAGGACTTACTGGTCAAGTCACATAAACCATTCATATGTTCACAGCAGAATGAAGGCATCTTCAGCATGTATCCAACTTTCACGGTTCTGGGCTTTTCTTTGCCACTCAAGTCCAATATACTTAACTTCTTAGCGGACATTTGCGATCAAGGGGTATTCACTCCAGAATTGCCTTAGTCCATCTGTCATCCCATTGTCTCGCGATATGCCCTACCTATCTCCATTTCAATTTATTTACTCTTCCAATGATGTCACACACTTTCGTTTATTCCCTGATCCATGTGCAGGGTCTTATGACTCGTACAATACCAAGCATACATCTTTCCATTCCCTTCTGTACTACCCAAAGTTTTTGAATTGTGGGACTCTTCTATTAAAGCCTACCCATTAAAAAACGACCATGTACCACAACATATCCTGGAACTGCTGTCGGCCTACCATCAGTCTTCAATGTCTATAATAAATTTCTAATCTATATTAAGAAAAATTAAATCAAATGAATATGTTTAATTAATAAATTAAATGTACTAAAACCTTCAAAAACACTAAATATTTCAAATTTTTATTTTATTATAGTTCTATTTACAATAGAAATATACAATTTTCCTTGTGCTTTAACTCCAAATCCATAGACGAATTTTGTTCTTGTCTATTGACGCTTTCTTGAATATAATTATTCCTATCCTTACAAGAGATATTAAACTGTGCAATGGTATCCTACAAAGTAGACGATCCTGTAAGGCTTTCAAAAGTACATAATATTTTTTAATGGTTACGATAACTTAACTTTACCTTTGATATTATATATTTATAATATTTATAAATTAGAAAAAATTGAAAAGTGACAAAAGATATGATAGAAATAACAAGACATATATTTGGAGTCCAGTGAGTGGTACATTTAAACTACATTAGAATTTTGCCTATTGTTTAGTAACAATATCCTTGAATATTACTAATTATTTTTCAACATAAAATTATTATATAATGGGTTTTATGGAATTATTAACTAAACTTTTAATTTATTCTTTGTATTCATATAGTAGCTAAATGCATTGCTTGACACAAACTAAATATATGTATATTGGGTTGCGTATGCCATATATATATATTTAATAATGAATATTAAAATAATGCTATTTCAATGTTATCATCTTTGAACTCTATATTTAAAGCAAGAATTTTAAAAAGTTATTTTAAACCATCGAATAGCATTTTGATTCTCGTAAATTTTCATCATTTTTAATTAGTTATTGAACTTCCAAAAGACAAAATAATCAGATAATGTGGAATCAGGAACGTTTTGTGGATGGTTCTATAATCTCATAAACGTTTTAGTTTAGTGTTACAAGACAATTGTAAAGAGTAGGCAAGCGAATTGTCTTACTAAATGTAGATTCTCTTATGCCCCTTATCGCTTGCAGTATTATTTTTCCATGTTTAAAATCAGCAACCCAGTTTTTAATAGTTGAATGAAGTGAACAATAAGTGTTGTACTACCCAAAGAGCAGCTGTTTATATTTTCGCTAAATATAAATACCTATTTCTATATCTACTTCAAGTTGCCCTATAGTATGCTGTGCAGCTTGGCCTTGTCCACAATTCTCAATTCCTTTTTGTTCTTTATTTTCGAAATCTATCTACATTGGTGATCCGGTTTGTCTTATGCCTGTCATATCTTGGTCATTCCATCTTGCCAGTCGATGATGTATAAGATACTTTAAACAAATTTGTCTTGAAAAATGGCCACGCTGAATAAAAAAAACTTTAGAAAAAACTTGCGTTGTTTTAAAGGATATATAAATATTGTACCTCACAAATAAGTTATTTGTTAAACAAAAAATGAGGTACTTTAAAAATGTCTTGACAAAATGGCGACGGTGCTGGCAAAATAAAACACCATAATCCAAACATTTATTACAAGAAAATTAGAAAATGTAAAAATATAGTAACTACAGTATAATGTATTTTAATATTTGGATTATGAAAACATTTTTTACATAAATATTTTCTATAATAATAATAATTATAATAATGACAGTTTTTCCCCTTTAATATTATATTATCCTCTCTAATAAAATTAAAAAATAACGCCCATCGCATTTTTTTTCCATTTATGAAAGGGGAAAGCTGTCTTCATAAATACGGGAATCATTTCTACTTGCTACAGACTGAACAACTAGCGCATCACTTTATTTTTTACATAAATATATTTTAAGCAAAATTTCAATTCTGGCCTTAATCAGATTATTTCTAATTTCTAGTTGGTTTAATTTTTAGTATTGTGGTCATTCCATCCGTACTCTTCGTTAGGGTTTTCCAACTGGACCGCTAGGACTTCTTGAAACTCTGAAATAAAAAGTAAAACTAATTTTTCTCCATAAAGCAAAAGTTTAATTAAAAACGCATTATACCTTTCATGCTCTCAAATGCTAATCGCTCTTCCTTTTCGTTAGAAAAAAATCGGGAGGTTAGAGTCTTAGGGACCAGATATTAAATTGAGAAATGAATTGATGTAAAAATACATACCCTTTGTTTCACACTTACTGAGGGTTAAACAACATCGTGTATATGTTTGACCGAATTAGATTAGAACCTTCTGCATCTACGATATCATACTACGTTGGTAGTTATAGGCATCTCTCTGACTCACATCCAAAAACTTCCCGGCGTCCTATGTTCTTTTCATATCAATTTTTTCTACTAAATCTTCTGACGCTGAAAGGTATCGAAACTATGAAACATTTGGAACACCTAATTTAAGGCAGTACCTGTTGGAATAAGTGTTCAAAACTCTTTTCTTTTTATTATTAATTGAGTCAGTAAATGTTACGGTCTCGATAATATGCGATTTTTGCATTCCAGCAGGAACCCCAACTGAGCTGATGATTCAAAAATTGTGATTTATATTTTCACTATCAGCTTTCATCTAGGAGTTGGTTATTGGCAGTATTAAAAATATATGCTTTATATTTATACTGCAATGAACAAAAATCACCACTGACCTGATTCATTTTGTTTGGTAACGAATATCCTTTTTGGATACCTCAAATAGCCAGTCAGCAGTAACACAAGGTGTAAGTATAGCAGTTACAGCTTTAAATTATTCACGATTAGTTTTTTCTGCACTATGATAAATCTGTACATGTATCAGTTACAGTAAATTAAAAGTCCCAACCATTTCTTCAGCTTCAATAAATTCAACCTAGTCAATACAAGTTAGTTAAATTCTATGCAGGTAAATAAATATTCAGTACCATTTACAGAAGCAATTGCTTGATTTCTAACCAGTTTGAAATGCTTGTAGTGCAAATTGTCTGTCTAGAAAAAGGCACACATTTAATTTTTTCCAAAATATCTAAATAATGTGAACTATTTTTTGCTGATTTTCCTACCATAAATAGTCTAGCCAACCAGGGAACCTGGTTTTTATTCCTCTTTCAACTGCAAACTATTAAATAATTATACAAATTATAAGTATGCCATGCCTTTGTTTAGTATGCTTACCGTAGATTTTTCAGATGTGGTACCATCCCTATAAGGGCTTCTGTTATTTTAAATGCTTCAAATTCACTTATACATCGTACTGGTAATACTAAATTTATATGTATATTATACATAACTTCTTCAATCATAAATTCTTCTCTATTTGCAAGCTATATAAATTAAACTTAATCACTTCGAGGTACATGAAAATATTAGGTTAGTATAAGAATTGAAAAACAATAAGTATAAAACATAATCTTACCTTAGCAGTTGATGTATTGATCAAGTTTCTATAAGTAGAATTCTGATATTTCTAAAACAAATCTATCAACCAACAAACAGTCTAGAATATGAACCTAACATTAACACAGGCATATGATGAGTTTAAAAATAATTTAACATACTACTTTTCTCCTACAAAATAAAAAATTACATCAATAATTTACATATAAATGCATAATAATCTTTAAACTTCCTGTTAGGTATCAAAAGTTTTATTCTTTGAAAGGTCCCCGGCAAATCCAAACTTCGAATACTAGATGACCTAGCCGGCCCAAACTGGTCAGCAAACCGATGTAAACATACGGATGACAATTTGGTTTGGTCCATACAGTTTCCATAACCATATGACCAATTCAAAAATGTACAAAAACACATAGAGAAAAATAACTTTTATGTTTTATTTCAGAATTGCAATCATTTCTAGTAGTTCAGTCTTGCAATCAAAATGATTCGTTAAAAAATGTATTTTTTATTTTTTATTTCTGATACAAGAAATAAAAACACAACACAGAGAAATCTGGCCATCTTAAAACTAGGGAAAAACTTAGGTTATCTCCAATAATAATAACAATAATAATAATCATCAAAGACTTGACAAGACAAGACGCTCAATGCAACCGGGCATACTATCCAGAAAAATACACTTGTCTGGAAAACGCGCCTTGAAAACAATATCAATGATTTCCGGAGGAAAGTTGACATTATCTCAGAGTATCTTTCTGGTAATCAGACAAATAAAGTTGCGAGGAAAGCAAAAACAATTTGCCAATAAATCTGGTATTGACTTCGACGATCCTAACCTGACAGAAAAATTGTTAAATCTAAAAGATCAGTTTAGGCAGAAAGCTAAATCGAAAGGGGCCAGGCTAGCAAGATATAATGAACTAGAAAAGCGAAAACATCAAAATTCAGTATTTGCAAGCAGCCAAAAGAAATTTTATAGAGAACTCGAAGCAGGAGGTAATAGCAGGTCAGAACTTCAGAATATGGATGTGTCTTCCTTTGCGGATTATCGGAGATCGGTTTGGAAAAAAATCAGACGGCTACGAAAAATTGGCTCCTTGGATTAAAACCATTCAAGAGCAGACAAATGCTCTCCCAGATATGTAGTGGAACGATTTCACAGCGACTAACATTTGCACTGCTGTGAGGAAGACTCACAACTGGAAGGCGCCTGGACCAGATAGATTGCATAACTTCTGGATTAAAAGCTTTACAGCCACCTATCCCGTACTTGCAAATGCATTTAAAGAGGTTTTAATAAATCCAGACACTTTTCCCGAATTCTTAATGGAGGACAATACATACCTACTGTTCAAAAAAGGAGATGTTAGGCAACCCAATAACAAAAGACCAATCACATGTCTGTCAGTATAATATAAACTGTTCACAGCCCTACTCAATGAAAAAATCTACCAACATTGTTATAAAAACAACATTTTCGAAGAAGAACAGAAAGGATGTATAAGAGGAGGTATGGGCTGTAAGGAACAGTTGACGATCGATGCTGCGGTTCTTGAGCAAATGCGAAAAAGAAAACGTAACTTAAATATCTGCTACATAGACTACAAGAAAGCATTCGATAGTGTCCCTCACGATTTGTTGGTGGTTCTGAATTTCTATAAAATTAGCCCCCAGATTATTAATTAATTTAAGTGCCTGATGGGGAAATGAAAAACAAATCTTTTTGTCGACCAACAATGCATTGTTAGTACAAATATCGAGAAAGGAATTTTTTAGGGAGATTCCCTTTCTCCAATTTGGTTCTGTCTAGCCTTGAACCCTTTGTCCACACTACTGAACAACAGCAATATTGGATATAAACTTAACATGAGGAATCCATGAAAGCTCTGTCATACATTATGTATGGATGACCTTAAACTATATGGAAAAATTAGAGAAAAATTAAACTCCTTGATAAAAATGGTCGAAACATTTAGTAGGGATATCAGAATGCCATTCGGACTGGATAAATGTTCTACCATTATCCTACAGAGGATTAAGGTACAGAATTAACATACAAAAGCAAAAACTTGATTACAACCAGTTAAAGAACGACTTTTCCACTCTATACCAAAAGAGACTTACCAAGCTTTTAAACACCCAATTGAATAGTAGAAACCTCATTAGAGCGATCAACGATTGGGCAGTGCGAACTCTGGCATATTCTTTTGGCATTGTTAAATGATCAGAAACTGACCTTGATGAACTTTAAAGGTTGACACGCCGAACATTAACAAAGTTCCGATGCCTGCATCCAAATTCATCTACGAAAAGACTTTACATCCCAAGAAAGTTGTGGGGTAGAGGCCTTGTGAACGTAAAAATCTCTGTCTCAATCCAGAAAATAGTATGAGAAAACACTTCATTGATTCAAACAGTACTCTAATGAAATTGGTTGCAAATGAGGACCGGGGTTTCACCCCACTAAACCTAAATAAATAAAATCGTATTGATAGCGGAACAACACTCACGGATTGCGTTCGAGAATGAACAGGACAAACATTACATGGAAGGTTTCCTAAGTCGCTCAAAGATGACGCCATTGACGAACAATTGTCTCTAAAATGGCTGGCCGATGGCCTGTTGTACCCAGTAACAGAAGGTTTCGCAATATCTATTCAAGATAGGGTAACAGGAACAAAGAATTATAAAAGGCATATATTGCACTTGGACGTAGTCGATAAGGGCAGGAAATGCGGTACTATGGGGGAAACAACACGTTACTGGCGGTTGCCTGGAGCTTGCTCCTAATGATTATTTAGGACGGCATAATTAGCTGGCAAAATACATACATCAGCAAATTGCACTAAAATGCTCGCTGTTAGAAAGCGCACCTTCATATTATAAGTACTCGCCTTCTCCTGTACTTGAATCATTCGGTACCATTCTTTACTGGGACAGACCAATCACTACTAATCGAACGGTTGATTATAACAGGCAAGATAGTGTTCTAATCAACAAACAAGAGAAAAGAGCTTTTATAATTGACATCGCAGTGCCGCTCTGTCACAACATAAGAAAAATCGAGATTGAAAAATCCACAAAGTATGAAAATCTGGCATACGACTTGAAGAACCAGTGGAAACTGAGTAAGGTAGATATAGTGCCCTTCGTTATATCCGCCGAATGCTTGATAAGTAAGAGGTTTTCAAAGAACCTCGAGAGCCTGGGTATCTCGAAATCGATTGCCATAGTGGGACAACGTGCCGTGCTCTTGCAGACGTGTCACATTGTTCATAAAATATTATGTTACGGTCAGAGGAGCTGAATTGCTTTTTTATCTTGACATTAGAATATCAACAAGCCTGAGCTGAGATTCTACATTAAGGATTAGCGGAATAATAATAATCAATGAAGAAGTGACCTTACAACAGAACTTGTCTAATATACGAGAGAAGTTTTATAGTAATTTGGCCCATTTTATTGGGTCAAATCCACTTAATAGGCCAAAAATTCCAATACTACGCAATATTGCAAAAGCTCGTATTACTCTAGTGCAGACCAATAAAATTCTGGAATCGCATCTGGCTGGGATACTAGATCTGTGCGATATACATCTTGCGTTATACTGTGCAGCAGTGACTGCGATTGAAATTTCAGGCCAAAAAACAACCCCCAGTGCGAGCAGGCATAATTTTCAAAAAAATACTCCTGCCTGGAAAACACGCCTTGAACAATATCGATGATTTCCGGAGAAAAGTCGACGTCATCTCAGAATAACTTTCTGGTAATCGATCAACTAAAGTAAAGCAAAAAACATAAACAATTGCCAATAAATCTGGCATTGGCTTCGACGATCCAAACTTTTCTGAAAAATTATTGGATCTTAAAGGTCGGTTTAGACAGAAAGCTAAATCTAAAGCACCAAAATTCAGTATTCATAAATAGCCAAAATAAATTTTATAGAAAGCTTGAACAAAGCAGTAGCAGGTCAGAACTTGAGAATAAGGACATGTCTTCCTTTGTATAATAATGGCAATCGGTTTGGAAAAGACTCCCAGAAATGGAGTTTAACGATTTCACGGGGATTGACATTTGCACCCCCGTCAAGAAAACTCATAACTGGAAAGCTCCTGGGCCAGATGGACTACATAACTTCTCGATTCAAAACTTTAGGGCCTCCACTTGCTAGTGCATTTAAAGAGGTAATGATAAATCCTGATACTTTCCCGAATTTTTTAATGGAAGACAATACATATCTTCTGTACAAAAAGGGTGATGCTAAGCAACCCAATAACTACAAACCCATCACATATCTGTCAGTATTATATAAATTGTTGACAGCCTTAATCAATGAAAAAATTTACTCGAGGATGATACCATTGATGAATCATTGTCTCTGAAATGAGCTGTTGAACCCAGAAACAGAAGGTTTTGCGACATCTATTCAAGATAAGGTAGTAAGAACACGGAGCTACGAAAGGCATATACAACACATGGATATTGTCGACCGATGCAGAAAGTGCGGTACAGGGGGGAAACTATTGAACACCTTATCGGTGGGTGTGCAGTTCTTGACTTAATGCTTATTTAGGAAGACTTAAACAGCTGGCGAAAATTAGACATCAGCAAATTGCATTCAAGTACTCGCTATTAGAAAAAGCATCTCCTCAATATTATAAGTACTCATCTTCTCACGTACTGGAATCATCCGATTCAATTCCATACTGGGATAGACCAATCACAACAGATCGAACGATACATTATAACAGACCAGACATTGTTCTGATTAGTTGAAAGGAGAAAAGAGCGTTTATAATTGACATCGCCGTGCCGCTCTTGCATAATATCAGGAAAACTGAGTTGGAGAAAACCACTAAGTATGAAAAGCTAGCATACAATTTCAAAAACTAGTGGAAATTACATAAGGTAGAGATTGTGCCTTTTGTTGTGTCTCATTTTGGCATTATAATATCGACTAGTGATGGGATAATTCGAATGAAAATCCGATAATCGATAATCCGATTATGAGAATAATTGGCATCATCCGATTATGAAAACAAATAATTCGAATTACCAATAATCGGTGAAGTCACTAGAAAACTCGAAATTCCCTTATTCTAGTCCAGTCGGCTCTGCACTGTCGGCAGTAGTCGGCAGCACTCGGTAGTATACGACGATTTTTAATTCGAATTATAAATAATCCGATTATCAGAATCATTCATAACCTGAGAATCCGATTATTGAAATAATGCGATTATGCCCACAACTAATATCGACCCGCCTAGGCTGAGATAATGAATTGAGAACGAACATAATAGTCCGGTCAAATTAGACAGAAAAATAAGAGTGAAGGTACATAAATTCACATCAAGCTGGAAGTGAGTAAAATTGTTCAAAACATAATTAAAAATGATATTTCAAAATTCCTCATCGTTCCGGTACGTGGAAAATTGACTCGAGGTCAAAGGTCAAAAAATGTGTTTTTCGCGATTTTCATCAAAACGGTAAGTTTTATCGTAAAATTACCTTAGACAAAAAATGTATCTATAAAAATGGTATCAATAATTGTTTTCTTAAGAGCCACCGTTCCTGAGATATAACGACTGAAAAAGTTGATGAAAAAGATGTATATACGTCACGTATATACATCTCTGTAGATGTAATATAAGTAAAAATATTTTTCTATCGGTGTAAAAAAGTTGGACTGTTTTGTTCTCTGGCATGTACGAATTGTCAAGGCCAGTCGTGTTCTAATGTTGAATCACCAATAGTAGAGGATTCGTTTGCTACCAACGAAGAGACATGCGATACATCGCTACTGACGCAATTCACTTACACCAAGGATGAAGAAAAAGAAGAAGATCAAGAAGAACAACAAGAAGAAGTAATAGAAGATTATGAATCGGACGAATAAATTTTTCTACTGTTTTATAATTTCAATCGCTTTTATCAATTCCAATCCTTGCTAATATCTGTTATTATGCAATAGTTTCCAATTAAACAGAATCACAACAGACCTGTGGAATAGGCCTACTGGAGAAACCACGTTAAAAAAAAACGCGCTAAGTACACTACCTCAGAGGTGGCGTGGAAACGCGTGCATATTATGAGGCTTACAACTTTTTTGAATCGTTATATCTGAGGAACGGTGGCTCTTAGGAAAAGAATTATTGATACCTTTTTTATAGATAATTTTATGATCTACAATTTTTGTCTGGGGTAATTTGACGATAAAACTTACCATTTTGATGAAAATCGCGAAAACCCCATTTTTTTGTCATCGAAAACCCCATCTTGAGTCAATTGATCTCGAGTCGATTTTTTTCCACGTACCGCAACGATGGGGAATTTTGAAATGTTATTTTTAATTATGTTTTGAACAATTTTACTCACTTCCAGCTTGATGTGAATTTATGTACCTTTGAATGTCTAGATTGACCGAACTATAATAATCATAAAGAAGTTAGCCACATACGATAGACAAATAATTTAACCCTATATATATTACACCCAGCAGGTCGTAAACAAATTAAATCTTATTTTTGAATAATTTTCAATAATTCAGGTGGAAAGTCCTAACTAAGAGTGCTGATTGAATAAACATATTACAAAAAAGTTATGATATGTATGGACATTACATGGAAAAAGTGAGGATCGGTAAAAATTAAAAGTTCAAAGCAAATTGAAGTAATATATGACCCAGCGACTGTGTAAACAGATGGCGAATTCCCCAAAGAAGTTATAGAAAATAAAAATTTGACAGGAAGAGGTAGAAAAATTGTTGAACACTAATAAAAAACAATGTACATCCCAAGATATGCAATTTTGAAACACAGGAATCAGAAGAAACAATGCAAACCCCAGAATCAAGTAGAAATCAAAGTAAAGTACGGTATTTGATTAGTATATCTGAATATCCCTCAAAAACGAAACAAGATAGCTTAGATAACCAAAACAAACAGATTAGAAATTGAAAAATTAAACCAACTAAAAATTGGAAATGAAATTGTGATTAAAATAATTTTATGCAAAAAAGAAAATAATTCGCTACTTTTCGCATCCCAAAGTTTCATAAATCGAATAAATAAAATTTCAGGATGATTGTTTTTTATTAGCAAAGACAATATCTATATGGGGAAAACTATCATCATTATTATTATTAAAACATAGACATATACATATAAAATTTGTTTTCATAATTCAAATTTAAAAAAATATATTGAATATACTATATTTTGTGAGGTTAAATAAGAAGTTAAAATAGATAATTTTACGTTATATTTTTTAATTTTTTTGTTATATAAAATATTTTCTCATATACAAGAAGTTTTGTGTTATACAAAATATGGAGTTTTTTAAATTATTTTAAATAAGATGGTGTTTTAACTGAGGTACTTGATGAAAATTAATTTTAAATAAATAAGCAAATAGTAATATCTAAAAATTTCCACTATATTTAAAATTGTATGTATAAGAATTGTTTCTACACACAGTGTCTTTTTCAAATACAAACTATACTAAAATCCCAGTTTTAGTAGTTTATATACTAGTCTTGAAATGGTGTCAACTATTTTTTTTTTGCAACGGACAACCACCATCATCAGTTCAAAAATAAGAACCACATTTTTGGTCCAGTGTCCTTCTAAACCCTTTTTCTATATCAATTACTCCTTCATAGCCAGACCATTTAATCATATGAGGTGACAGATTACTTAAAAAAATGGAAATATTTGGATTATTCAATACAGCGAGCTTATTGTGACAATCAATAAAAATGTACAAATTCAATTCAATTTTGACCATTTCATTTATGATGTGTACCTGTAAATTTTAATAATTTCATATTAGTATATTCTACTTAAAATGCTTCCATAACTTACTAACTCTATTAAAGCGGTATGCCCCATCAATTAGAATGCAACAAAACATTATAGCTATTATATAAATTGTAACTAGAAATCAAATAGTACCTTATATCATTCTGTGATTAGAAAAAAAAAACCTCCTGGCAGTCGTCTATCACACCAATAACATTGGGAAAGATCTTTCTCGTTTTTTGTGGTAGACAATAAAACTGTACGAATTCAATCGCATTTGATGGCAACCATTTCGTTCCTGATGTGCATCTGAAAATTAAAATAATTTATTTCTAGAAGATTCTACTTAATAGTGTAGCCTAAAATTGCAAATTTTCCTTCAGTAGGATTACAGTATCTTCATTTCGATGCGGATGCACATGTTCAAATAAGCCTGCGCGTGCGCATGCTCAAATGGGTATGAACGTACGTATGTTCATATGGGTACGCGTATATTCAAATGAGCCTGCGCCTGCACATATTGAAATGAGTATGCGCATTCGCATGCTCAAATGATCCTGCGCATGCGCATGTTCAAATTAGACTGCGCGAGCGAATGTTCAAATGAGTCTGCGTTTACGTAAGTTAAAATAAGTACGCTCGTGCGCATGTTCAAAGGAGTCTGCGCGTGCGCATGTTAAAATTAGTAGGCGCGTGCGCATGTACAAATGAGTGCGTTTGCGCATATTAAAATAACTATGCGCGTGCGCATGTTCAAATGCTTATGTTAAAATTAGTAGGCGTGTGCGTATGTTAAAATGAGTATACGCATGCGCATGTTAAATAATGTTAAAATAATAATAATACGAGAGATGGACAAAAAAATATTCATTTTTTATAATTATCATTTAACTATTTTATTTATTTATTTAAGTTTTTATTTTTAAATTCTTCAATTTTACTTATTTATTTAAATTATTATTTTTAAATTATTCAAAATTTATTTATTTAATTATTTATTATTTGTTTATTCAATTTTATTTATTCAACTAATAAATAATCATAATGTATTTAACTAATATTATTAATTGTTAATAACTTTTCAATACTTTTTGTCCTGTGTCTCATTGTTGTCGACATGGAGTTGTAAGAACGATGAGAGATGGGCAGAAATATTAATTAGGAATATTAATTACAACACCGGTGATCTCCAGTCATATATCCAATCAAATATTCCCAAATTAACGCGTAAACAGAAGGGAATTTATGACCGCATAGCGCAAATGATAAATGACGGAGTTGGGGGAACCTTGCGCCAGGAGGCACTGGGAAAACATTTCTTATTAAATTGATTCTAGCAACGGTTCGATCAAAAATTGACATAGCTTTAGCTCCCGCCCTCTTCGTCTGGAATAGCTGCGACATTGTTACCAGTTGGACGGACTACTCATTCAGCTCTGAAGTTGCCATTGAACATGCAAGTCATCGAGACTCCCACGTACAGTATTTCCAGAGCATCCGGTGCTCAAACAAAAATGCAAACTCATTATTTGGGATAAATGCACGATAGCACATAAAAAAATTGCTCGAGGCTCTTGATCGATCGTTGCGAGATTTGCGTGGAAACGTTCAACCATTCAGGAATTCAATGATATTGCTCTTAGGAGATTTTAGGCAAACATTGCCTGTAATTTCTCGATTGACACTAGCGGACGAAATAACTGACAAAATAATTGCCTGAAATATTCAACATTGTGGCAACACATATGTACATTGCACTTGACTACGAATATGCGTGTAGCTACTACGAATACTACGAATAGCTGCAGAACGATCAATCAGCCGAGGTATTCTCCCGACAGTTACTGGACATTGGGAACGGAAAGTTGCCGGTCGATGAGACTTCAAGACGAATATCATTGCCTAATAATTTTTGTAATTTATTAACATCGAAAGGAGAACTGATCGAAAAAATATTTCCTAATATTCAAATTAATTATAGGAATCACGATTGGCTCAGTGAACGAGCTATTCTTGCCGCGAAGAATAAAGATGTCTATCAACTTAATAATGTTATTAAATTCAGCATACAAAGTGAGCAACATACATATAAGTCGATAGACGCCGTTGTGGAAGCAGATGAAGCAGTTAAATATCCAACGCAATTTTTGAACTTACTTGATGTGCCAGGGATACCACCACACATAGTAAAATTGCAAATATGTGTGCCAATTATCATGCGGCGGAATATTAATCAGCTAAAATTCTGCAATGACACGCCACTTGCAGTTAAGAAATTGATGAACAACGTAGTGGAACCAACGATTTTGAAGGAGACTTTCAAAAGTGAAGATGTCCTCATTCCTCGAATTCCCATGATCCCGGCCGATACGCCATTTCAATTTAAAAGGCTGCAATTCCCAGTTCAATTGTTTTTCGCGAATATTTCAAAAACTATTAGAGATGCGTGCCTTTTACCAGTCGATTCTACGTAAAATTCTTTATCGGATAGGTGAGGACCACCATCACCAAAGGACCACTTTTCATTTTCTGTAAACTTTCACAGGGACTTCGGAGAAAAATATTTTCCGAATCTGGATGCAAAATTTCGATAAAACGTCTATTTTCCGAGACATGAGCATTTGAAAATTCGAAAAATCTAAAAAATCCAAAACCCGAAAGTATTTATCGATTATTTCAAAAACTATTAGAAATAGCAATGCGCGCTTTTCGCCAGTCGATTCTACACAAAATTCTCTATCACGTGAGTTTCATCACCATAGGCCCACTTTTCATTTTTGCAAATTTTTACAGTGATTTCGGAGAAACATTTTTCGACAAATTGACAGAAAATAAAAGTCGCTGATTTCAGGATATTAGGTGCTCCGAAACGCGTATCTTCCAAATATGTCTGCAAAATTCTGATAAAACGTCTAATTCCCGAGATATGAGCATCTGAAAATTCGAAAAATGTAAGAAAATCCTATTGTTATTATTTCAAAACCTATTAGAGATAACGATGCGAGCTTTCCACCGGTCGATTCTACGTAAAATTATCTTTCAGATAGGAACGCGTGCGCATGTTAAAATCAGTATGCGCGTGCGCATGTCCAAATGAGTCTGCGCGTGCGCATGTTCAAATCAGTCTGCGCGTGCGCATGTTAAAATAAGTATGCGCGTGCGTATGTTAAAATTAGTATGCGTGTGCGCATGTTCAAACGAGCATGCGCATGCACATATTAAAATAAGTATGTGCGTGCGCACACTCAAACCCGTCTGCGCATGCGCATATTTAAATTAATCTGTGCACGCGCATGTTAAAACAGGTATGTGCATACGCACGCTGAAATTGGTATGTGCGTGCGCTTGTTAAAATGAAAATGCGCGTGCGAAGGTTGAAATGAATATGCGCATGTTCAAATGAGTCAGCGCGTGCGCAGATTAAAAGGAGTGTGCACATGCGCATGTTCAAATGATCCTGCGCATGCACATGTTAAAATAATTATGGGCGTGCGCACGTTAAAATGACTATACGCATACGCATGTCATCTCATCGTTCTTGGCTGATATAAGGCATTATTCTTAATTAAAAGGAAAATATTTTAACAATGTTCGTCAGGTTATATAATGACCAATTAATAACCTTAATGACCAATAATAATTCTTGATATAGCTTTTCGATTGTTGATTTAGTTAATTAGATTTTAGATTCCTGTTGTAAGGAACTTTTTCTTTGTCGTAAGTCGTTAAATTTTCGAAAGCTATTTCCTTTACACGCTATGATATATATACTTTTCCAGATTGTATTGAAACATAAGTTACAGAAATATTATTACTGTTCATCAGTTCCTCTTAAGCTGTCGACACTTAAGGATATTCAACTATCAAACAGACGTATTCATTTTGACTCCTGATCAAATAAATAAAACCTTTGAAACAAAGCTACTGCGTAGCAATTTTTCATCTAGCGTCGTTAAACTAAATATCAACTAAAAATGTTCATCCAATATACTATTATCGATTATAAACATTTCTTTTCATTATATTGCCGAAAAAAAGATCAAAGGACCGCCGGTAAAAAAGCTGATACAGATCTATTTCAATTTTACATTATCCAAAAAAGATGATTATGACCAAACGATAGAAGTGAAAACTTCAAATTTTCCAATATATATATATATATATATATATATATATATATATATATATATGCTCATAAAAATGCTCATATCCGGGAAACTACATGTCGTATCGAAGCTTTGCAGCCAGATTCGGAAAGTACGCGTTTCGGGGCACCTAACATCCTAAATTCATCGAATTTTATTTTTTGTATTTTTTGACATTTTTCGAATTTTCAAATGCTCATATCTCCGAAACTAGGCGTTTTATCGAATTTTAGCAGCCATATTCGGAAATCGATTGGCGAAAGTAGCGCACATCACTATCTATACTAGTTTTTGAAATATTCGCGAAAAACTTAGCGGTGGATTTTTTACATTTTCCGAATGTTCAAATGCTCATATCTCTCAAACTGCTTAAAACTAAACGTTTTATCGTTTTGCAGTTTTTAAATTGGCATCAAGATTCGGAAAGTACGCGTTTTGGAGCATCTAATATCCTGAAAGTAGCGATTTTTATTTTTGGTCATTGTCGAAAAATTTTACGCGCCCCCCTGTGAAAGTTTGCAAAAAATGGAAAGTCGTCATAAGGTGATGAACCTCTCCTATCTGAAAGGTAATTTTACGTAGAATCGACTGGCGGAAAGCACGCATCGCTATCTCTAACAGTTTTTGAAATATTCGGGAACGACTTTCGGGTTTGCTGTGATATGAGCATTTGAAAAGTCGAAGAATGTCAAAAAATCCAAAATGTTAAGTGTTTCGCTTAAACAATATAAGTTTCATAATAAAAAGACTGATTTTTTATGTCTTTTCGAAGTGTTGTAAATCGTTGTGTGATGATTTGTAGTGTCATTCTTGAAAGTTTTGTCTTTTCGAGACAATCAAGAAATGGATTTCCCTAGTATATTTAAGATGCAGAAGTTGTGATAAGAAATATCAAGTAAATGCTTCATCGACAGAAGCGAGTTCATCAACTAAACCAAGTTACACTGTTGATTCGTAGATTATAAACGGTAAGTTGAAGTTACGATTTGAATACTTGAAATTATTATACTATAATAGAGTTAGACAACTGATAAATTTAGATCACTTCTTAACACTAAATGTTATTGAGAGTGGTGTTGGGAGCATGCATTTGAATAAAATTTTGTCACCGGCTGAAGTTCCTGTGATGTACTCAACAGTTTTTAAACGTCATGAAAAAAAATGTTAGTGCTGCAATCGAGTTTCTTGCAAATGAAAGCTGTTTGGAAAATTTGATTGCTGAGAGAGAGATGACAATTAAATGAGAGGAGCAAGCATTGTAAATAATCTTTATTTCTAAATTTTAATAAAGTTAGGCAACCATCAATTAGGATGAGGAAACGAAAACGACACAGATAGTGGGGAATCGACGCCGCCCAGAGAATATCCATCGGGCAAGAGCACTGGAGTTGAGGACCATTAATGAAGTAGTACAGAGAAAGAGACACCCAAAGGGATAATATTTCTCCAACCTTGCCAGCCGGCCCTATACCATACGAAGCCACCCTTGAAATGTATGTTACCAGTGTTTATTGCGGAAAATCAAGATAGGGATGAGATGTTTGAAAGTAACAATCAACAGGCAAGCCAGTATGGATGCAAATAGAGTAGAAACATCTAACGCTTATCATGTATTACCAGATTTAACCAAAAATTTACCTATATTCAGCACTTCTGTTCCTACTGTGGTAGAAGCAGCATTAAAAAGTAGTTGGTTAGTGGCGATACCCTTCCACTGAGAGTTAACTAGTTTTCTGTTTTATACTAACCACCTGTGTCCTGTCTTGGTAAGTTTTTGAGCCTGAATTGTAGTTTTATATATATATATATATATATATATATATATATATATATATATATATATATATATATATATATATATATATATATATATATGTTAAATGGTTTACACTTAACTTTACTTTTTAAAAACTTTTATTTAGGATTTTAACACTTTAGTTAGTATTTAAATTGTATTACTTTATTTTGTTTGACTTTGTATATAAATGTAAAAATAAAAAGATTACGTCTATGACGACAATCTTGAAAAGAATAATTAACGTTAACTTTATGTGATCAAATGATTAAAAATTAAATGATGATGGCTGGACGGCGGTCCTGGTTCTTATTGTGTTTGGCATGCTGACTTGGCATCTGGGCCTTGTGGGGGACAGGTCACCTTAGGGAACTGCGTCGTATGAGGTTTTGCTGAGGTTGCAGCCTTGAATCTGTTTACTGGAACTGCGGGAAATGACGTGGATGAACGATTCCGTTGACGTGGCTTTAACCTTGGCTTGTTTACTGGCATGGTACTGAGGACATGTGGGTTGAAATGCTGACATGCATTTATATACAATGTTGCAAACTACAATGTTGTAAATATTAATACGAGGGTTGAATGAATAGTGTATACAGGGGTTAAATGGATATATAACAGCTCCCCTTTTAGATAAAAGTTGACGCATGGAGACAACTTTTAGGCACGATTTTTATTGGTGTTGAGTTCGATGGCATCTTCTTCTATTGGTTCTTCGAGACGAATACTTGGTCTTCTTTGTGGAAGAATCTTTTTCCATTTTGCTGTGTATGTAGCAAATTTATTTCTTGGAGGTGATGGTGGATAATCGTCATGAGAAATAGCGATTCCTATAGGTGCTCTTCTTCGTCTTCGACATTTGCAAAGGATATAGAGTGTTATTAGAGCAATAATAACAGTGATCGTAAGGATTGTGAACCAGCTTTGGTGTTTCTTCACGAATGGTTGATGTATCAAATCATCCAACTGGTTTGAATATTGATTTAGTTTGTGATTGGCAATATTCAAATCTTCGAAATCAATTTTATTTATCTTTAATGGTTTCAACTCAGGGATTTCGAGTTTCTCCGAAAGATGTTTGCAACAATCATAGGGGATTTGAATTGGATTTATATTATACGTAATATTTTCGTAAGCATCTATTTCCCTTTGTCCCTGTATTCTTGTACTTCCTACAAAAGCATTGCATTCTGGTTGTAATTTTAATATAGCATTCGTTTCCAGCATTTTTGTTATGATATCTCTGTTGCCACATTTTATGGTTATTGGTAATATATCAGATACCATGATTAGCCATATATTTAAGTTTAATTTATTGATATTATAATCAGTTGCCATAATGATTGAATTTTGACAAGTACGTGGAAGGCGTTCTTGGTGCTTCAACAATTGAGCTTCACATATTGCGTCACTATCAATTGGATATGGGAATGTGTCCAAGCAGATTCTTATTTTCCTTCCAGATGGTTTACATTTGTCTGGGTTCTCAATAATGGTGTACAACAATGAATCATCACTTCGCGCGATAAATTTTGTATTTACTGTTAAAATATGATGTAAATGTGTGCGATTGTCTAATATTGGAATCGGATAGAGTCGAAAGAGTGTGTAATCTTCAGGTTCAATTAAAGGAATGTTTAATACAAATATGATCCTCGTATCTATCTGAAAAGCTTTCAATTCAATTATATCAAGATAATAAGGAATTGATGCTGTCGAAATTTGTAAAGGGAGATTGTTTCTCTTGAGAGATTGTGAAATATGTTTTAATGAATCCATTAGATCAACAGGGGTTATAATCGAACTGTGTAATATATGTAATCGAGCGAAAGTTATGGAATTTATAATATCATTGATCGTATTTTCAATGAAAGTGTAACTTTCCATTAATAATTCACATATGTTCAGAGTTGTAATTTGGGCTGAATAATAATTCAATTGGTTAGAAATATCCATTATTGATTCACGAATTTTTATAATATCATTATTAAATGTTTCTTCGTCAACTTGTAATTTTTGAATGGTAGAATTAAAGTTCTTAATAACTGATGTTGTTACAGTTATTTGGTTCTTCAGTAGATTTTCAATTTGATATTCATCATGGATGACTTTATTAATGCATTCGTTAAAATATTCTCCATCAGCTGCATCTAGATTGCCGGTTATGGATTTCCATATAGTGCCTATGCCATTAAGTATACCGCGTTTTTCTCTAAAGTTATACTTTTTAGTATCACTGATTATTTCAGTATATTTTAGATTAATTGATCTTGAAATTTGAGACAGAAGATTAATATGAGTTTGTACTTCCGATTTAAAGGCTGTCATACGGGGTGTGTTTTCCTCGATGGTATCTATTAGGTTTTCTAGGATTTTGTCGTTCCTTATTATGTTGTCTTGAATGAGATGTAAGTCTTTATAGACAAGTAATGTCCATTTGTCGTTTGATAGTTTAATTAGTCCATCTTCATGTAGATATATTCCGATTGTATTATTGATTGGGGTGATTAAATATTGGGGTTGTACATTGGAGAGGACTCCGAATAATCTGAAAATAAATTATTCGTGATATGGCTTGAGTCTGTCAAAATTTACTTTCGATTGTTGTTGTGTCTCAGGGTTTAATAATACAGCTGAATTTTGAAAAGTTTCTTTGATTTCGAAAGGGCCATTGAATTTATTTTGAGCTTTGTCTTTAATTTGTGATTCCTTAATGTATACTTTATCTCCAATTTTGAATTCATAAAGGTTTTCGGCTAAGTTTTTATCAAAACGTAACTTTGCTTTTTCTTTTCTCAATTGCGTTTTTTCACGAGCTGTCTTATAATAATATCGCATGCGATTGTTTAAATCCCTAATATATTTCGAAATTAAATTTTTTTCATTGTATAAAGTTTCAGGGGGTCTCGTTGTAGTATGTCCAAAGATTAACTCGAAAGGGGTAAATCCATGGGTTTTGTTTTGTGTGTTGTTATAACATATGACAGTATAGGGAAGGATATTGAAAGGATGTTCCTCAGGGTGTTCTTGTGTGTGAGCTCCGATCATTTCAGCTAAGGTTGCATGAAATCTTTCTAGTGATCCGTTTGATTGAGGGTGGCTTATACTAGAGAATGTTAGTTTAATATCATATAGTTCACAAAGATCCTTCATTAGGGTATTGTCGAATTCGCGTCCTTGATCGCAATGAATCCGTAAGGGTGTTCCGTAATGTTGAAAATACACTAGTAATGTATTAACGATTGTTCTTGCTGTCTTGTCTTCGATTGGGTAGGCTTGAGTGAATTTAGTAAGTTCATCCCTTATCGTTAGAGCATAATTTTTTATAGGGAATTCAAAAATATCAATGTTAATTCGCTCAAAAGGAGTTTTTGGTGTTTCCGTGATTACTAGAGGTCTGTTTAGGTTCCTTCTATTAATTTTGACTCTTTGGCATGTTTCGCATTTTTTTATGAAATTTTCAACGTCTTTTGTTAGGTTTTGCCAATTATATTTTTCTTTAATTCGACGTGTAGTTTCATTAATTCCTCTATGGAGATTTGTTTTTCCATTATGATATTGATCAAGAATTATGGGTATTTCATCTTGTCCAGGGTTTTTAACGAGATTTTGACATATCGTTAATTGTATATCTTGGTCCGCGAAGATGTAAGAGAATATCTCTAAGACTGGGATTTCTATTTGGTTTTCCACGTAATAAGTTTCCTGTGGTTTGAATTCATTCTGATATTTATATAAGATGTAGAATAAAAGGGGTGTAACTGAAGTTGGGTCGAAGGGAAGTGGAATTATAAAATATCTTCGTTTTTTGACGGATTTGCTATCAAGAATATTTAGTTCATTTATCTTTAAATCAGTGTTTTCATTAAGTATGTCATCAATTATATTGTGGTGAAATTCTTCTAATTTATTTTGCCAAAAGAATGTGATTATATTTTTGTGGGATTTGTCTAACAATTGATTATTAGAAATTTTAATTTTAGAGTAATCAATTAATGATCTGTTGTCGTAAAGTTCAATAAATTTATCATATTCTTCCGAGATTTCCTCAGTATTGTCATTAGCAGTTTCATTATGGTCACTATCATTATCAGATGTTTCATTAGATGCATATATTGGTAAATTTAATTTAGTTTGAAATTTTGAACATTCTTTAAAGTGATTTATTTTAATTCGGGATAATGCGTCTGCGTTCTTATTGGTTTTTCCAGATTTGTGAATAATCTTGTAATCATATTCTTCGAGTTTTAATCGCCATCGGGCTAATCTGCTTCCAGGGTCTTTAATTGAAAATAGCCAGGTAAGTGGGCGATGATCTGTTACGAGTGTGAACTTTCTACCAAATAAATACGGTCTGAAGTGTTTTACTGCCCATACTATAGCAAGTAATTCACGTTCAATTGTGGAATATTTTACTTCGGCACTGCAAAGGGTTCTGGATGCGAAGGCTATTGGTAAGTCTTTTCCAATAGGTCCTTGTGATAGAACTGCTCCTATTGCAAATGAACTGGCATCAGTTGTTAACACGAAGGGTTGTTTGAAATTTGGATATACGAGAATCGGATCTGTCATTAAAGCGGTTTTTAATTCATTAAATGACTGTTTACAGTTTTCATTGAAATTAAATGTTATATCTTTATGAAGTAGGTTTGTTAAAGGTTTCGAAATTTTTGCAAAATTTGGTATAAAACGACGATAGTATCCTACTAAGCCTAGGAATGATTTGATTTCTTTAGGTGTTCCCGGTTGTGGAAAGTCTTTGATACATTGAACTTTTGTTGGATTTGGTTTTACTCCATCTGGGGTTATTAAGTGTCCTAAATAAGCAACTTCTTTTTTCAAAAATTCACATTTATCAGGTTGTATCTTAAGATTTGCATTTCTAAGTCTTTTAAAAACTTCTTCTAATCGGGATAAGTGTTCGTGGATTGTAGGCGAATAAATGATAATGTCGTCCATATAAACCAAACATCGTTCGTTTTGTATTCCTACTAGAATGTTATCCATGACACGTTGGAATGTTGAAGGGGCATTTTTTAATCCGAAAGGCATTCGTACGAATTCATAATGTCCGTTTTCTACTGAAAAGCCTGTTTTAGAAATATCCGAAGGATTGATTTCGATTTGATGAAATCCTGATGCAAGATCTAAAGTTGAGAAATATTCACATTTGCCTAGTTGATGGAGGATATCAGAAATATTCGGTAGAGGGTATTTGTCGTCAATAGTAACTTCATTCAATTTTCTGTAGTCGATGACAATACGCCATTTTTGTTTTCCGGATGAATCTAATTTCTTGGGGATGACCCAAACTGGGGATGACCATGGCGATATAGAGGGTCGTATGATTCCTTGTTTCAGCATATCGTTAATTTGTTTTTTTACTTCTTCTTTATGGATGTGTGGATATCTGTATGATTTTGTAAAAATTGGTTTCGAATTATTTGTATCTATTGTATGTTTGATTTCGTTTGTGAAAGTTAATTCGTCATCTTCCATGTAGAAAATATCTTGATAATTCAAACATAAGTTTGTTATTAGTTCTGTTTCTTCTTCGTTAAGATGGTCTGTGCGAAGTTGGTTTTTTATTTCTTGAACTCTATCAATCTGGTTTAGATTTTGAAAATTATTTGAATTAAAATTTTTTATTTCGAAAGGTTCTATTTGGATGTCAGAAAATTCGATTGTTTTTGGGATTGCATTCACATTTAATATTGATGTTAGAAATTCTCCTTGTTCATTAACATGTACTAGGGCGTTTGGAATATGAACTTTTTCTTTTTCTTGTTTAAATAAAATTGCATCTGTGTTGTTAAGGTTACATTTTAATTTAAATATTTGTTCTGTTCTGCCATTGATTTGAATTTTGTTTTGATTAAAGTTTTCAGTATCGTTTGCTTTAAAAAGAGGTACTGTTTTAAAGTTGGTTATTAATTGTTTGTTTTGTAGATCAATTGTGCATTGGTAATGTTCGAAAAAATCTAGTCCTAGAAGTCCATCAAATTCTATGTCTAAATCGTATATAAAGACTTTATGTGGATCTCCGTCTGTGAATGGTACAAGGGTTGATTGTGTAATTAATAATTTTTCATCGGTTATACCTTGGATGGTTAGGTTTTCTGGAATGCGATTTCTGTAGTTTTTAACTGTATTTTCTTTAAATATTGAAATTCCTGCTCCTGTGTCTATCAAAATTTTGAAAGTGTTGGTAGCATCTT
Source organism: Cosmopolites sordidus (assembly GCA_031761425.1). Classification (NCBI taxonomy): domain Eukaryota; kingdom Metazoa; phylum Arthropoda; class Insecta; order Coleoptera; family Curculionidae; genus Cosmopolites; species Cosmopolites sordidus. The sequence goes on along the minus strand of JARFXV010000252.1, from coordinate 1,291,923 downwards.
TGATGTAATAAAGATTGCTCGAATCTATTGTAAACATAGGATTTACAAAAATTTCTGATCTATGAGGTTGAGAGTTGGTTTGATTGAATTTAGAGTTTGTATATGTTCGAGGGATGTTTCTTTGTTGTCTGAAGATTCTATCGGGGGGTGGTTGTGATCTGTAGTTATGGGAAAATTTTGGTTGATATCAGCTTCGTCGTAATATTCGGGTTGCAATTCAAGTTCTTGGGGAAATTGTTGTTGAGAAGTGTTTGTATAAAATTCATTTTGTTGGTAATTTTCCTCTTGATAAAATTCTGGCTGCGAATAATAATCTGGTTGAATATATTCCTCAAATTGGTTGTCGTAATACACATCTTGGTTAATAAGATGGGCTCTTTGGTGATTTGTGTTGAAGTTCTGGTTAAAATTTGGATTTCTTTGTATTACTGAAGGGCGTTGTTGAAAGTTTGAATTTTGTGGTTGATTATTTTGAATATTTGGTCGTAATTGGAATTGTGGTGGTTGGTTTTGAGATTGCGATTGATTTGGAAATTGTGGTCTATTTGGAAAGTTTTGTGTTGATCGTTGGTAGTTAGGATTTGGAGTTCCTTGATTCATTTTTGAATAGCAATTGTTCGCAAAATGACCTAAACGTCCGCAATTTGAGCATTTCGGGGTTTGTAAATTTGGTCTTTTAATTTGTTGATTTGGATGTTGTATTAAGGGTGGTTGTCTATACGTGTTTTGTTTGTTTGGTTGGTTAAATTTTTGATTTTCAAAATAAGACAGTTGTAGTTCACGTCTAATTCGTTTTTTCGCTAAGAATAAATCAGTTGGGTTGCTCGCACGAATTATATGGCCTATTCTTGGTTCTAATCCGGTTAATAAAGTGTTTAGTACCATTGAATCAATTAAATTTGATTGAGCATCCTTTTCGCTGTTTGAAAGATGGGATCTACGAATTACAGATTGTAATCGGGCATCTAAAACTTCAAGACGGTTCACGAACATCATTGGAGATTCATTAGGTAGTTGTCGTAATCGTTGTAGATCTTGGATTAACGAGGACATATCTCTGGTGTCTCCAAAATGTGTGTTTAGTAGGCTTTTAATTTCTTGATAGGATGTTGGATTTCGAGAATTAATAATTTGTGCTGCTTTACCGCGAAGTCTATTTTTGATGTGAATGACTAGTAGTAGTTTTTGATTGCCTGTTGCCATACTGTTAGCACAATCACAAGCGCTCAAGAAAGTATGTAAAAACATTTGTTCTCCATCGAACTCAGGGACTATTGAAAAAATTTCAGATAGTTTGTAAGGTTCAATTTCGATTTCGTTTTCACTCATTTTGATTGATTTAAATGGCTTGGTTATTATTAATGACTTATATTTTTATATAACCAATGTTTTGATGTTATAAGGTTTTGATGTTGTAAATGGAATTAACTAACAATAGCTAATATTTATGAGAAAATGAAAAGTTTCTTAATCACTCATTCCAATACCGTACAATATAGTATAATATCGCGAAATAAGTAAAAGAGAAAAATATAAAACGAGATGATTAGTTGTTGTACTTACAAGAGTTTTCCAAAGATCATCTTTGTCTTGTTCTCTGTCAGCATTGACTACCAGGGGCTTCACCAGGTGTTCCTATCCGTAGTTTAAAGACGAGTGAGGACGCCGCAGATTTCTGGTTCTCTTGTTCTTCTTCTGGTTAGCTTGGATGAAGGATTGGAATCCACCGTTGTAGTTAGTATACACGTGTTCTATCAACGTTCCAGCTGATCCTACCGACTGCGCCAATTTTGTTAAATGGTTTACACTTAACTTTACTTTTTAAAAACTTTTATTTAGGATTTTAACACTTTAGTTAGTATTTAAATTGTATTACTTTATTTTGTTTGACTTTGTATATAAATGTAAAAATAAAAAGATTACGTCTATGACGACAATCTTGAAAAGAATAATTAACGTTAACTTTATGTGATCAAATGATTAAAAATTAAATGATGATGGCTGGACGGCGGTCCTGGTTCTTATTGTGTTTGGCATGCTGACTTGGCATCTGGGCCTTGTGGGGGACAGGTCACCTTAGGGAACTGCGTCGTATGAGGTTTTGCTGAGGTTGCAGCCTTGAATCTGTTTACTGGAACTGCGGGAAATGACGTGGATGAACGATTCCGTTGACGTGGCTTTAACCTTGGCTTGTTTACTGGCATGGTACTGAGGACATGTGGGTTGAAATGCTGACATGCATTTATATACAATGTTGCAAACTACAATGTTGTAAATATTAATACGAGGGTTGAATGAATAGTGTATACAGGGGTTAAATGGATATATAACATATATATATATATATATATATATATATATATATATATATATATATATATATATATATATATATATATATATATATATATATATATAATTTTTTTTTTCTTTTACTATTATATTGTTTGTTGTTACCTCGTAAATAACAAACTTCTTTAGTTTATGAGCATTCAGAAGGGGGGAGGAATCCTCTCCCCAAAAAAAATTAATGAAATTATAGGTATAGATGTAGAGAGTAACATATCTAATGTTGAAAATTGTCCGGAAAAATTAAAAAAATTTAAAACTTCTGACAATCCGCAAATTCTGTACAGTGCGAATGACCTTGGACCCTATATAGTTTATATAGAATCGTCGAATGAAACTAATAATGATCATATAGGTAGATTTTCTACGCTCCGAATTGCTCGCGATATCTTTGACCTTAAATTTGACAACATTAAAAAAATTGATAACAAAGGAGCAAATCGTCTTGCTGTGGAATTTAACAGCTATCTGTCCGCAAATGAATTCCTTAATAATTACAAACTAAAAGATAAAGGATATAAATTATTTATTCCTTTTAATTTTGTTACCTGTAAAGGACTTATAAGAAAAGCTGATTTGTGGCTTGACGTGGAAAACAATATTTCATCTATATGTAAATCGAACATTCCAATCCTAAAGGCTATCGCATGCAAAGAAAAGTTTTTAAAGATGGTAAAATGGAAAAAATTCCGACCGGTACAGTTCTTATAACTTTTAAAGGTACAGTGCTACCTCGTAATGTAGTCTTTAATGAAAAACTTCTATTCCCTGTAGCTATTTATGTATCACCGGTTACACAATGCTTTAACTGTTTGCTTTATGGGCACACGGCGACAAATTGCAAAAGCAAGAAAAGATGCGTAAATTGTGCTAAAAATTTAGTAAATCCGGAAGAACATGAAAGGTCAAAAGAACCATTAAGTTTTTATTGTAAAACTCTGTGCCGCTTCTGCAAGAAAGACCATAAGACAACCTACAAGAAATGTCCAGAGTACTTGCGTCAACAAGATATCAAAAAACTAATGGCGTTTGAAAACCTTTCCTTTTTCGATGCCAACAATACTTGTAAAAAAAGCTATATAATGAACGATGAGGAGACAGAATTTACATACAACCCTAGCAATTTTCCAAAGAAGAATACTAAATCCAATAATTCACAGGATGGCAATACAAATCCCGAAGACTTTATTTTTACATCTCAACGTAGATTATTTGACTTTAACTCAAAAAATAAAAGGTCATATGCACAAGCTGTCTCACAAGAACCTAACAAACGGAGAATAGTGATGAAAGGATATGACAAAAAAGCGCACCAGGATGCCTTATATACACCTAATGGTAGACCTATAAATTATAGTTTAAACAATAATAGTTCATTCCCGTCAACTAGTAATAGTAATAACCCTAATATGGTAATCTCCTCAGAGCCTAGAAATAGTGCCCAAGTAAGTGTTTCCACAGAGCCTCATAATAGTGCCCCAGTAGAGTTTTCTTTAAATTGCCCCGCTTCGCAATCATCTTTTGAAGACAATTTTTGCCAATATTTATTTAAGCATGCTTCCAAAATATCAATGGAAAAAAAGTTAATGATAAGTAATTTCTTTGCTAATAATTGTATTATAGATCAAGCTAGTATGGATCTAGACGCCCCTTTTGATACATAATAAATATACAATTAAAATTCAAGTCCAAACTTAAAATTATAAATGGAATATTAGAAGTGTAAATGCAAATAGAAGTAACCTTTTAAATTTAATCAATAAAAATGATCCGGATATTATTTTACTAAATGAAACCTGGCTTAAAAACCATATTAACTTTCACTTAAAACATTATCAAATAATCAGGATGGATAGAGCAGATGGCTTTGGTGGTGTGGCCACGTGTATACGTAGTAGCATATCCTTCCGTGTTGACAAAAGTTTTGGCGATGAGTCTACACAATATATCACTATTAAAATCAACAATTTAAATATTGTAAATATATATGCAGCTTCTCAAAACAACATAAACTTCGAAATGCTAAACAACATATTTTCCTCTGAGAAAAATTTCCTACTTATGGGTGACTTAAATTCACATCACCCCTTGTGGGACGAATGCTCGATGAATGCGGGAGGAAGAATTATAAGTGATTTTGTTTTTAGCAGGAACCTTAGCATTTTGAATGACGGTTCTCCCACCTTGTTCCAACATCCTAACCGCAGGGTTAGCGCGATAGATATTTCAATTATCTCGTCTGGACTATTGCCTATGTCCTTTTGGTCAGTCCTCCCCGATTGTGGTAATAGTGATCACTTCCCCACTATGACATCACTTAATATAAATGATGCAGTTATGCACGAATGGCCTTTTCTCAAAAATTATAAACTTAGAAATCATAAGAAGGCAAATTTGGAGCAATTTTGTGTGGAAATCATGATGGCTTCCGAAGCGATGTATGATTCCATGAAATACGAAGACTTCATAAAAGTTATTAATGAAGCAGCTGATGCGAATATTCCACTTAAAAACTGTAATATTGCGAGAAAGTCGAACATTCCGTGGTGGGATCAGGAATGTACAGACCTCATCAAGGACAGAAAAAAAGCTTTAAAAATGTTTAAAATAACACCGACTTTAAATAACTACATAGAATCTAAAAAAGTTATAGCCAAAACAAAAAAAAATGCTTAAAATAAAGAAAATCAACAAATTCAAAGCTTTTTGCGAATCTATTAACACAACTTCAAACATGTCGTTGGTATGGAACACCATTAAAAAATTTTCCAATGTCAACAAAACTTTTGACAAAAAAAAAACTGAAGACCTAATTTTGAAAATACTTCAGGAAATGGCTATTACTAATATAGACCCTAACTTTTCTTTAAAATTAGCGAAGGGTGATGCTAAACCCTTCTCTATACAAGAACTGAACAATAGCCTGCGAGGCAAGACCCTATCTGCGACGGGAATGGACGACATTTCATATAAGATGATTGAGGCTCTCCCGTTTAGTGCAAGAAATCATCTGTTGAATATATTCAATGGATATTTAAAGGGTAATCCCTTGCCGTCCGACTGGGAAAAATTTAATATAATTAGTTTTGTAAAACCAGGTAAAAATCCCAATCTACCGAACAGCTATAGACCTATAGCTCTTTCTTCATGTGTCCGTAAAACCTTGGAAATTATGATTAAGAACAGGCTTGAGTGGCTTTTTGAAAACAAAAATATATTTTCCTCCAATCAGTCAGCTTTCAGAAAGGGCTTAGGAATAAACAATACAATTGCCAGTATTACAACTATAGTAAATTTAGCTTTTCAACAGAGAAAAAATGCTACTGCGGTATTTCTAGATTTAAAATCGGCCTATGACTCTGTCAACATTTATAAACTCTACAACAAAATGTGCTCTCTCGATGTACCAATAGATCTGTGCAACCTGATCTTCCATCTTTTGGAGAAAAGATTGATTTACTCAAGAAACAAAAATGGCGAATACCTTGGTCCATTTCTTACCACTCAGGGTCTACCCCAAGGTTCGCCCATGAGTACCATTTTGTTCAATATATACACGTGGGATTTATTTAAGATTAACACGGGGGACGTTCAAATCTTTGGTTACGCTGATGACTTGGTAGTTATTGGTGTAAATCCTTGCCTTAAGCAAAATATAGACAATATAAAATTCATTTCTAATTGATGTAAACAAATGGATATGGGATAACAACTTCATCCTGTCTGTAGATACATGTGAATCCGTATGTTTCTCTAGAGCTTATCGCAACCTTCCACCCGTTAGTATTAGAATAAATGAATATACCATACCCTTTAAAAATTAGGTTAAATTCTTGGGAATAATTTTAAATAAATCTTTAAATTGGGATGCACATATCCAAAAAATAATTATAAAAGCAAAGAAAGGAATCAACGTGTTAAAATCTTTCTGTCGCGTATGGTGGGGAGCTGACCCGCAAATACTCCTCTTAGCTTTCAATGCACTCGTAAGATCCCATCTTGACTTCGGATCAATATTCATCTATCCGACATCTAAAAGCAATATTGCCAAATTAAATTCTGTACAATTTGAGGGGATTAGAGTCTGTTTGGGGTGCATGAGATCTACACCTACAAATGTTCTTCTTGCGGAGGCATCAGAAATTGATTTGCACCATAGAAGACTATTGTTGGCACCTAAATTCCTTTCTAAAATTATTTGTTGCTCGGATCACCCGCTACTCAAAATTATAGGTGTACTGCGTAACCTTATAACGGATCAGTCTAACGGCCGGAACGAATATAAGATCCCCTGCTAGTTCAGGCTTTTGAATTTTCCCGTCCCCTGTCCAGCAAAGTTTTTAAAACCAATACCCTTCCATGTTTTCTATTTGATTTCAATATGCAACTAAATTCTACAAAAATCCTAGAGTTAAATTTAAAAAACAAAAGCTCTCTTCAGATTCCTGTAATGTTTAGATCAAAAACTGACAGTTTTAGGTCAACTCATACATTTATCTTTACTAATGCATCCAAAGAAAATTATGAGAATGGGAAGGTAGGTTTTGGTATACACATTCCCACACTCAAGTATAACTTCTCGTCCAATTTACCCAAAGAACTGTCTATATGTAATGCGGAACTGACAGCAATAGACGAAGCTCTCCAAATAATTCAAAGAAAAAATTTAAAAAAAGCAATAATCTTCTCCGACTCTTTAAGTGCAATCACTAAACTCAACAAAAATAAAATCAGCCACAACACGGAATATATCACTCTAAAAACGAAAAAAACCCTGTACAATCTAACACTTAAGGGATTTGACATTTATCTAGCCTGGATTCCGGGACATAGTGGAATACTGGGAAATGAGGAGGCAGACAAATTGGCAAGGATTGGGTGCAGCCTGAACATACCTAAAGATATAAAGTTAGAATTTAAAGACACATATATCATTAAAAACAAAATAAAAAATATTTTTTCGCAAAGATGGATTTCTTCCTTGGCCGTTAAAGGTAAATCCTATGCCAACATAAAAAACACGTTCTCATTTACAAGATGGTTTGCTCCTTTCCCTTTCTACAGCCGTCGACACATTACTACGATAATAAGGCTACGTACCAGTCATGCCTTAACAAAACTACATCTAAACCACATAGGCATTAATAATAACCCAAATTGTGAATGTGGTAAAATAGAGGATCTTAATCATATATTCTTTGAATGCCCTCTTAATATTTTCCCTAACTTAAATTTGTATTCAAGCTTAATCTATAGTGGATATTTTGCTCCCATAAATATCTCATACATCTTGTCCAACATATCGGTAGAAGCTTTCGAAGTTAGCGCATTCAGGGGACTCAGGAGAACAGTCTCGACCATCTGAGTCTCCTCACAAATGAGCTGGCAAATTGCTCATTAGCAGCGCCATAACCTAACAACAACAACAACTAACCTAAACAAATGCCGACCGCGGTGGTCTGGTGGGTTGATAGCTCGCCTGGCAATCCAATGGTCCCGGGTTCGAATCCTGGTGGAGACATGGATGTTTAGTGGTGTAGGGTGTGTTTGTCTGCCCATTTGGTGCATTGCATAATTTATAAAGATTAATGAACTTCGTACAAGAATATTTCGGTGGTCTCGGCATGGTTTAGAACCAGATAGACCGGGGTTGCCACGGAATCGTGCTGGCGAATTGCCTTGCAGCAAAGCCATAAAAAAAAATAAAAAAAAACCTAAACAAATTTTTACCAAATGTCAATTGACTGATTTAAAAAGATATTAAAAACATATATATCTACTATGTATATGTATATGTTTATATTTATTAATTAAAGAAGAAAAGAAGGAAGCGTGGAATAATTAGATTAAAACGAAAAATTAGTTTCCCAGCATTAAATTAGTAAGATATTTATTTCACCTTTTTATATTGAATTTTCGGTTGTCAATCTCAAGATGGTTTTTAATTATTTCCAATTATTTGTTGTAGGCATAAATCCTTAAAAAAATGAAAGTCCAAATTAAATTTGGTAACGTCTAAATCAAAGTAAATCAAAATGAAAGTCAAGAAAAAATAAAACTAGAACCTTTGCGACAACTTCCAGAGCTATTAAAATCGCTACTCCATGGAACACATGTAAAATCAAATGCATTTTTAAAATCTATCAGACCTTACAACGATGGTTTCCAAGTGACATCATTCAGTGCAATGAAGAAGATGTCATTTTAACTCATAAGTACATGGAGCTCATGAACGATTTGCGGCCAATCGAAACTATCATCGAAGAAGATGAGATAGACGACGAAGAATAAATGTTAGGAAGATTAAATACTATATTTGAGGGTACTATATGTAAGCTTGATTTAATACGGGGAGGGGTTAAGGAAGTTAAAAAAAAAATATAAAGAAACTTAATAATGACAATAAATAATAATGTTAATTTTAAATGCCCAGCGAAGCGGGCGGGTACAGCTAGTTTTTGTATAAATATTTTTGTACCATTAGGTTAAGTTAAAATTATTTTTGTTATATCTATTTGTGTTTTGAATTGTCTTTTGATTGGGCATTAGCCTGTTAGACAATAAAGCATCATTCATTCATTCATAATGCATAATTCACTACATTTTATAGTTCTGACACTCTTATTGGAAAACTTTATTTAATTGGTGTCTAAAAGACTAATGATACAAAATTTCTTTCTATTAGTGAAGGTTGAAAACGTGTAGATTGAGTAGGCTATTTTGTAATAATATAGTGTATGTATTGTAGTTCGTCGGGTTTCGTCGGATTCCCTTCCTGAATTGCTCATAGACGGAGACTGTGAGTACTCAGACCCTAACGATATTGTCAACGCCTTTGCAAAGTTCTTCAGCGGCGTTTATAGACCTCCGACTGATCGGAACATGACCCCACATAGTGATAATTCCAGCTCACAGGTAACACTCGACTATTTATCTGATGATATGATAATGAGGGCACTGAAAAGATTGAAGAAACGGTTTGTTTGCCGACCTGATGAGGTACCGTGTTTTTTTGTCGGAGATTGTGCTCCTGCGTTATTGAGGCCGTTATCTTTTGTGTTTAATTTAGCAATTTCAACCAGCGTGTTCCCAAAAGTGTGGAAGGAGGCAAGAATCGTTCCGATCTTTAAGAAGGGCGATCGTTGCAGTATCTTAAACTACAGACCTGTGTCGATTTTGTGGCCTTTTGCTAAAGTATTTGAGATGTCCGTTTATGCGTGCAGATTCAGTCAAGTTAAGAGTGTGATATCATCGAGGCAGCATGGATTTTTTGCTGGTCGGAGTACGATTAGCAATTTGGCTTGCTTCGCTCAGTTTGTTGGTCGGGCTTTGGATGATGGTGGACAGGTCGATACGGTCTACACTGACTTCTCTAAGGCCTTTGATCGAATGGATCACTCCATCTTGCTGCATAAATTGGCAAATTTTGGATTCAGTGACAAACTTATACTATTATTTGAGTCATATTTGAGCGATCGAGTGCATTACGTTGAGGTACGCGGTTATAGATCACCTCAATTTACCGCCACGAGTGGGGCCCCACAGGGCAGTAATCTTGCTCCCCTTATTTTTGCACTATTTATTAATGATATAGTAACAAATGTTTCAAGCAATATTTTAATGTACGCAGATGATCTGAAACTATATAGAAATATAAATAGCAACGCTGACTGCTTTATGTTGCAGAACGATTGAGGTTGTTGAAGAATGGTGCAACATCAACAACTTGCCGCTGAATTTTGGCAAGTGTTATATCATGTCATTTGCGAATATCCAGAATGTCACGCATTTTGATTACAGCCTGAATGGTGCAATTATTGAGAGGGTCGGGATGTTCAGGGACTTGGGAATTGTTTTTGATACTAAAATGTCTTTTTCATCTCACATTAGCCACATTCGGAGTAAGGCAATGAGAATGTTAGGATTCATCTTTCGGAACTCGGCAGATTTCGTGAACATAAATACACTCAAAACTCTGTATCACAGTTATGTGAGATCAAAGTTGGAGTATGGTGCTGTAGTATGGAACCCTTTGTATAACAGATACAAATTGCAACTAGAAGGTGTCCAGAGAAAATTCGCTAAGTTTTTAGCATTCAGACATGATGGAAGATATCCGACGAGACATATAGATCAGAATAGTCTCCTGTTGAAATTTCAAATATCATCGTTAGTTAGTCGCCGTAAATATTTACTTCTTCAGTTCACCTATAAATTGTGTAGATCCCTCATTGACTGCCCTGAACTTCTATCTGTGGTGGGCTTCCACGTGCCTTCGAGGTGTATCAGATCCTGCCCCACCTTTCATTTACCCTATGCTAGAACCAACTTCATGGTCAGGACACCTCTGTTTCAGGCCATGAAGCTCTTCAATGATCTGTGCTGCGATGTTGACATTAATAACGTATCTGCAGATCGGTTCACGAGGTTTGTCGCCTTGAGGCTGTTGCAATAATCGATAATAAATTGTAGGGATTGTTGTTGTAGCTTTATTTAAGTCTGTTATATACGCATTGATTTTGTCTTGATTTTCTTTTGCTTTTTTTTTGCTTTTTTTTGCTTTTTTTTTGTAAGTTGTCTCAAATGGATTTATTCTGTCAAACAATAAAGGTTATTATTATTATTATTATCTAAGTCTGTTATTATATAAGCATTGTTTTTGACTTGATTTTCTTTTTTATCTTTGTTATTTTTTTTGTGAATTGTCTCATAAATGGATTTATTCTGTCAGACAATAAAGATTATTATTATTATAAAGATTATTATAAGACATATGTTAATTTAGAAACAGAATTTATTTGATAAAAATACTTTACATAATGACTTATAAATAGATTTAGACTTATAATACATATTAAAACAATATTTTATCATATAAAGATGCCCTTCGGTCAACACAGTTTTGTTACAATTTAAGCCATATTGTTTAATATCACAACATTTTATAAACTCAGCTTGTTCATTTGCTGTAAACAATACCAATATTGCACGTTTTCACTCTTTAATCATTTTGACTTCAATAACATATATTTCCTCTGATTTAGCCTACCACAAAAGATCCCTATGATAAAAATGGTTCCAAGGAACATCATTATTATGAGGAAAAAATATTGCTTTGATGGAGAGGTAACAACTTGACTGTAGAGCTGCTGAAGATTTTCCGGCGGTACAAGTGGTGCAAACTGCAAAAGGAGAGACACCAAAGCATAAATTATTTATTAACACAAAACATCAATTATTTGATACTAAACTTAGTTTCTACAGCTTACACGCAAAATGTCTCTGAAATTTATATGTAGGAATCACCCGGTTGTGAGAATGGTCTTTAATTTTTGATATATTTACACATAATTGAGATAACAAAACTTTTATTTGAAAATATTTAAAATGATTACATGCTAAAGGGAAGATTACTTTTTCTATAGCTTATGTAAATATTAATCTTTGGACTGGAAACGTCAATGTTTGGTCTCTAAACGGTATCTGCCGTCTGGGACGTCTACAAGATTCAAAATTTGTTCCTCACGTTGCACGTTTTCAGGTACACTCGAAGCTCCCGCGTGCACTCCACGATGTTCCCCAATATCTCTGGCTCTTTGCACAACCCGAAGAAATGATTTCGGCAATGGGTGAACACGAAAAGGAAAACTTTCAGCGTATAGCTAAGATGCAGCATTGGCATTTTGGAGACCATATAAATTAACAGCATGTCAACTAATTGACTATTCTCATACACGTGGGTCATTTTATCTTTCCAAAAATCACGGTAGAAATCCACGTAAAGACTGACAATAAAATACAAGATAAGAAAACAAAAGGAATACATGATTCACAAAACAAACGATACCCACGGTTCGTTCCAAGTAGCGTCAGAAACAGTTTCTAACAGTCAGGATTCGGCGCAGTAACGCTGTTTGGAACGTTTTTTTAGTGACTGAGCCAAATCTTGATCGTCAGGAACTGTTTCTGACGCTAGTTGAACGAACATTAGTTATCTTCCGTTCGTTTGGAATTTACCGGTGATCGATTAAATTTGTTTAAATTATTTTAAGGGCCAGGCTTGAATTTTTAAAATTTATTAAAGGCTGTAGCGACCTAATTTTAGAGATATTTAAAATATTTTATTTGAAAAAATGTTTATTTTATCCAGTTTTATTCGCTGTTAAAAAGTCCTAACTTAGGAATCACCCAATCTATTTATTTTAATTGTAGGATGTGGTAAAAAACAAATATTTAAAAAAAATATATTACAAAAAAAAAACAGAATTAGTTTAAACCTAGAAAACTTAAGTGGTAGATTAAATGTATAACAATGCAACTAATATTGAAAAATACATAAAAAATAAGTCATCTCTGGTGAAAATGTAAAATAAAGTAAAAAGGTAAAGTTGCAGCGAGTTCCTGCAGTCCGCATATAAAAATGTTATCATTCTGTGTTGTCCCATGACACAAAGAACATGCCCTCCATTTTTTTACCACCTGAGTTTTCTGGAGGAACGTCATCTTGCTGTCTTCTCAGAATTCTATTGACAATAAAGCGTGGTTCGTGAGGTAGAAGGAAGTTTTGAACTCGCCTTTCCATATTAACCTGATCTAGTTGAGCAGCTAGTTTTTTTGTAAATAAGGATATCTCAAGAATGTATTCATTTTTCTTGTAGCATTGGTGTGAATTATAGCAATTTACAACCGAAATCTCCATCACTAGCACTATCTATATCACTTTCCGTCTCTACATACCACGGTGTAACAGTATTTTCAAACTCATCGTCACCATAACGCACTCCACCAATCTTTCCGAAATTTCGTAACGCAACAAAAATATTCCATCTGACACACTGCGTCGAACTGAAGTTTGCAAATATTTTGGCAACGAATAAAACAAATTTCCTCAAAATTGAGTGACATTCAATAAATTGAAGTAAGGTAATATATAAGAAAGTATTCTAATCCTGCAAGGGACGATGGGAAATGTGGCAAGCGGTGACGTCACCTCAAGTGTGCCGGAGGCATCAATTTAAACTTTTTAAGGCATGGCGTGGCATTGTTATAATAATAATAATAATAATAATCTTTATTGTCTGACAGAATAAATCCATTTATGAGACAATTCACAAAAAAAAAAATTAACAAAGATAAAAAAGAAAATCAAGTCAAAAACAATGCTTATATAATAACAGACTTAGATAATAATAATAATAATAACTTTTATTGTTTGACAGAATAAATCCATTTGAGACAATTTATAAAAAAAGCAACAAAAAAAACAAAAGAAAGAAAATGAAGACAAAAACAATGCGCATATAACAGACTTAAATAAAGCTACAACAACGATCCCTACACTTTATTATCGATCACTGCAACAGCCTCAAGGCGACAAACCTCGTGAACCGATCTGCAGATACGTTACTAATGTCAACATCGCAGCACAGATCATTGAAGAGCTTCATGGCCTGAAACAGAGGTGTCCTGACCATGAAGTTAGTTCTAGCATAGGGTAAATGAAAGGTTGGGCAGGATCTGATACACCTCGAAGGCACGTGGAAGCCCACCACAGATAGAAGTTCAGGGCAGTCAATGAGGGATCTACACAATTTATAGATGAACTGAAGAAGTAAATATTTTCGGCGACTAACTAACGATGATATTTGAAATTTCAACAGGAGACTATTCTGATCTATATGTCTCGTCGGATATCTTCCATCATGTCTGAATGCTAAAAACTTAGCGAATTTTCTCTGGACACCTTCTAGTTGCAATTTGTATCTGTTATACAAAGGGTTCCATACTACAGCACCATACTCCAACTTTGATCTCACATAACTGTGATACAGAGTTTTGAGTGTATTTATGTTCACGAAATCTGCCGAGTTCCGAAAGATGAATCCTAACATTCTCATTGCCTTACTCCGAATGTGGCTAATGTGAGATGAAAAAGACATTTTAGTATCAAAAACAATTCCCAAGTCCCTGAACATCCCGACCCTCTCAATAATTGCACCATTCAGGTTGTAATCAAAATGCGTGACATTCTGGATATTCGCAAATGACATGATATAACACTTGCCAAAATTCAGCGGCAAGTTGTTGATGTTGCACCATTCTTCAACAACCTCAATATCGTTCTGCAACATAAAGCAGTCAGCGTTGCTATTTATATTTCTATATAAATATATTATATATGTTATATATATATTTTTTTAAATACTATTACAATTATTTTATGTTATTAATTTATGATATTTATCAAGTTGAAAGTTATTTTTTCAGTCTCTGGTGTTAAATAATTCGTAAAATAAAAAAATGTACATCATACATCATGCACATTTATTTTTTAATTGAAAAAGCCTGCAATAACTCTCATTATATAATTTATTCAGAAGAAATAAAATAAAACCTCTTAGCTAAAGATATAACAGTACAACCAGGTATTCGGAATATCGTCATTTACAGCTCTCAAAGCGCATACATGGGCACTTCAACTAAAACCGCTTCGAAATGAATGTATTCAATATATTGTTATTTTAACAAGTATATTGATGCTTTAATGTTATTGTCTTTTTTATATTTTCTGAATAAATTATATAATTACAGTTATTGCACGCTTTTTTAATTAAAAAACAAATGTGTATGATGTACATTTTTTTTATTTTACTAATTATTTAACACTAGAGACGGAAAAAATAACTTGCAACTTAATAATTATCAAAAATTAATAGCAGAATAATGTTTATACTATTTTTGAAAAAAAATTATAATTATGGTGTGTATTTGAACCTCAAACTGTAAGTCTGCACTCAATAAAAAGTTTAAATTGACGCCTCGACACACTTGTGGTGGCACCACCGCTTGACACATTTACCATCATCCCTTCCAGGATTAGAATACCTTGTTATATATTATGTTCGTTCCAACTAGAATCAAAACAGTTTCTGACAGTCAGGATTTGGCGCAGTAACTAAAAACCGTCCCAACCATCGTTACTGCGTTGAATCCTGACTGTTAGAGACACTGGTTTCAAGACATAACTGGTTTCAAATTATCGTACGATCTAAAAACCAAACAGTCTTACGGAGAGTAAGTTTCAGATTAAGCGTTAACTACAATATAGGTTATGTTATATTACATTAAATTATTGTCAGTAGATGACAAAAAAATACATATTCAAGGAAAAAACGGTTGAAATTGCACATAATTCTCTAATGTAACTTATTATTTATTATGAAATGCTAGAAAACTATTAGTTCAACTAACCTGTGCAGCATTTTTATACATTTCCAACCTCTTTTTAAGCATCTTTTTACACTTTGAAGATAATGTTCTCTTATTGTCCAACATACTCTTTAAACAATGAATATCTAGAATTATAATACAAATAAACAAAATTATTATACAGTAAGTTACACTCTTACGTCGTCCATTCCCTTGAGGTATGTCATTGCAGAAGTTAAGTAAATCAAGAGCGCAAGCGCTTTGAAGCAACGGGTCCACTTGAATATCGGCTTGAGACTCCTCGATCATGTTAGCAATTTCAATTCTGCATTCTGGAGTTTGTATTTGATTATTGAGCAAGGCATTTTTTAAACACTCTTCCGTATCTCCCGTATCCTCGTCCTCCTTTGTTTTACATATGGTAGACAATTCGTTTGCGCATACGGTACTATAACAAATAATTGGAATCATTCACCTCATCCACGTTTGCGTCAAATTAATTACCTAATCAGTGGATTTAGGTCGATGTTTAAGGCCTGTTCTTTAAGTATATCGGACATTTCTTTTTCGCACTTGCTCGTTAGCCGAGATTGTTTAAACTGTTCTTTTAAGCATTTAATTACGACGCCGTTGGTTTCTTTATTGCGAGAACCCAACAAGCTCTTGCAAAACTTATTAATATCCATGTTACAATTCTGCTGTAAGGACGGATTCAGCTGATAATTGGAGTTCTGCTCATTTATCCGGTGCACAACTATATCTCGACACTTTCTGTTAAACCCCTTTTCGTCTTTATTTTTCTGTAGTACCAACAAGATTAGCATAAAAATCTATTAGGTCTTCAACTTATTTCTCGGCCTTTTTTATTACAATAGAGATTTATTTATTAAAAATTTAATACAAACGTAACTTAGGGCATATTTTTTTCTATCCATTTTACCACTAAGTGTCGGGAGGTTTCTTAGATGTATTGCCTATATTAAGACCCTTCCTTACATCGACCACGGGCGATGTCACTTAACTTCAGTTATTTAAGAGGGCTACTTTTGTTCAACCTCCAATGAAGCATAAAATAGAGACAAGTGTGAATCACAAAATAGTTTTATTAGCAGGAGCGGAATACAATCAAAGTAATTTTTTCACATAGTCAGCGCGAAAATTGAGACATTTGATACCGGTGGACAAGCTTTCCAATACAATCTTCATAGAAGGTTGTATTGAAATAAGCTTTCACGGCGCCTTGAAGCTCTTCTTTGGTGCGAAAGCACTATCCTTTTTTCAACTGCCGAAAAAGGTGAAAGTCACTCCCTGCAAGATCTGGGCCGTACGCCGTGATCGAACACTTCCCAATGAAACTGAGTAAGAAGCTGTTGGGTTATCGCAGCAGTATGCGGCTTTGCGTTGTCATAAATCAAAATAATTCTAGATGACAGCCTGCTTCTTCTTTTGTTCTGAATGGCTCCCCGCAGACGACGTAATGGTTGACAATACAAGCTTGCAGTAATCGTAGTCCCCGGATCCATAAACTCCACGAGCAACACACATTTCTGATCCCAGAAAACGGTAGTCATGATCTTCCTATTGCTGAGCGTTTGTCTGAACATTTTGGGTTTGTTCGGGGAGGGTGTGTGCATCCATTGTTTGGATTATTCTTTCGATTCTGGATTATCACAAAAATCCACGTTCACAATGAATTTCAAAAACTCTTCCCCCTCATCAGCGTAACGTGTCAGAAACGATAAGGCTGACGTGATGTACCGTGCTTTGTAGTCCCCAGACACCTTTGTGGGAACCCAATGCACACAAAATTTTCCATAGCCTAGGTGTTCCGTTACGATCGTGTTCAAAGCTGACCTTGAAATCAACTCACTAATGATATACCTCCGTCTCTCCCGATCAGCTCGTTGAACAGTGTCTTTAGGAAGGTCGGTACTTACTTACATCCTTGCACACCTTCATCGTGAACATCAGTTCGGCCTTTTTTAAATTTTCTATATCATTCACACACCACACCAGTACTCATACAGTTTACACTACAAAAGCGGCTCATTTTGCGACTAATTTCTGTAGCGCTATTCCCTTCTGGCTGTAGAAAAGGAATGACGCTTCGCAACTCACACTTGGCGGGAGAATTAATTATTCCGGCCATGTGAAAGTGCCTGTATCTCAGCACCAACTGATGTGTTAAACCTTATGGTTTTATAGGTGCGCAGAACAGACGAAGGTTGAAAAAAAAAAGCCCTTATAGAACTGAAGTTTGACTCAATGTGGCTAGCCATGATGCTCGAGAAGTAAATTAAGGACCTAATATAATATGTTGACTGTTCCTCTTACCCTAAGACATTCAAAAACATTCTCTCTGTCGTGGTGGGAACAAAACTGATCCATTGCACCCGCGCAGAATGTTATCAAGGCATAATCCAAGGTGTTATCAAACACTTCCTGCTTTTTGACGCGAAAAACCTCATTCTCACAGCTACTACTGAGCCTATTATTGACCGTCTGCAAACATTCCAGCACCTACAAATAGTTTAATAAACTTTCAGAGCATAATTTCACGAAATTAGTGCATAATAATACCTGAGCATTTCCGGATGAAACGTGACCACAATATTTTTTTATGTCTGACAAACAGGCGTTTTTCAATATCGGATCGTAATCAATGTTTTCGCGCTGCTGAAACAGCTGAGCCTTCAACTGTTGTTTACAGTCGCGAGGAATTTGACTCTTTATTCCGTTGACTGTAGCATTTAGTACTTGTTCGCTTAAACATCTAACCACTTCATTTTTTGTACGAGCTGTGCCACAAAATCTCATAGCGTACGGTTTGCAAGCTGCCTTAAATTTGTAGGAAAACCTAAATATATAAGATTATAAGACAAACTCTCGTGGTTATTAACATTATAGACAGCTCATACCTATAATCCTTCAATGAGACTATTTGAAAATGTTCAATGCTGGCCCTACAGGCTTGATTACCTTTGACTACTGCTTCATTTTTATGTGCTATTAGACACTCCATAACATCCCCTTGATCATTTCTGGCCTCCTGATTACAAAAAGCGTCAATAATTTTGCTGCAATACTTATTTATATAGGGATTTAAATCTGCATATTTGGCTTGGTACTCTGTGAATAAGCCTATAATTTTCTGACAACCTTCCTCCAAATCACTGTAGTTTTCTTGAAGACATTGCATTTCCTCACCTTTCTTTACTTTATCATGGCAGAAATTGGCAAGATCTTGTAAACACGATTCCTCAATTGCAGGTTGGAGATCAACACTCACTGCTCTTTGTCTCATCACCCTTCTAATATTTTGCAAACATACTTTTTCCAGGCGCATATCTTTATTTTCAGGATCAATATATCTTAAAGAAAAAACTAGAATATTTTGTTACTGCCTGAATAGAAAAAAAATGCAACTTTACCTGTACAAACAAGGCAATACTCCAGATGAAAAACTAGAATCATCTTCTGTCTCCCAATTGCTATTAGTTCCACATAGTTTAGTTGCATCAGATTTACAGGCTATGTACAGCTGCGAGTCCAGTTCAAATCTTCTGGAGATAAAATACTGTATTTGAATGAGGGTATCTTCACAATCTTCTGTCATATGGTCTGAACCTATCATTAACAAAATTCAAATTTGTCTTAAGGTTTTGTTTTAAAAATTCCTTTGTTACAATGAAGAAAAAGTAATACAAAGGGAAAGTCCCCTTTCACCATTACATTACCTATGTTATCCATCAAGCAATTCATGACTCTGGCCTCTCCACTACTAATATCTTTACAAAGTGTGGATACCACCGGAGCACATGCTTTGTGTAAAACAGGATCCACTTTCCAGTTTTCTCCAACATCAGATTTTTTTACTAAGCCTTCCAACTGTAAATAAAATTAAACTATATTTAAAACTGAGAGTATATTTACTTTATAGAACTTACAGCAAACTTGCACTTTTTATCAAAATTATTTTTTGCTTCACTCTGTTTAGCATGTTTCATCAAACAATGGATGGTAACACCACCAGTATCAAAGCCATTGCAAAATACTGAAATTTCTCTTTTACAGTTGTCAACAATTTCAGGTGACAATCTATAATCCTCCATCAAAATTCTTCGATGTTCAATTAATTCTGCTTCACAATCTGAAGATATTTTACTACCATTTTTAGCTACGTTCTCTAAACATAATAGAATCTGAGCTAGTCTTACAGTTCTGTCACTAGATGTCTGTTTGCGACAATGCGTTCGCTTAATATCATCCCTACAAGCTCTCATAAGGCCTTTACTCACTCTATAATCCTGGGAGATAAGTTTCTCCCTCCTAACTAAACTATCCTTGCATTTTTTGTTCAATCTTTGTGGGTCTTGTCTGGCAAGACAATGAAACACTTGACCACTACCTACAGCAAACTGTGAGCAATATCTGGAATGATCTTCTGCACAATCCAAATACAGTTGCTGATCAAGTTTTATATTATCTGATTGTAATTCAGAAAGTCGAAATACTTTTCTTTTACAGTCATCGCTCACTTGTAAAATGTTAACTTGTAAACATGCTATAGTATTAATTTGGGACAAACCTTGAGAACTAATACTTCCACACTGAAGTTTTAAGACATCCTGTTCACACTCTTTTAAAAAATTTGACAAAAACATGTTATCTGTAAATGCCACATTTTCAATCCTACGAATTATGTCTTGACAATTTCTGTTTACAATATTTTCTTTAACATTTGCTAAGCATTTAAAGTAAGAATCAACTCCTTTGTCACAATTTAAACTATTGAAATCACCTTCACAGGCCAACAACAACCTACTATCATCTTTAATAAGTTGATTTGTATGTTCCCATATTTTCTGTTGGCATTCAATCTCTAGGGCAGCTAAATCATTTGGATGTAGTGAGTGCAGACATTCCAATATAGCCAAATCATCATTTTCAATTAATTTCTCGCAAAACCTTTTGGTATTACGACAGGCTGGTTCTTCAAAAATAGTGGGTCTGGACCCTCGTTTAAATTTTAAATCATTTTTACCCTCACATAAAAATGGGTGGAACAAGTACAGTAAACACAAAAATGTGAATAAACTGCTCATTATTAGTAAAATAATTTTTTAAAAAAGTATTTAGGTGTCCTGGAAATCAAACATGAGCCATTTAAAACAGATCAGGATTAAATGAAATATAAAGCAGGAATGGTAAAGAAAATATAAACTTATAGATTTATACACATCTAAAGAACATAACTAATCTCAGACAATCACAAATCAAATGTCAAAAATGAAGGTTATGATTTCAAAATACAGAAAACTTCGCAATAGTCAATAAAAGCACTAGAGGCACAAATATCACTTTTCCATTAGGAAGAAGGACTATAGGCAATGCAGGTTACATTATTTTACAGCTGATTATTTAGTTTTGTTTTGCGATATATATATATATATATATATATATATATATATATATATATATATATATATATATATATATATATATATATATATATATATATATATATATATATATATATATATGTATGAATAAATAACGATTACTAAATATATATCATTAGTTGATTGGACGAAAACAAAGTACTTTTAAAATATTTATTGTAAAACGGGTAAAACAAATCCTCATATTTACAGGCTAAAAATTATAAACATACATCACATATTAATTTGAAATGCATTTTGAATTTGTCTAATGCTCGAAATCTATGTGATATTCTATTTTTGTCTTCTTTGGCCATTTCAGCATAAGTAGTATTGTATCCTGTCGGCTGAAAACAAGGGTCCCAACCAAAATCAGGCGGTCCTCGTGGACTAACTATAACACCTTGCGTTCGACCTTGAAACAAAATGACTTCGGCGTCATTTTCACCAGAGTAATAAGCAAATGTACAGACTGCTTCTGCTGTTTTATCTTCAAACCCTGCTAATAAAGTAAAAAGCCCTTCGGGCCCGAGCTTCTCTAGGAACCATTTAATATAGGGGCCAGGCAAACCCTTAAGAGCGTTGAAACACAAGCAGGTATCTTCTACTAAAACAGGGCCTCTGATTTGTTGGTAGGCAGTTTTGGCCTTTTTTATTGAGATTTCATGAATTTCCCCCTGTAATTCCGGCAAATCAATTTTTTTACTAATAATTTTTCTCGGAAAAGAACTACCCAAAATGGCAACTAATTCTTCCAACTTTTTTGCATTTCCAGTTACAAATGTAATAGTTTTATCCATATTACGTGAACCGGAAAAATGATATAGTAATTTAGTTAACCACTACTTCTACTTCTTTACTGAAATGATTACCATTTCTTCAAATTATGTAATCTGTGGGCTCTGGAAATTGACATTAATGACAATTAACTGTGTTGATTATATTTATATGTCACAATCATAACAAAATAAAAGGAAGAGTTTTATTATTATTTATTATTATATAGTTTTAAAATTATCACTTCGTTTTCTGAAATAAAAAACATATAATGGGGCAAGGAAAAAGTCAACTTACTGATGAAGAACTTCAAGACTATCAGGATCTTACATATTTCACAAAAAAAGAAGTATTATTGTGCGTATGTTTAAAAGCACTCAATACATAGTCAATTAAATTATTGTTGTATTTTAGTGCTCACCAAAAATTTAAAGCTCTAGCGCCAGAAAAAGTTGGACATAATAAAAACGCAAAGTTGCCTATGTCAAAAATTCTTCTCTATCCTGAATTAAGTGTTAATCCTTTTGGAGACAGGATCTGTAAAATATTTAGTTCCAACCAGGATGGTGATTGCACATTTGAAGATTTTTTAGATATGATGTCAGTATTTTCTGAATCTGCCCCAAAATCTGTAAAAGCAGAGCATGCATTTCGTATATTTGGTAAAGAATGTACCTGTTCTTTTCCCCCCATTTGAGTGATTGTTTTGCAGATTTTGATGGTGATGATATGCTTGGTATATCTGACTTGAAACAGGTGATTAATAAATTAATAGGAGAAAATAAACTCAGTGAATCAGATACACAAATGTTAGTTCAAAATATTTTGGAGGAAGCTGACTTGGATGATGATGGAGCTCTATCCTTTGCTGAATTTGAACATATTATTGATCGATCTTCCGATTTCTTCAAGTAAAACAATAATGTAAATAATCTATTACTATTCTCTTTATTGTTAATGATATTTTTTAGCTCCTTTCAGATAAGATTATAGAACCTAATTTATAGATAAAAATATGGCTGTTTTGGAAAGTATATACTCAACAAGAATCTCGGTGTGCTTGTGTTTTTATACATTATAAATTACTACTTAGGTTTGAATTGGATCTCTAATGTTTACTGGTGTAAAATTGTGTTAGAATTATTATAACTTTGTACATTTATTATTTCTTGAAATTAAAAAGTGGTTACCAAAATATAAGTAATACAAATCAAAAATTCTGATTAGTTTTGGAGATATCCAGGCAATTTCATCCTCATGAATATCCAAGTAGTAAAGAAAGATACTAAAATGCATATAAATCCAATGGCAGTCATTAGATATTTGTTTAATTTTGGCATTGTGGGACTATGAACATTGTCCAAAATAATGAATCCTAGCCCACCCATTGAAAATAGGAAACTTGAGGCTAACCCTTCCATGATGTATTGACCATTAACTCTATAAGGCATAAATGCTACCTAAAAATGTAAAAACGTAAACATTATGTGTGTGTGTCTATAAAAATAATCCTTACAGGTCTAGAGTGTCCATGCTCATCAGTTGTAGAGCCAACACTTGGAGGTTCAACAATAACATCGTATATGATTCCTGGTTTTAAAAAGCATATAATTAGCGGCAATAAGGGGACACTAAAGAAACTCACCTCCAGTTACTAAGAAATAGGAAAACAAAACAACAGAAAACACAAACATTGGAGATGGCTGTTTAAACCATGACGGTCTTTTTAATTTTATATGTGGTACTTCTAAAATTGCAAAAGGAAATGTAAAGAACTGTTCCATTATAAGAGGGAATTGAAAAAATTCCAACCGCACAATATTTTATACGTTTACATTTATTTTGTAAATCTTAACCACACTTTCCAATGTATTGACGTAAGTGACATTTTCGAGATTTTCAAAAATTGATCTGCCAGTATCCATTCATATATCGTCTCATTTTAACCCGTTTGTCAGATATAAATTTAAAAGAATAAGGAATTTTAAGTTGTGTTTTGTAATTTTTGAAAACGTTCAAGACAAAATATGATTGTTTGGTTTTTCTGTCTTAAGAGTGGCGATGAGATAAGTGGTAATAAGATAATAATGTAGAAAATTTCCTTAATAAGTGGTAAAACATGGTTAAGAGTCATCCATCGTTTAGATTAAGGCAAAATGCTTCCCAAAATATTCAACGAAACATAAAGAAGGACTCTGCTAAAAAGGCTAATAAAGTACAACCTCTGTAATAAACAATTCATTTATATGGTAAAGCTCTTTTCAAAAGTTCGTTTTCTTACAGAAAACTTGAAAAAAAGCCGGTAGAACATGTTGCAAGTAATCTCATTTTTCCGGGGGGTGAAACGGCTTTTAAAGCTCTAATGTCGGCTCGGTTTTGTGCCGCAATTTGGTCACATATCACAGATTGTGATGAGACATTCAATTATTGGGAACCTACTCACTATCTTGGCAAGTATTATATAAATTTATAGTAATTTTATTATGATATTTTTGTTTTAGTTTTTGGCAAGGGCTTACAGACATGGGAGTACAGCCCTCAATTTGCTCTACGTTCTTATTTTTATCTGATGGTTCATGCAACACCAGTGTGGATTTATCATAAACTTTTACAACCAAACCCACTGCTTATGTTCTATTTTTCAAGATGTCTGCTTGGTTTAGCTTGTGCCTTTGCTGAAGTGTACTTTTATAAGTAATTAGATTACATGTCAGGGCTGTACTGTTTAAATGTAATTGTGACTTTTTAGAGCAATCTGTAAAGAGTTTGGAGTTCACATTGGTAGGATATGCTTGGCATTTCAGCTCATTTCTCCTGGAATGTTCATTGCAAGCACTGCCTTTTTACCGTCCAGTTTTGCTATGTATAACTTTACTGCAGCATGTGCAGCTTGGTGGCAACAGAAGTATGCATTGGCAATATTTTTCACCGCATTAGGTTCTATTTTAGGTATGCCTTTCAATTTAATATGATACTAAGATGAAAATTAACTTCAGAATAATACCTTTATTTAAGGTTGGCCTTTCGCTGCCCTCCTTGGAGTGCCAATTGTTTTTGATATGTTGGTTCAAAAGAAATTGTATTCTGAGTTTGTTTTATGGTCAGTGTTGGCAGGATTAGCAATAGGGTTGCCCATGATTTTGGTAGATTCACTTGTCTATGGCAAATTGGTCATTGCACCATTAAATATAGTTAAATACAATGTTTTTGGTGGTGCAGGCCCTGAACTATATGGAACTGAACCCTTTTCATATTACCTTGTGAATGGGTTTTTAAATTTCAACATTGTCTGGGTAAGTGAAAGTGCCAAATGCATTCCAAAGAGTGGTGTGGAAAATATGATTTGCTCTAAACCGTAGGTACTGGCACTCAGCAGTCCACTTGCCATATTGCTAAATTATTTCTTTGTTCCGTCAAAGAATAAAAGTACCTTGCACCTACCTCACTGGTTATCATTGAGCCCAATGTTTTTATGGTTGCTGGTGTTTATGTTTCAGCGACATAAAGAAGAGAGATTTTTGTTCCCGATATATCCTATGATTTGTCTGGGCGGCTCTATTTCGCTGGACATAACTCAAAAGTTGCTTTTTAGGTGTTGGAGCTTGGTGAAGAAAATGCCCAGTGGAACCCACTATTTGGACAAAACCACGTTCGTAATGATTACCTCTATGTGCATGGCGTTTATTCTGGGTAAGACGTGAAACGAGCACCGGATAGATTGTTCTGCTAATACCATCCAATTTTAGGAACCTCGAGAATCGTGGCGCTCTATAAAAATTATCACGCCCCGCTGGATCTCATGATGGAATTAAATCGCTATCCTGTCGAAATCAAAATGCCAGATCACAGTCAGATCCACGTCTGTTTTGGCAAGGAGTGGCACAGATATCCAGGCTCCTTCTTCCTGCCAAACAGAAAGTGGAACGTTCATTTTGTCAAGTCAGAATTTGACGGTATGTTGCCGGCCCCCTACTCCAGTATGCCGAACGCAACCAAAATCGTTCCCGAACACTTCAATGACCACAATCAGGAAGAGATCAGTTTGTATTACAACGTTCGCAACTGTCACTTTTTGTTAGATTTGGATTTGGGTAAAGAAACCGAGCTCGAGCCGATTTACGCGAAGAAAAAGGATCAGTGGAAAATCGTGAGCAGTTACAAGTTTTTAAATGCCGAGAAATCTAACAAGTTCGCTAGAGCGTTCTATGTACCTTTCGTTACCGATAATTACGTTACATTTGGCAACTTTTCTTTAATGCAATCCATAATGTACAAAATTAAATAGTTAATAATTTTTCATGACAAAGTCAATAATCCAATCTTATTCAAGACTTGAAACTGGAATATGGTTTGTGTTAATTACCGAATAATAAATAACTGATTCAAGGAGATGCCACAAAGTCCTAACTCATTTATTTATTTTTCCTTGATACGCATTTTGTAAACTACGTTAAGAAAAATCTTGTATATTTTCATAGAATGAGTCAAAAAAGTATCGGCACACATAATATATTGCTTATGTAAAGTGTACCAGGTGTGGCGGTTAATAAATCTGAATTTGTTCTTTAAAAAACATGTTTAATTTGAAAGTCAGGCAAAAAATGGTTTGTTCCACGTATGCGCCATCGCTAGCTGCACATTTTTCCGATCTCTTTGGCAATTTGTGGATGCCCTCCCAGAAAAACCACACATCTTTTGAGGTGGTCCAGTCATGAAGCCATTTTTCGACATCTCCATAATTGTTGAAGTGTTTCATGGAAAGTGTATGAGCCATCGATGAAAACAAGTAGTAGTCGGAAGGGGCCAAGTCTAGTGAGTACAGCGGGTGGGACAAGAGTTTCCATCCAAGCGCAGAAATGGTGTCTGTGACTGCTCTCACTGTGTGTGATGAGACGTTGTCGTGCTGCAAAATCACTGTTCTGTGTCTTGTAGCCCATTCTGGTCGCTTTTCAACCAATGCATAGTTCAAATTGATCATTTATTGACGATAGCGAACGCTATTAACTCTTTCACCTGGTTTCAAAAGCTTATGGTACACGACGCCCTTCTAATCCTACCAAATGCACAGCATTGTTCTCTTTCCAAAGCGATTCAGCCTTGCGGTCGATGTTGATGGATCTCCTGGGTTAATCCACGGTTTTCTACGTCTTGGGTTCTCAAAATATATACATTTTTCATCTCCGGTCACAATCCGATGCAAAAAAGTATTTCTTTCATGCCGAGAAAGCAAAACCTCGCACACCGTTTTTTGCTTTTAAATTTGTCTGTCGTTCAGCTGGTGTAGTACCCATTTCCTGACGATCCCAAATGGTTCGGCAACTAACATTTAACCTCTGCCATTTATTCTTGAGTTTGTCTTCTTCCGACAATGCTGGGCGTTCTTTGTCTTTCAAGCCGAAATCACCGCTTTTGAAAAGCACACGAAAAAATATGACGCTTATTGGAAATCGTGTAAACATCAATGGCGTTTTGAAAAGTTCTGTCGTAGTAACAAAATGACATAAGAGATCAGACTGTGAAAAGAAACGTTTCCAGCGCCATGTCTTATGAATTTATGAATGAACCATGAATTATTAATCACCACACCTGGTATGCATCTGCTTGTAAACAAATCACAACTATGTCAATATTTTTTTGACCATTAATTTTCAAGTTTATTTTTTCTCTCAACATTTTTGTACTTCAAACGTCGTTATTTTAATGTTTATTACAAACCAAAATACTTTTTTTGACCCACTATATACATCTTCCAGAATACTTAATTAGATATAACGTGGAAAAGTTAAAAACTGTAAAATATATAACTTGGGAGAAAATAAAAGTTGTAATAATATAGAACTTTCTTATATTGTAGTTATATAACTTAAAAATGTAAATGTAATTTCGGTGTGTGATTTTTATGTTGGAAAGATTTTGAAACGATGTTGTCATTGTTATGGTGTAAATAAAATTGACTTTAGAGAATTATGTTTATTTTTTTTGTCAAGAATACATAATTTCGTTTTTTCAATGTAACTCAAAGAAGCAATCATAAACAAGTACTTAATAAGGAACAACTTATGCTTAAATTTTTCAAGTTGCAGAAAGACCTATTGGACTCGCTAGCTATTTTTTATTCGAAAGTTATCGCTGCACGTTTTTGTGCCTTTGGTTATTTTTTAAACTTATCCTAAATGTCCTTCTGCAATTTAACAATAATATACTAAACTAAAAAAAAAACAACCATTAAATAAAAAACACAATATTTAAATTTTAAATATAAATAAATACTCGAGAATAATTAGTTTAATAACGTTTAACGAGAGATGAAGATCTAAAAAGGGTAACTGATTTTTTTATATCAATATAAAACTTTACTAATAGTAAAAAATATGTCTTTTAAATAAAAAAAAAAAAAATAGATTATTAATAGACGTGTAAACTGTCCAAAGATTTACACAAATACAAAACTAAGGTACAGTTAAAAAGGACAAGTCAGTCAGAAATTTTAAGAGTAAATGTTACTGCAATATATTACTGAAAGTAGAAAGCAATAATATAATGCGCTCCACCATAGAGATCATACTCCACATATTATATGGAACTAGTTACCATTTATAGAGACATATATTAATAATTTAATCTTATACCGGTCGAGAAATTAATATCATATTAACACAGCACCATTATTATGTATTTTTTTCGTTAGACTCTACCAACTTTTTTTTATTTTTCCTTTTCCAATTTGAGCGTTCTGTAAGAGAAGTACTTAAATATTCCATTGTCAAATCTCATCGAAGGCGTCATCAACATTAAGAACGGCACTGGGCTCTTCGGTGCGTATAGACAAGTATTGTTTCGCGTCGAAACACTGCACCACCTTGAGCAAAAATGGAAAAAGCAATGTTAAAATGAGAACCTACATATATTAAGATTACCCATAAGTAATGTCGATTTTTGATATGTGCACAAAATTTTAATTCAAAAATTAAGGGGGTTAGTTAGTAAGCAATACACTATGAAAATTGGACATTTTCCAGTACACCTTATTCTATACTGGTATGAACTATTTTAATGACCTTTTTTATTATTTCATGTAGTTTAGTTTGAATCATGATATCATCATTGCTGCATTATCTGTTTATTTTTCAGCGGCACATAAAGAAAAGGTCATTTCGAATATATAAAAAAGTTCTTTTTGGATAAATAAAAATAACTTCGTTCGCGCAAGCCACAAAGCAACCTTTAGCATTTAAAATAAAGTCATTAAAATCAGTCCAACCATTCCTGTGAAATAGGTACCTAAGGAAGTAAAAGTATTTTACAGAAGGGCAATTGTAAGTTTAGCAGAAATATATGTCATTATAAACAACATAGCAGCCTAATCTTTTCCCATAGTATAAGTCAACTTATCTCTTTGTCTGCAATTGTATAACCTTCCCATGAAAAGTAAGCTTCTTTGCTTTTATTATATTGTGTTTCTAAGCTGCTGTTGTCGTTTGTGCTAACGATGCGGGAGCAGTTTTCAAAAGGAAAATATAATCCAAAAATTCACTTCAAATAAAAAAATTATTTTTTATTGCGTTTATTAGTTAAGATTTCATTTTATTTTAATACTAAAAAAATTCCCAAATATATATAAATATATATATATACAATTTTACAGGCAAATAAAAATAATTTTGATTTTTTACTTAACGAGCCCCCCTAACGCAGTTTTAATCTACAATATATTCTCCATCCTGGCATTGCAGCAACAGGAGAAATCAGTGGGTGATAATTTAACAATAAGCACACTAAGGGCCGGTTCTACAATGCAAGAATATACCAGGTATAAGCTATACTTGGAATAAAATTTGAAACGCCTGTAAAGGCCACCCGGCCTTTCAAATTTTATTCCAAGTATAGCTTATACCTGGTAAATTCTTGCATTGTAGAACCGGCTCTGAATATCAATATATTAAATTAGAATATGGGTTAAGTTAAATTATTGTCAATAGATGGCAATGTTTTCAAAATTTTAAAAAACGACTTTACTTATGGGTACACCTATTATAAGACTATGTACCTTGCGTATGAGCGTTGGATATTCTTGCACGATCCTTTCCCATTCTGTCGGTTCAGACAGGCACAGTGGCGACATGGCCAATTGCGCCAAAATCTCTATGGAATAAGTCAAATTATGTTTGGCCAAACTGGAAGTTTCGGGTGCTGTTGGAGACCCTTCCTTATCCGGTGATATTTTAGCGGCCCTTAGCACGTCTTCGGCCGAGAGACGAGGTTTTCTCATTTTGGTCTCTTGATCTGCTCAAAATATAGTTAGAATAATTGTAACTGAAATAAACTCACGACTTCGTCATTACACTTAAAACAAATATGAGATCGATAAGATCACGTCAGCAGATTACGCATACAGCATCAGCATAAAATAATCATAATCATAGGATATTTTTTTTTGTACAAATTTTAATTTTTCTTAATTCTTCGCTCACCCGGTATAAATTAGGTGTTTAACTTAATTTCCGCTTTTTTTCATATGAAAACATCGTCATTTTAGAGCCAAGCATGATGAGGAATACTCAGATTTTAAAAAGTTCTCGGGCTTATCCTTTACTTGCGATACACCAGCGTATAAAATAAAGTACTTCCCCCAAGTAATGCCGCGTAGTATATTTGAAATGAAGATATCCATCGATACCCGGTAGTGCCTATGGTCGAAGATGAGATGCAGGAGTTCGCATGCAAACATCAGAAGAGGCTGGAAAGAAATGAAAATGCTATGACTTATTCGGCGGCTGTATATCTGACGAAATCGTTCGAATTAATGTAGTGACAGTGAAAAGTGTTTAGAATTTTTCTAAGTCTCTGTCAATCACATGAAAAAAGTGATGAGTATAGTGTGGAGCACGTCGCTGGACATTGCATCTACCAAACAGCTAAGATTAAATAACAGAAAAATATTGTTATATATATTAATCTAGTTACAATTTGAACAGTATGAATATCTATGACAGAATTAGAGAATAAAAATTATATGAAAACAGAACAAACAAGAAGAAAATGATTAAATAACTATAACTGTAACGATTGCTAATCTTTCTGACAAAAGTCGGAGACAATGATAAAATAATTATTTATGTTTAGATGCAATCCATTATTTGGCTCATTTCCGAGATTAGAAAAATGGTGGTGTTGTAAAAAAAAAAAACAAAACAACAAAAAATAATGTTGCATCGATCAGGAAGGATGGTAATCTCGTATTACCAAGTTTGGAAACTAAAGTGGACGTAGAAGAACTTTCCATTCCAGTTTCGATTTGCTTCCTTCACAGATCTCAGTTTCCGGAGAAACACAAGTTTCCAACAAAATCTGATGCACGCTTCGACTGCAATTTTCTTTAAAATTACTGAAGAAATATTTATCGAAAAAAAAACTTATTTTTGATCGATTATTTGTAAATACAAAAAATGTCAGTGTTATCTGAATTCTACATACATGCTGTGTGACCCTGTGTGAGTACCCGGAATGACTCGCCTGATATGGCCCCGTATGACGTTTTCCTGTTCCCGAAACTAAAGTTACCACTTCGAGGTAGGCGTTTTGAGTCACATGGGGCCATAAAAGAAAATTGGGTTAGGGCCATACCTCAATCAGTCTTCAAACAATGTATGGAGGATTGGGTAAAGTGATGGCATACATAATTGTATTGCATTCAATGGGACCTACTTTGAAGGTGACAAAATAGAGTTTGATGAATATTTTTTTTGTTTTATATAACATTCCGGATACTGTGAGTAGTAAATATACGGGAGCACCTCCTCATCTTCTCGTCCATTTTATCCTCTCATTCGCATCTTGACTAGTATGGGAGTGCATCCTCCTCATTGTCTCGTCCGTTTTATCTTCTCATTCGTAACTTTGGGGAGGAATTACAGAAATATGGTGGGGACAAATACGAATGAGATGAGACGGACGAGACAATGAGGAGGATGCGCTCCCATACTAGTCAAGATGCGAATGAGAGGGTAAAACAGACGAGAAGATGAGGAGGTGCTCCCGTATATTTACTACTACTGTGGTACACAAAATGTAAAACGGCAACTTCGGAGACGTACACGTGAATAGCGAAAACTAAGATTTGCACCTAATAACAATATTTTGTACAATAACATTTCGAACTATCTTTTATGTTGTAAAAAGGCTACAGTGCATAAAAAGAACAAGCTTCTTAGATATAGTCGTTAGTTTTAAAACAGTATGAATTTAGTATACATGAAGTGGATTAACGTTTGTCTGTGTTTTTATGCAATTAGCCCAAATTAGATAACCAAAAGGTTATCTACTGTATAAACTGTTAGATATATGAAATTTTAATAAACAGGTAATATGGTGTAACAAAAGTATTTACGCTTTTTCCTTTATTTATAAATAAAGGACCATACTTCACTCCTCACATTCCTTCTTCAATATTAAAGTAATTCCACTTCGAAATATTCAATCGACGGTTTTTAATAAAAATGTCAAAATGAGGGAAATAAGCCGCGTATTTTAGTCATTTTTACGAGATTATCGTTAAAAAGGCTTGAAAGCGACTGACGCCGCTCGAGAGATTTACGAAGTAACAGGGGAAGGTGCCGAATCAATCCGCATCGCTCAGCCACGGGTCAAAAAGTTCTGGAGGGAGGCATAAGTCTTCAATATAGGGAAAGATCTGGTGGGGGATTGGGTGGGGCTTTAAGAGCAGCTGTGACTGTAGTTCATAGGGCAAACAGTAGGAAAATTTTAGAGAAAGTATATCAAATAGCTGTAGAAGCATCCCTCATAAACTGTCGCCGCAGCAAGCCATTTCGATGCATAAAACGGATTGTTACCTGCGATCAAAAATGGGTTTATTTCAACAATCCTAATGACGTAAAGTAGTGGGTTATGCCCGGGCAACCATCTTTTCGGATATCAAGGCGTGAGAGATTTAAAGGAATAATTCATTTTGAGTTAGTTCCTGATGGATGCATTCACGATTCTGTTCAACTTGAAAGATATGTTGTTCTGACAGAAAAATATCCAGTTGTGATTAACCGTAAAAACAGTCCTCCTGCAGTTCTCAAAAATTAACGAATCGAACTTTGAACTTCTTCTCCCTCTCCCAGTTTACAGTCCCGTCCGTCGGATTGTCGACGGAGCATTGATATCCATGGCTCACCTGTTGCAAAGAAAAAAAATCAGAACCATAGAAGAGGTAAAACCAGGTACTAAAGAGGAATAGAGTTACTAGCTAAAAGGTGGGTTGAGGCAATCGCAACCAACGGCCTATATTTCGATGAATAACATCCAGGTGTTTTTTTTTAACAGTGAATATCAAAGTACCCCAAAAACGTAAATAATTTTGTTACGCAGTAATAAATGTGCATGTCAGCTAACTTTTCGAACATGCAAGATATTTATTAAAACTATATGATTTTATAGTAAAGGAATAAGGTTAGTTAAGAGGAATGACACTGGAAATTAACTAAATCGCCGAAACGTCCTAAATAGTGTCATTGGAAGACTGTTAAATTAATTACAAAGTGCTTGTGAATCAAACACTTTATTTTTAACTACACAGGTGAAGTTAAAAGAATATTTACACAATAAAAAAACCCACAAACCATCAAATAGTCGTTGAAGGGGCAAACTTGCCAGAAAAATGCCTGTTTATTTTTTTTTTTAATAAAGGCCTTTCTTATATCCTTTAATGATATTTCCCAACAAGTTTACTGACCCCAAACGATTTTTACATTAGGATACGAAAATGCAATGCTACAAATAAACATCCCTTACGATTTACCTGTTTCATCACTGGTGGCTGAAGATGGAGCTGTAAACTTGGCAGTGACCGCGGCGGCCGTCTGACCATTGACCAGTGTAGGCAATGGATTGGGCTGCGAAAGCGGGGTTTCTAGAAGGTTGTCGGGCACGATGGGTTGTGGTAAACTGTCGAAACTGTAAAATTGGGCGGCGTCATGAATGGTCTCGCCAGAAAAGTACTCATCCAAGACGAGCTTACTGGTCTGAAGCAGGACAACGCACAGAATCAGTTAAGAGTCCGATAGCGAAAGAGCAACAACACTAACCCTAACCAAATCCAAATTATCTCCGGTTATTTTTATAGTGTGGCCGTTTGTGATCACCGTATACTTGTATTCTCCGATATTGGCATCGGGCGTGCTCAAACTGTGCATGAGGGCGCGTGAAGCTCTCGCCGACGACGGTAGAGCACTGTCGTCCGATGCAGAAGAATTAATGCTGGAACTTGAACCGGTCAACGGTCCTCCGGCTCCCGAACTTCCTTCGCGAACTGGGGACGCGTTCCTTCTAATCGTATCCTCGATCAGCTGTTTGGCGTGGCTACAAAAAATGTCGAACTGTTAAGACCTCCCGAGAGCGCCGTAGCGCGCTTCACTTACTTAATACTTTCTTCGTTGGCTCCAGTGATTTGTACCAATCTTTCCTTGGCACCAGGATTCACTGAAACCGGTAAGGTCAAGTTATTGTTTGTTTAACGCGTAGGGCAGGAGTCGTGTTAAAAGCAGCATCAGTGTGAGCAAACCAAAGTCACACTCTATAACGTTGTTGTTATTGAACAGAACATTAGACATATCAAACAGGAGGAAATGCAAAATGGTAAGAGTGCTAATGACAATACAGACGTTATTGGTAAAACAACATACGACCTCGATGCTTTAGAGAAATCATTTTTGGCCGACTGAAATATGAATAAAACATTTCGGTTAATGCAGTCATCAACAATCAGGAGACAATGACAAACACATAATAAATAAATGCCACGTGACAAAAAACGCCCAAATCCACCAACAAACCCGTATATTAAAAAAAAACTACATGTGCTTCCGGCGTTGCTAATAACAATTTTTTATTGAAAAATTATATCTTTTTCGAGAAAATTCAGCAATGGGTTACCGCATCATGAAAATGGACACGGTTGGCTTAGAAAGAGTTGGCTAGTTGGATAGAACTGGGAATAGTATGGACTTAACGAAAATATTTATCTCAAGAATCTCCGAATCCTCCCCTGATGGTGCTAACACGGTCAGCGAAATCCGTGTCGACAAATTAAAAACAAATTATTTGGTATTTTGTGATAAATCTCTTTGATTTTAGTGTTTGACACTAACGATTCCGTTACAACAACTGAAAATATTAAGGTTGACCTCTTTTAGGAATCATAATGGTAAGTGATGCAATCGATTCAAAAACTTGATTAAGGTATGTTTGCGCCTTTAAATGTCCTTCGTGGACTAGAAGAATTCTACCTCCTAGATAATTACATCCAACTGTAATAATTACAAACCCATTTTTTTGTAAGGAATCCCCAAAAAAACAAGATTGTGATTTTACCTTTCATGCTGCTTTTTTTATCATACAGTTTTACTAGGTGGAGCGTTTTTTTTATAACAGTACACATGAGACAATCACTGAATCATTGATGGCTACAATAAGCATTAAAAACAATCATATTAATATTAACCTAGGTTAACGATTCAAACGTTCAAGTTTAATCTAGTCAGTGGCAATGGAATTAGATTAAGAGTTAAGCGGGAAGTGTTAAGTCGGACGGGCACTACGACGTGTCTTTTACCTCTCTGGAAGGAAATGATAGTCTCACTTAACTCCTCTATCATATGAACTCGCCTTCCTTTGATTCCCATCACTATAATAAACAAAACATTACATTTTCAACATTAACCTTAGACAGCCTTTAGAATTGACCTTTCTTACGTCTATACAGTTAATGAACTAAATCTTTAAACGCCATCATTGAAAATGTGTTAAAAACGACAAATGCTGAAATAGAAACCAACCTTTGCCGGAATCAGCGTTTCTGATGACAACTTCATCCTTGCAATACTTTTTACCAGGTATCCTGGTAGGTTTAGCAAACTTGCCGGACGGTTTGATGATTTCGCCCGGTCCTAGCAAGGGCGGGGACGAATTCAAAGTTAATACTGAAGACACTGAATCGCTAATACTCGTCATTGAATCGCTTAGATCTACCTGAAATTAAACACGACTGGAAATTATGAAGAATCGCCATCCATCTGATTCGCTTTATACGCGTAAAACGTGAATTTTAAATTACCTGAGAACATTGATTCATTTTCTTCTTGTAATACATATTCATACCATCAGTTCCTTTCCAACCTTTGGCTCGTAATTCGATTAGTTCGAGTAAATGTAATCGGGACAGCATATCGACTCGAATATCGTCTTGGGCTTTGTCCCTGAATATTCTGAAAGCATGATCTAGCTGCTCTTTGTATAATATTTCTAGATATGCACCATACACCTAACGGAGTGCAAATATTTTTCATAAAAGCCTTATTACTGAATTATTATAAACTCAAATGGTCTATTTTTTACCTTAAGATGTTGGCATAAATTGATAATGCTATCCTTGTAGTTAACATCAGGAATATTAGAGGCCAAAAGAGCTGCTACTTGATCCACAGCTTGGAGAACACCTTCAACTGTAAATTGAAAATTACTATAGTTTTCTCATTTCTTGTAAGAAGTCATGTCCTTCGAATAAAAAGTTAACACAATGATTTAATTATCTAAACATTCCCCCCTGTAAATGATTGTAAAAGAAACATATTTCATGCATACTTAACCAAAATTATCATGACATATTTATAAGGTCTTATATTTATATTATTTATTTTTTTAAGCTCTAGCTTATAAGTACATTCAATTGTTAACTTTATTACGGAACGAAGATAGAAGAAAAGAGACAAAATATTTGGATTAAATTGTAAAGTGGGTGATAAAATCATTACAAAAACAAACTACAGTTTAAAAAACATCTGGACATCTGGGTGTATGAAATAGGCTATTCACTAGGTTCGATTCACATAGGTACGATTCCGGATATTTTGCCAAAAAGGCATATTATAATAACAATGAAGCTTTTTTGTATAAAAATAACTACTAGATTATTACCTGCCACCATGACTCCATCCTGTCTCAGTTTATTTGCTAGAATTTGTGCTTGGCTATGGGATTTAACGAGTTCGTGTTTCTTAGGATGCTTCAAACGGGACGCCAAGCCCGAAGACATTTTCGTTTGTAGAAACAAAGATCTTGTGTCCTAAAAAAGCGACATATAAAAATTCGACACAATCAAAACCCTGGTGAGTCACTGTTAAATATTACTGGATAAGAAAGAAATAATTATCTAAAATTATGTGACACTATGTGATTAAAAACATGCTTGAAAATACTTTTTTAACAAAATTAAAGTAAAAAGTTACCTAGTTAGGAATCGAACTTTTATTTTTAATAATTTCGTAGAAAGTTCTATCCTACGCTATAAATACGCAAAGCAGCGCAGAATCTTTCTGGCAGTAGGGCGCATGTGCTACAGATCATCAAGCCGCATCGGCGCACGCATTAAACAGCATATTATTACAAATGGAATTTCTACGTAGGTCTTATCTAAACATCCATTTTTCTCAATTCCTAATATTGTAACAGACCTAATTAATATCAAATAAATAATTCAATTTTTAATATAATAACCTGCAGAAATAGAAACCTTAAATTAGAAATATATCTTCTTCTTTTAGGAGGATCGGACACATAATAATTTATCACATTTCTAAAACTGAAAAGGAATATAGGCTATAAAAATGTCAATATTTAATTGAATGGATATACATCTATATATATATATATATATATATATATATATATATATATATATATATATATATATATATATATATATATATATATATATATATATATATATATATATATTATATATCATATGAATACTCTTCTTTTCTTATAGATTCTTCTTAAATGTCTAACTGACATTGGAACATGCGTAGTGAGGCAGGCGAATTTGTGGTTACAAACTCCATTGTAGATCATTTACTTTCTTTAGTTTAGTGTTTGTTAGGGACTGCAATAAACAATTTGAAACGATATTTAGTGAAAAATTGTGAATAACAGTGCAATAATAGTGCTAGTGTATATCTACCGACTTTATTTTAAATACGGTAACAATATAAAAGATTAGTCAATGTCAGCAGGCGTGTCAGACCAGGTATTTGACAGTTTTAAGTAAAAATTTCAGTTAATTGTATAGGATGTAAAAGAAACAATTTATTAATGATAATTTTGTTTCTTGCAGCGGATGAAAGGACAAGGAAATCAAGGTGTGTACATATTTTTTGACTAATTGTTTTCGTATTTTCTTTCTGAAATTATTGATATGCTGTTACAAATATTTATTAGTATAATTATTTTGGTTTTACTAAACGAACTTTTAATTAAATCCCTATATAACTGATAATTTTTATAACTCTTAAATGTATTGTATTGTATTGTATATATAGTATGTAGTAGCATATTATTTTTTTGCATTTTCTGCATAGTGTCCAATGGATCAAAAGAACAGTTAGGAACGGCAGAAGGAGCTGCAGGCTCTGAAGAGTTTGAACCATGGAGAACACAACAACAAAATTCTGCAGCTCACACAGCTTATGGTGCTTCCGTTCCTATATCCAGCGCAACAGATATTTACAATATGGGAACAGCAGGTGATGAAAATTCCATTAATTTTTAATTGCTGTAATTTTATCAGTCCTTTAAATGTTTATTTGTTTGGCTACTGGTCAATATTTCAATATGTTCAACAAGTTGAATATTGTTCTGTTTAATGGTCCTGTTGCATGATCACTTAAATCACCAACCATAATCCTTTAGATTTTTATTCCTGGGGGTAGATGAAAGATTTAGTATACCCACATGTTGCAAATATTAAGGAGGAATTATTGTCTGTATTGAATCTCTAACAATTATGAGAGAACAAAAAACTGTTACTTCTTCTATGGGCATACAAACAGAAGCTTGTATTCAGCAAGGAGGGCATTTTGAAAATGCCATTAATTAATAAGAAAAGTTTTTGTTTGGTTTACAGTTATTAGTTGCATTTGTTTTCATAGTTTTCCAATAAGAGCGTCAAAGCTTTGAAAAGTAATAAGTGCAACACTGTTTGAAATGTAAATGTAACTCATAGACTATTAGACTATTCGGTAATATACACAGGATGTAAGAATTTTGGAGACTATCCCAGTAATTTAGAAATATATTCTGATATGCACATAGAATATATTTCTGGGTTATAAATTGAAACTTAAAGGCACACACTGAAACACTAAAGTAATTGTCGCAATTTTGAAATAACAATCTTTGCCGTTGCAATATTGTGACGTTGCTATCCTTCAAGGCTGATATATGGCATAATTCTTAATTAAAAAAAATGTTTTAACAATGTTCATTACTTTATTTGTAGTTTATTCATTAAATAATAATTAATTATTATTTGCCAAATGCTTTTTCACATGTTTGCTTAAAATGTTAATTTTTTCATAGCTTTTTGGCTGGTGTTTTGGTAACTTTCCAATTGTTCTTGCAAACCCTTAGGTTTTTAACCCTCATTGCAACAAACTTCTTTTTTTTTTTAATGATGTGAAAAATTGCTTAAATTCACGAAGGTACTTTCCTTTACACCCTGTATAATATATATATATATATATATATATATATATATATATATATATATATATATATATATATATTATGTCAACTTCAGTGACGCCTCTAAAGCTGTACTGCTACTGGACACCTCACTTATACACTGCTAACACTAGTAAAACGAAGTAAAATATATACGACGATTACTGGTCGAAATACAAAGTAAAACTGAGTCATATGAAAAATGAAAAGCAAAGATGTGTTTTTGTAAAAAAATGTCATTTCAATATTATTTATATTTAAATTACTAGCTGTGCCGATAAATAAATCGAAATATATAAAAATTCAATTTAACGATGCAATTGGAAAATGCTAAGAAACAGAAGCTGTCAAGACGCACGCTGTCTGGCATAAATGATGTTTAGTATTACGTGTGTTGCTGTTACGTTCAACAGATGGTGTTCCCGTTGCCGTAGAATATTTAGTATAGCGTGTGTTGCTTTTAAGTTCAACAGATGGCACTATTTTTCAAAAAAGCATGTTTTATCCACCACAGGTTTGACATCTTTATAATTGGTATATAAAAATACGCGCGTATTCGAATGCAATCGGTGAAAATTTTTTAGATTCAAGATTTTGAACAAACCAATATTTACCTTTTTATTTATATAAATTAGTCCGGGAGTTCATACGATCGTTCATTACGTTCCGTATTTTGTTTTTTTGTTTCACCAAGGTCACAAGGGCATTCTCAATACATATGTGAAAATACATTACCTATCAGGCCAAGTGTGGCATTCTCAGGCCATAGCGAAACGCCTGCAAGTTCCCAAAAACCGGAACACAAAGTACTATCGGATATACTCCCGGACTAATAGTTGAATTTATTATTAGTCCGGAGCCACATCCGATCGTTTATTCTGTTCCAGTTTTTGGAAACCTGCAGACCTGTGTCGCCATGGTCTGAGAATGCCGCGCTTGGCCAAATAAGCAATCCATCTTCAAGCATACATTAAGAATGTCCTTGTGACCTTGACGAAACGTTTGCACGGTCCCAAAAAACGGAAAACAGTGAACGATCGGGTGGACTCCCGGACTAATAGTTTAAATAAATATAAAACTAAAAAAAAATTACATCGTTCCTTTCATCATATGATTCGGTTTTACTTTGTGTTTCAACTAGTAAACCTCGTATATGTTTTACTTCGTTTTATTAGCGTTAGCAGTGTATCTTTAGTAGCAGTACACCTTTAGAGACTTCATTGAGGTGATATAAGGTAGGTGAACTATTGTAGTGTAATTTTTCCTATCATCATCATCAGCGCATGTCGATCCACTGCACGGTTTTGGGCTCTCGGTCCAATATACTTAACGATATCATCAGTCCATCGTGCTTTCGGTCTTCTTCGTGTACGTTTGCGATCAAGCGGTATCCACTCCAGGATTGCCTTGGTCCATCTATTGTCCCATCACCTCGCTATATGACCTGCCCATCTCCATTTCAATTGATTTACTCTTCCGATGATGTCACACACTTTCGTTTGTCCCCTGATCCATGTGCAGGGCTTTCTGTCTCGTCTTGTAATACCAAGCATACATCTTTCCATTCCCCTTTGTGCTAGCGAAAGTTTCACAACGTAATCTTCTTTATCGAAATTACGT
Source organism: Cosmopolites sordidus (assembly GCA_031761425.1). Lineage (NCBI taxonomy): Eukaryota > Metazoa > Arthropoda > Insecta > Coleoptera > Curculionidae > Cosmopolites > Cosmopolites sordidus. The sequence goes on along the minus strand of JARFXV010000252.1, from coordinate 1,250,965 downwards.
CTCTTACACCTTTGATTAAATCTTTCACGTCATAAATAAAAAAATTTGTTGATAAAACATTGAACAAAAATTTGGATTCTTTTGGTTTTAGCCAATAAACCATACCCATTATTTCTGCCTGTGTGAAAAATCACCGGGTAAGAGTGCTTATATCTTTTGTACGTGATAAGGGTAAAGTGATTGCTCTTTTAGTGAACTATGTATAATCCAATGGGAAACTTCAACTTTTTGAGCAACACTTCAAGTACTTTTGGTAGAATGATCTTGAACAAGATTTTACAAATTTTAAAATGTATTCTTCGACTTCAGGACTGATTTCTGACTCTCGCCTATATTCTTGAAATTTTGGAACCACACTACACATATCCAAAAGTCTTTGAAGAACTGTTTGCCGATCTGAAAGCGGCCTTTCGAGGTATCGTTGCCTGAAAGACGCTTAACTCCTTCAGAATTTTGGAGAAATTCTTCGCAATTTATAAGCATATCGTGATATTTGCGTGAAATATATTTTTGGGTTATAAACCGAACTTAAATGCGCACACTGAAACGCTGAAATAATTTGTTGTCGCAATTTTGAAATAATTTAATATTCGCAATTTTTTAATTTATATCGTGCGCACAAAGATATTGTAAACAATATAATACACATCATCAACCTTCCGGTTACCATAATATCATACTCCCCAGGTCAACATTGATGGAGGTGGTTGATCTCCTTTAGGAATTTATAACAAAAAAATTCTTACGGTCTTCTCTGTATTAAAACAAATATTTAAATTATATGGTCGAAATGGCTTCCACCCCAAACCTCTATGCACGCCCTACATCTACACACCATTGGTTAACGCATTCGTTCTAAAATTCGAGGCGTGTTGTGAATTTTATCAAAACCTTGCTCAATTTTTCTCCTCAACATCGCGATATCTTCTATTTAAGTGCTGCAGACTAATGATTTAATGTATTCCCAAAGAAAATAGTCTAGTGGATTACTGTCTGGTGATCGGACTGGCCAAGGCACCGGTGCTCTCCTCTTTCAATCCATCGATTAGGAATTTTTTTATCCTATATGTTTCGAGCCTGGCGACTAAAATGTGCCGGAGCACCGTCTTGCATAAACCACAATGTGACATCTTCGAGCAATTCAGGCCGATCCTCGCGGAGAAATCTCGAATACACCTGCCCAGTTAGTATTGCTGGTAAAACAAAAATGATCCGAACAATCGGTGTCCAATTATTCCAGCCCAAACATTGACGGCAAACTGGTATTGGTGTCGAGTTTGAATAATTTCTTCTGCCCAAAGATGGTTGTTATGAAAATTCATTAATCTCTCTTTTGTGAATTGAGCCTCATCAGTAAATAGTACGGAAATATAAAATTGGGATTAACTGTATGTTGAAGAAACCAATGACAAAATGTTAAGCGGACCAAAAAACCCCATCCCTTGGAAGCAATGCATGAACCCTCTGAATATGGTAAGGACACAAGTGGTGCTCCTTTAAAACATTCCACACAGTGACATGAGAAATGTCCATATTCACTGCAATGATCCTTGTGCTTGTATTTGAATGTTTGGTAATTACGTTTAAGACCTGTTCTTCCGTATCTGGCGTTCCAATATCTCAATTTCGGCCTCTTATCTTGTGTTTGAATCTTGAAATTACTTTGTTCCCCTAGACGCCGATGAACATCAGGAAACATACTTCTACTAGAACACACGCGTAGTGGAAATGCTAGCTGGTAAAAGTCTCTTGCTCTTCAGGTATTATAATTGGCCATTTCGTAATAGAGGTGAATATCGGCTTATTCTGCATTACATTAGTATACATATGCATATTTCTTTCTTGCCCCCTAATGTATTGTAAAATAACAATAACGCTAAACTATTTCGGTTACTAATGACTAACACATCGAAAACTAAGTGCTACTGAAGTTTTGTCAATCTGACGTAAATGAAAAAAAAATATCTTAAGTAAATTATTTATCTTCATTGGTAAGTTGATTTTATTGTATTAGTTATTTTATTATGTCAAGTTTGCCATGAAAAAATGTCAACATATACTTTTTGTAGAGAATAATATTGTGTTGAAAAATCTATTTAAGTTTAATTTTGAACAGGACCGTACTTATTATTTTTTAAATTAATTAATAGCAAAATCCTATAACTCCGCCAGTGGCTGCTTGAAGGACTTGATATTCTCTCAGATTATGGCAACCGAAAGGCCGATGATGTGTATTAAATTTGATTACAATACCTTTCTTTATGCGGACGATATTTAAATCTTCAACCGCCTGTATCTTGAATACGAAGGATTTCCCGACCGATGTTCCTATGACATTTTTGTGTTATTTTGTGACGTACAATTTGCCAAAAAAGTCTGGCAGAGTATGTCATTAACACCCTATATATATATATATATATATATATATATATATATATATATATATATATATATATATATATATATATATATATATATATTTTTAGACAAAGTCATTTAATATATCATTTTAGGTTATTATGGCAGTGGAGGAACATATCCATATCAAGCATATGGAGTAGGAGATGGGACATGGTCAAATGGAACAGATATGACATTTTTAAGCGGTTACCCACACGATTCATATTCGATAGACGGTACAACTATTTTTCATTGTAAAAGTCATAAAAAACTAAACGGGAGACTTAATTTAAGGCATGTTCGGTCCTTCGACAACCTTTTCCACTCCAACAGCATTTGCAGGTCAGCCTTCCTCATTCAACTACTTCCCAAGCAATGGCGATTACAACACTTGGGGCAGCCAATTAGGGGGACAACGCAAATACGATGATTATTACAGAGATCAACAAAATATGTACACCCAAGCTATGCCAGATAACACTCTTAAAGGAGTAGAACATGCTATGCAAAATTTAGGTTTGTAGAAGAGTATTTACAACTTATTTGAAGCAAATTTTATTGCTAATTATTAACACAGGTCAACGAATTTAAACTTTTTTTGAGATAACATTGATGAAAATAGGTGTATATAAAGGATTTTGTTATTTTAAATCCGAAAATGTCAAGCTAATTACCGTAACACGTACAGTTTTTTTATTACAGGGGGTCGGTAAGGTGATATCCTAGTATTGCATAGCCTTTCAAGAATTCATCTTCATCCTTTCATACACTCCCACTACACCATTACTTTCTTTGTCCATAGCTTTGACAAAGTTTTTTATTATTCCAAGTTTAATATGGAGATGCGGAAGAAGCACTTTTTTGGGTTAACAAGGGGAGCATATTTTATGTTTGAAATACGAATCAGGAAGTTGTGGATCAGTTCATGATGAAGAATTGGAATCACCGGAAAACATGTTGTCCATGTTTAAAGGCGCAATCGGTATCGGTAGTTCCTGTGCAGAAGGCAAATTTGGATACTGAATTTTGTCCCTTTACTTTTTTGAAATCCCTTCTATTTTATTGATATAAAAGTAGCAATCGCTTACATGGTCAATATGTTCCCTCCACACCATAGGAGCAGCAAACAACATCCGCACCATTAAATTTACGTGACAACTCACACAGCAAACTTGAGGAGCCCAACTTTTATTGTAGAAACAGGTACTTGAAAATGGGACGGGCTAGGCCATTTCTGTGGAAAGGTGTTTTAATAAATATCTAAATGAAACGCAAAAAGTGCATTCTCATCAATGTTACAAAAATCATGTCGACCTGTATAATTTGCAATAAATTTCTTAATAATTTTGATATAATTTATACAGATATAAAATCATCGAATGATGTAAAGGATTTGGGACAACAGAAGAAAACGACATGGGCAAGCATTGCCAGTCAACCGGCAAAACCCCAACTAACCATCCAAAATCAAGGTCTAAAAAAGAAAGGGCCTGGAATGCCACCAGGCCCGATAGTCCCAGGAAAACACAACATGGATATTGGTACATGGGATACAAATAAGGTAGTAAAGTTGTCAGAAAATAGATGCTTCGCACAGTTCACGAAAAACATGTATGTATTTATTGCTTTGCAGAGTACGCCACCTCAAATTCCACCTATGGTGAACACTATTCCACCTCCTCCACAGGCGAAACCAGTCCCATCTAATCCAGCAGGTGGGTCCGTGCGTCCAAATTGGCCGGCACCTCCCCCTCAATCTACTCGCCAGCCTCCACAAGTTTCCCAACCTCCACCGCCACGAGGACCGCAACATCCAATGGCACCTACTTTCCAGCCACCGACCATGATGCCACCCCATTTGCCCCCACAAGTACCGGCCGGTACCCACATGCAGGTAGGTAACTTTAACAATGTTAGTAACAAATAATATTATAAAAAGTGCTACATGATTCTAATCAGCTGATCTATGGACTTCTAAGGGTGTTTATTCCACACATTTTGTAGACCGTCACAACATCTGTCGTAAATTAATTGGAAGGTTAGAACATACACTAAGTATAAAAAATACCCAGAATTGAATAAAACAAAAAAGATCCAAATCACTTTTTTAAACTTCTCGGCGCACGCTGCGCTTTCCATTTTAGCATAATCAGGGGATGATTTAATCTAATTCTAAAACTAAACTATGTTCTATTTATATGATAACCCTACCTAATGAAGCGTGTAAAAATCGTAAACCGTGAAGTTTACTGAGCCTTACATTAATAATTGAAAAAGTTGACTGCACAGAATAATAGGTCCTTTATCCCTGTTCATCATTTTCTTACATTTTTGTATTTGAATGCTTTTATGTGCATCCAAAGCCCGCTTCTAATCAGTTTTAAATTACTAGTATCTATATTGTGGTCATGTTCAATTGCATGTTGGACAACACAAGATTTTTCATTTCTTCCATATGTAATGTGCGCTGTGTTCTTTATATTCCGTTAATATAGATCTTTTTGTTTGTTTTTGTCAACAAAGTTAATTTATCCATCAAAAGTTATTTTGTCGCCTTTAAGGTAGGTTCCATCAAGTGCAATACAACTATGCCACCTCTTGACCCAATCCTCCATATATCGTTTGTAGACTGATTGAGGTATGACCTTCAGCTCCTTAAGCAAATTTTTTTCTGTGATCTCAATTGACTCAAACCACCTTCCTTGTAGTAATAATTCTAGTTTCGGGAACAAGAAAAAGTCACATGAGGCCATATAAGGAGAATACAGTGCTTGCACGATGACATTCGTTGAATTTTTAGTCCAAAAACTGTCACACAACGATGTCTTTGTGCGATGGTGCAAGATCCTTGAATTGTCCTTCCGCAAATCTGGCCGTTTTCGGTGGATATCCTCGCGCAAATGCCTCATGACGCTTAAATAGTATTCCTTATTCACTTTCTTTTGAGTTTTCGAGGCGCCATTCCAAAGACTGTTGGCTTATTTGCATGTCATTCTCGTAAATCCCCGTTTTATCGCCCGCTACAATGCGTTTCATGAAGGTGCGATCCGTAAAAGCTCGCGAAACCATGTCTTCGACGACCTGGTTTCAATGCTCTTTTTAGGCAAAATTGGGCTCTTTCGGAACTTTTAGCTCTTTCGGCGCTTTTAGAGCTCTTATGGCCAATGTTATATATCAGTTGTAATGTTATGAACGGACTTAAAAGATATGTTCACCTCTTAAGTCAATTCTCTAAGACTCATTCGACAATTTGGAAGCACCAATTTCTTGATTTTGTCGATGTTTTCGTCGTTCGTATGCATTGAAAGTCGATCAGAACAAGGCAAATCAGCAACCTCTCGACTCCCTGTGAACACTTTATACCAATTCATATACCAAGTATTTTTGATAGGCACGATTCGCTCTAGGCCTTCTGCAACATTTTCAGCGTTTCGGTACACGATATTTCGTTGGAGACACAAAATTTAAGGTAAACGCTTTGCTCAATATTTCTACTCATAGTTAAATCGCAACACACACTTGTCGACTAATAAAACCTGCTGATGTAAATAAGCTAGTTGACCTAGCGCGCTGAAATTGGACATCGTAACTGGACACAGAGTACAGTGCCATCTTAAGAATATTTTACTCGGGATTTATAAATGAGCAATTCCGACTACTTTTTTACACAATGTATACCAATTCTATGATCTATTATATCTCAAATATACACCCGATGTTAAAATGTTAGAAACCATAGAAATTTTACAAAATTCAAATACAATCAAATTCTATTTCATTTATTTATCTTAAATGGGGAAAGGGAAATAGTTTAATTGACCTTGATCAGAATGTTAAACAATTACCAGGGGTGGCGCTTAATAATTCTTATGTTTTTCTTTAAAAAAACACGTTTAATTTGGAAGAAAGGTAAAAAATGGTTTATTTAAAGAATGCGCCATCGCTAGCTGCACATTTTTCCTATCTCTGGCAATCCCAGAAAAACCGTACATATTTTGAGTTTGTCCGGTCATAAAGCCATTTTTCGATATCTCCGTAATTGTCCAGCATCATCTTAAAAAAAAAAGAATTATTAACCGCCACACCTACTAAACCGTTTATCTCATCTTCCTTGGTGTTTCCGCTGCTTGACCTCCGACGGAGTGGGCCAAGCGATTCCCACCACTCCTTCTCTGCTGGACTTATCCAGGTACTTACCAGTGGGCGATATATCTTAAGATATTGTGTTTTATGTATCTCATTTGCCGATGACACTGAAGGTGTTTCGCTTATCTAATAACATAAATGCTTACTGTATATCTACTCATTGTTGCGCTTCACTTGTCTTCTTTCTATACTTAGACATGCAACAGTTGGAATTTCAGTAGTCCGTCAGTAACTCTTGATTGAGGTGGTCCTTTATCAACCTGATGGCTTTTTCAACCTTCTCTTGCATGCACTCTCTAAGGGGAGTCCATTTCATCTCTCTATAGACCTGTTAATTCCTAACATACCACGGCACGTCTGTGGCTGCTCTCACGAGCATTTTCAAGACCCTCTAAGGCTTTTATGTTGGATTTAGATGCATAACTGACTCCCACCTCATTCTTATCTATCTGTAGCGACAGACAGATTTAAGGTTTTTTGTCCAAAATTTGGCTCAAAACTGCATAATATTAATGGTAATGCTCTCATATTAAGTATATATTGACCCCATATGCTAACACAGAAACTGTAATGTGTAGAACATGATGCCACCTCCGGTCCAAATGATAATGACAGCTTCACAGAATCAACCGGCACCCACGCATCCTGTTTTGGAAGAGCTAAAAGGAAAAAATAACTATAATCCAACAGATTTTGATCTTAGTGCCCCTAATTCTAGATTTTTTGTAATTAAATCTTATTCCGAGGACGATATCCATCGTAGCATTAAGGTAGGGAAACACTGTTAAACCTTTATATCATCCTGTTGACTGGATGATTTTTAATTTCAGTATGAAATATGGTGTAGTACCGAACATGGTAACAAGCGATTGGATCAAGCATATAGAGAAAAAGAAGGAAATGGTTGTGTATATTTATTTTTCTCTGTCAATGGATCTGGACATTTCTGTGGTATGGCCCAAATGGTCTCTCATGTGGATTATAACTCTAACAGTTCAGTTTGGTCCCAAGATAAATGGAAGGGTCAATTTAAAGTAAGTAATTTAAGTGTGCAGTTAAATTACCTGTGCGTCATTAATGTATATCCATATGAATCAAATTAGAAATTATTAGTCAAATTAGTGCTAACTTTCATAATAGACGTGATTGGTGCCTCGAAAGACGGAAATTTATGTTCATGATTTAAATCCACGATACAGAAATCACACAAAGTGTTAAATGACATATAGATACCTTAAAAGTTCGCACACTTCTATATTTCCGTTAATATTTTAAAACGGTTGTTTATCTTTCAGTATGTTTTTAGAATTAGCCAATATAAATTCTGTTTTTATTAAACATTTATAATAAAATGTCTTTAGTAAGGTTAGAATTATTGAAGGCAATAAAACTTTATGAAACTTTATAAATACTTATCGATAACAAAATAATCAATAACAGTAGTTATTATAAGAACTTATTTTACAATAAAACTGGGCTTTACAGCACAAAATTACACAAAAACAATAACAAAGCAAGTCTCTAATGATAACCAAAAAAGGACCGCTGAACGCAATAGAGGAACTCTTAATAACCGGTACAATCGGTACCTTTTTATTATTTGTTATTTTCTCCTTCTACCCCGAAGACATACGTATTGATTTTTTTATCTCCTCTCTCGTTCGGTAAGAAAAGAACATATTGAGACAATGGTATGATATCGGAAATTAATGACGCACGGGTAATGTCTAGGCGGTTGAAATGCATTTAAGTGTGTTTTAATACGCCGTCTTTTTTTTCAACTAAAACGAAATTGATCTGCTCGGCATGTTTCATGTTATGTCTTTTGTAGGTGCGTTGGATATATGTAAAAGACGTGCCCAATGTGCAGCTGCGTCATATTCGTTTGGAAAATAATGACAACAAGTCCGTCACACATTCGAGAGACGCCCAAGAAGTACCCTACGCTAGAGGACTGCAGGTATGAATGCTTCGTTCTTTTTGATTTTCCATGAATAATTTGTCGGTGTGGGTTAGGTACTCCGTATCATGCATTCGTACCGGCATTCGACCTCCATTTTCGACGATTTCATCCACTACGAAAAGCGGCAAGAGGAAGAAGCCAGTCGCAAACAACCAGTAAAGGAAGGGCACCATGACGGAAGCGACGGCCGCGGCAGAGGCGGCGAACATCACCGGGGCGAACATCGTGGTGGCGGCGGTGGAGGCGGGCGGAATCATGATCGAGACAATGACAGGAACGACGGTCATCGCGGAGGCGGTGCTCATCGAGCCGACAGAGACAGGGACAGCCACCATGGAGGCGGCCATCACAGGGTGAGTGGCTCGACCAACCGTAATATTCCTCGTCGTGAGCTAAAGCTCGTGCTTTCCATTTCTTTACAGGATCGGGACAATAGAGGCAGAAGCAACCGCGGAGGTGGTCGAAACTGAAAAGCCCCGGCGCAACGTTAATCTGACGGCCGCAGTTCTAGTGTTATTTCTATTACTGGCTTTTAACGGTATATGTCGTAACTTTTTGCACTTTATTTCATTCTAAATTCTTACCGAGCTTTCGGTTGTTCATATGATACTAAAAACCAGTTCTCTTTTCCGTTACCATAATGGTTCAGATCAGATATTTGCCTTCGTAAAAAAATGTATGTGGGATTAATTCAACCTAATTAAATAAAATGGTATATGGATTAAATAGTAAAGTAGTTCAAATTAACAAAAACTTAGCGGCTCACTTTTCGGATCGGTTGTACAACAGGAAAGAATAGTTTTTAAAAAAGTGCAGTGTTTTGTGTTTTGTATTGAAGTGATCGGACCTCTTGAGAAAAATATGTAAAATAAATTTACAAATAAAAAAAGAAACAGATATAGTTCGATTTAAAATAAACTCTTAATTTTTCTGGACTGATTTTTCTCTGCGGTTAATTCGTCGCGCGAGACGGAAAAAAAACTGTGCGATAAACAGGAAACCATCACGATCGTTCTCTGATGAAGAACTCACCTCTGTGAAAGTGGAAGAACTTTTAGCGATTCGGCTTTATTTAGTTAATGAACATAAAGGTGATATTTTATCAGTTTTGTTTGGGTAATTTTCAATTTTTCTAATCTTGTAAGTAATGAACTGAATAATGCACAATTTTTGTATTGTTGATAAATTACAAAGTTTAATAATAATAATAGGAACGAGACACCAAACAAGCTATGTTCATTTGAATATTTTAACGAAGCAAAATTATTTTACAGCGACAAATAAACCATATCGGCAACATAAAACTTCAAATGTGTACAGTATTTTTAAAAAATCTCTTGTTTTTTTATTCGCTATTGTTTTTCTGATACATTTAATTATACTGTATAAAATGTGTAAATATTTATGTTCTACATGGTTTATTTGGTTTTTTCGCCAATTGTATATAATCTCATTTGTAAAATTTGTAACATAGTTTATTTTTCCTTTATTGTACCTAAATTTTAATATGTTTCCTTTATATCTCAATAAACTAGTAATATTTTAGTTGTTATAAAAGTTCTTTATACAGATAATATTGCATTCAACGCCAATTTGACTGTTTGAGTTTGTTCGCACCTGCGGAAGTAAGTGATACCCCGATTGACTGCCTGATCCATCATATACACCAATTTTTAACTTGAAACTTGTCCGTTTGGCTTAAATATATCGGTGGTTTTACTAGTTCAAGAGATTAGCTAACAAACCGGAAATGACCGACAAGGTTAAGTATTCCTAGTGGTTCTACAGCAATGGGTAAAATCACCGAGTATTAACCATCTAGGTGATTGTCAGTTTACTAGTGTACAAAAATAGACAAGTGACAATTTTTCGTTGTTCTGTCTCTTATGAATATATTGTTACTAGATTATAATCATCCTGGTTCAAGTGAAAAGCTGATTGAATGCCGTGAAACAGTTCAGATTCACTGGTCGTTAAACTCGGAGACGGTACAGATTGATATTGAAACAATTTATAATAATTATTTTCCAACATAATTTGTGATTATTATCTTGAATATTTAATAATGGCAAGTCACTTGTCTACTTTTTCAGTATTATTGGAGCAATCCAACGCCGACTTTATACATTGTAAATAGGATTATTGAGAAATATTGCTGAAAATGTTTCCAGAAGAAATATTGATACGTTGTTAAATGTTTACGATAGAAAAAGATTACCAGTTTGTTTCGAACATAGCCTGTTTATGTCTGCATACTGTGCCTAAAGATATTTTAGACTGATTGCTCTTGCAAAAGAGCCATATCAAAATATTTGTCATTGATCCGAATAGTGGGCATCTGTTGATAGCTACATTAAAACAATGAAATGAATAAGCCTTTTTCTCACCCACCCTGCGTCCGAAGGATTTGTCCAGTAAATGTCTGAGCAAATTAATTGTCTTGTACTGTAACTATTGTGAGATGTATTAGGTATACACATAAGTAATGACGTTTTTATCAAATTTAAAAAATTTTGCCATCTATTGACATTATTTTAACTTAATATAGCCATATTCTGGTTAAATATATCGACATTTAATGCTTTTATTGTTGAATTTTGAAAAAACTTAGGTGAACCCTATAAGAATTTAAAAGCAGTGTGGATAAGTGAATTTCGAAAGCATGACCATGCTATTTATCCCGAGGCCTTGGATTCCAGAACATGCCAGCGTTGATTTAACCCTCAATCGTGTCGTCCATGAGAGTGTCTGGTTTTTAGGTGGCACGATAATTTGAAAATGACAGATCTTCAACCGTGTCCCGTCACCTAATCTTCAAGCTATTAATCAGCCCCCCCGACACCTCTGACATCCGATTTTGATCAATTCTTCTATTGGAAACCTTCGCTGTTAGCGAAACGTATTTGGAACGTTTAGTTCCACAAATAAAAATACAGTCGTTCAGTTCGACGCAGATTGTCAAACGGTATATTTCATGTTGCGTTACGAAATTTCAGAAATATTCGTTATGGAGGAATCGTCCAAACGATTCCGTTGTGGTAATCAGTTTGAAACAATTGTTACGAAGTGGTATGAAGAGAGTGCCGAGTCGAGTAAATCGATGTTATTAAAAACACGTGCATGTGAGTGGTACAGTGCATTCAAAAACGGTTGAGTTGTGATGGAAGATTTGCCTCGCTCTGGTCGACCATTAACGTTTCCAATTGAGGTTAACATCGCTAAAATGAAGGAAATTGTTCAGTCGGTAGAAGACAAAAAAAAATCGCGGCGAGGGCAAATACCGAGGGCATTTTCTTTGTGCCATGGAACAACACATACACATATGTCCAAAATTTTGGCATATTTACAAATAGGACATCTACGCCTATGTTACTCTAAAAATTGTGATGATGGATATTTATTTTAGACAGTTTTTAAACAAAAGCATTGTTTACGTTTGTTCCGAGGCGCAACGGGAGACGGATTTGTTTTCATGGATGACAGCGGACCATCTCATCGAACAGCAATAGTACAAAATTTTCTGGAAGAGGAAGGAATACCCAGTTACCAACAACCTAGTTAAGGTTGCCAACAACTTCCCCTGACATGAATATCATTGAACATGCTTATGACATACTGAAGAAACAATCCTTCTCGTACCTTGCGAGAGCTAAAATATGCTGCTCTTGAATGGGAGAGAATTGTACAAGCCCAAATTGATCATGTAATCGACAACATAGCAAATTGCCTAGAGGCATGCATACAGACCCATGGAGGAACTACTGCTTATTAGTTTTATTGAAAGTTGTTCTTTTTATTTTTAAATTACTTTTGAAGGCATTTATATGTTGTAATTTTTGTGCCTCGAAAATAATAAATCAATTGTACACACATTGGTCATTTAGTGTCGAGTTTTATTTGGTACCAGTAAGAGTTAAGACTAAAATAAGGGTTAAATAAAATTTTGTACAGTATTAACCAGCGCCTAGTTATGGTTGCACCTATTAAGATACAATGGTGGAGAACTAGAATGATTACCATCGCCTCAATTCATACATTTATTGTGGACAAAATATACATGAAATCGCTTATCAAGAACTATAGGAGTACACTATAGAAAGTAACGTGATATAAAATATAATCATTATCTACAGATTTATTAATAGTATACAATATTGATACAATACAGTGAAAGTTATTTACCGACAGTAAATAAGTTTTATTTTCGATTAGAAGGTAACAGTAACTGAGTGGCAGTCATAGCATCTGGAAACAAAGAGTGATAGTTCAAAAGGGGGACGTAAGCGGCCGTTATGACTCTCCCCGCAAACCATCTGCCGTGCAGCGAATTTACGGACGCCACCGCGGTGGCTATCGATGGACACTTGACGTACACGTTGCCCTGGGGCGAGCCCTTGTCCACGTACACATGCAGGACACCGCCGTGCTTATTGCACTCCTCCAAAACGTCGTCGCGGATTTCCACGTCCCACGAAGGATTCGTTTCTCTAAAAAGGAACAGTAAACATAGGTTGCGGAAAGGAACGAGCACTCAATACTTACGTCGATGGTTCAAACATGTTGCTTAGCATGAAGCACTGGGTGGCGATCGGAGGGGTTGAGTTATTTTGTACCTGAGGGACCACCGGTTGTCCGGTGGCCATGCTCAGTGCATTGGCCGCAGCTGCTGGTACCTGCATCCCGGCCCCTTCCGCCAACTTAAACATCAGCTGCAGGCGACCCGTCGCCCCTAGATCGATACCAGACCTGTCCAGTTCGTCCGAATCCAAGAGCGACGGACCCTGGCTCTGCAAATCTATCCGTTCGGTCACGTTGCCTACTTTCATGGGCCGCCCGGCCAGTTCGAAACCGTTCAGCTGCTCCAGGGCCTTTTTTGCGTCGTCACAATTATGAAACTAAAAATACATGTTGATTAGATCACCCCTCAAGGCAAATCGATAAAAAAACTAAACACTTACTGTTATAAAACCATAACCTTTAGAACGACCAGTTTCGGGATCCATAATAAGCTGTATATTGTCTATTTTACCAAAGGGCTCGAATATACCCCGCAACATATCCTCCGTGATGTTAAAGTGCAAAGATCCGACGTAGAGCCTCATCGGACCGATCATACCTTTAGGAAGTAAATTCGGCATGGCGTTGCCTAACCTGTTCTTTTCCGCCTGCGTGTGCTGCACCACGATGGGCACGCCCAACAGTTTCTGCCCAGAAAGACCCAATGCCTGTAACAAAACAATACTTAAATTTGTACATAACAAGGATAATACTCCTAACTCACCAAAGCCACGCTCTCAGGATCTTTGAACTCGATATAAGCGATGCCCTTAAATCGTCTCGTCTTGTTGCAAACAATCATTCTAACGTCTCTAACTTTCCCTACTGAGCTAAAAAATTCCTCCAGATCTGTAGCGCGGATTCTTTGCGACAGCTGCATACAGAAAACGGTCCGCGCATCCCTTTCTTCTGGACTCAGTTCCTCGAGCGGTGACTGACCACGCAAGCCTAGAGGTGACCGCGTGCCACGTCGAAATGGCGGTTTTACCACCGCCGGCGAATGCTTCCTCTCTTTGCTACGGCTTTTCCTCTCTTTACTACGAGACCTTCTATCTTTGCTCCGTTTTCTTATCCTATCTCTAAAAAAGTTAAAGAAAGTAGAACACATCATTCCATCAAAATAAACGTTGTGTCGGTTTAGATACCTTTCCTTCCTATCTTTAGAACGAGACCTGTTCCTTGATCTAGATCTTCTACGTTCCCTTTCTCTCTCCTTAGATCTGGATCGACGGTCTTTCGATCTCGACCTTCTGTCTCTCGATCGCGATCTTCTATCTCGCGACCTGGAACGGCGTCTATCGCGCGATCTCCTACGATCTCTACTGCGGCTTCTTCTTCTCTCATCTCTGCCCGACTTTTTTTTATCCCTGGACCGGCTTCGGCTTCTTTTAGAACGAACCCCACTTCTGCTGCGACTTCTGCGCTTACTGAAATAACGCAAGCTGAATGATAAAACGATAATTTTCTAAATGCATAGCTACAGAGAAGAAAAATACTTACTCAGAAGATTTATGACTGATGTCGCCGTTTTCCTTGGACTTTCCATTCACCTCCTCCTATGAACAGCAAGAAGACCACACGGAGAATGGTGAAAAATAAAATTGCATTAATAGAAATCTAAACAAATTGCTCTTCTTTTTTACATATGGAAATAAAACGTCGAGAGAACTTAAATCTACTTTGTACAATAAAAAAATTGAAATTGAAAATAATTTTTTCTACATGTCATTTGGGTGGTTGCAGAATGTAGAAAAATTATTTGTGATTTCTTGCACTAGAGTATAATGGCAAAACAAAAATGTCTCATTCATTCAGAGGATAAAAAACATTCGCGATTTGTCCCTGGGGAAGTTTAATAATTGGCTGATATGTTCCGAGGCGTCTAGCCGCGACTAGACTTACCGTCGTGCTGACTTAAATGTACGTTGCTGCTATACTTGATCCAGATCAATTATTCTGAAAAAATAGACCGAGTAAGACCTCTTGTCCTTAGTAAACGATAGCGTAAGGGTTTGGCATTGTTAGACAATAGTTATTTGAAAACATGAACAATTTTATGAATATATTTGAGTACAACAAAATATACTTCCGTTAATGAAATTACAATTAAGGCCACTAAAGAGAAAATCGAATTACCGTTTCTTTGCTATTCAATTAAAAGTAACAATCAGCCTGTCTTCCTCAATTACAATGACTAAAAAAAAGGTATTTAAAGTCCAATTGTTTACTTTTACTCAAGACTGAAATATGTAAATAGAAAATAAATTGAATGTATAAATGCAAATAATTGCAGTTAGTAAAAAAGTCCATGCATACACACCGGATTACATTTTAATGGCCGGCCTTTTCTTTGAATTAAAAAAAAGCGTGTGTGGTTTCTTGGTTTCTCTATGTAAAATAAGTCATTCTCTTGTTTATCATTTTCAACAAGCAATGACACAGAAATTAAAGCTCTTACATTATCTCTATATGTTATTCTATTAGTGGTGAATCAAAAAAAAAAAGATGCAAAATATCTTTGGGAAATCGGAAAAATAACTAACAAAACTATTCAAATTTTACACAGCTATGAAGAGACTCGGCTTCTTTCAAATAAATCCTAATCGATCTTGATATGTGTACTGAAATATCCCATAACTAGTGTCCCGCAGATGCCGTCACACGGGACTACGGTATCGTTATACCACAAACAATACGCAACGCCATAAAAAAACAGATTTAAGGGGGGAAATAGGTGTAGAGGCTTCAAAAAATGAATTTTTAATTTTTTCATAAATCGATTGTAGAACTATTCAAAAATAAATTCTGAAAATTTTAAAACAACATTCCAAGCCGTTTAGAAGTTATAAGCATTGGCATGTACTACGGAGCGATCGAGCAGGTAGTCATTCATGAATGATCTGAAAAGTATTGGAAAGAAAGAAGAACGTTATCAGATGCAGAAGGACTGCAATATGGTGCAAGAATAGCTGATTAACTAGTAAGTTGTTTAAATTGATTCATTACTGCCTTAAATTTGCCTTTAATGCTACTTTTATTTTCAAACGCGTTTTTCTCGAAACTACTTTTTTCGAATTTGTGTACTCTCTAGC
Organism: Cosmopolites sordidus; assembly: GCA_031761425.1. Lineage (NCBI taxonomy): Eukaryota > Metazoa > Arthropoda > Insecta > Coleoptera > Curculionidae > Cosmopolites > Cosmopolites sordidus. The sequence goes on along the minus strand of JARFXV010000252.1, from coordinate 1,234,807 downwards.
CCCTACAGGTTTTGATCAATCGTTATCAAAACTCAGCACATTGTTTCTTTATATAAATACGCTTTACTTGAGCCTCAATCGTAAACAATATCTTTATCGTAACTATTTTTTATTGCAAAAATGAGTACAAAAAATCACAGTAAATTTTCACATTCCTCAAAAAAAAAAATTAATTTTCGATTTTATTGTGGGAAGTGAGGTTCAAATAAAAGAGACACTTATAAAAAAAAGTGATTTAAAAAATTGATTTCCGATGAAAATTGTGACTTCGAGGATGTACACGAATTGCCCAGCGGGATAGCGACGTACAATGCGCCGCAGCTGATATCTCCGTTATTTTTCCAAGAAAATGTTTCAAGATTTCAGAATATACTCTTGAATATATATATATATATAAAAGGACCCCAAGATATCAATAAAAAATATATATTCCTTATGTGTTAAAAAAATTCATGAATATCACTAAAAATACACCGTCCTACACCTATTTCCCCCCTCCTTAAAGTCTGGAAGAGCACACAAGAAACAATACAGACCAAAATTAACAGATCTAAGAGTAGCACACCTTTTAGGAATCTGTGATTTTCAGCAATAAATGCAAATAAGTAAATTAGCGTGAAAAAAAAATGAAGCAAATGGAGCTGAAAAATGTATGCACTACTTACAAACATGGCAGGGTGGAATTATGGTGTAGGGCTGTATGAGTTTTTTCGGTGTTAAAAAACTTAAATTTATAAAAGGAACTTAGATGTGTTGTTTCGTTAGATCTTTTGAGAGAAAATTTGCATCCAAATGCTAAAAAATTTAAGCTCGGATTTGAATTCAGGATCGAACAAGGCAATAATATGAATTAGCGATCATGTAAAGTAGAAAAATTGTTTCTCTACAATATACCTAGAAAGTTAAGAACTTCACAATCTCTGGGCCTAAACCCAGTCTAATATATTTGCAAAATTAACCCTGAAAGAAAAGTGACCTCTACTGGGTCCTAATTAGTCTCAATACGAAAAGAAAAAGTAAATATAACCTAAAAAATATACTTGTTTTGTCAAATTGGTTGTAAAATATCTATGCGATTTGATGAAAAAAGTGTTACAAATAAAATAGTGCAAAAAATTATTACCTTAATGAAAGTTTACTTTTATTTATAAAAAAAAATTGTAATTGTAAAAGTCACACGATGCAAACTTTTTTACTAACTGTATAAATTAAATTAATTGGTTTGTGCTTATTATATCTCTTTATCGAGCCTTAATAACAAATTTTTTGTAAAAAGAAAATATATAAAAGATATGCAACATACAATTTAACTTGTTGACGTTTATAAAAAAAAATTCTAACTTTCCATATACCATAAAAAGTGTTAGTCCACCATTAAAAAATATTGCCAAACCCTACAGTAATGGAACATTACAAATGAGAGAAAATGTTTGTGGAAAACTAAGATTTGCAAAACTAAACAAAACATATCTTAGAAATGTTTAATTTTTTTTGAACTGACAATGTAAACTGCATTATTTTTTGTTTTTAAACTTTAAATTGGTTTATAGAATAAGTGAAAATAAAATCTTGATTAGTATTGCTTTCCTAGCTTTACTAAATCGTTCAACTTTATCTTATTCCCTCATAAATAACAATTTCCATGTATATTTCGAGACTAAAATTGGTACTTTAATTACACTCCTAAGTCCACCATGGATAATACCAATCGGATGATTGGTAATTTGGAAATGTGCTTGATATGATGCAACGGTGATGTCCATACTCGGCTTGTAACCCTATGACGAGAAAGTACCCATAAGCGAACAATGCCACACTTAATAAAAAGTTACAGACAAATTTATTGGTTTTAAGAGGTTTCAAACAAAAATAGTTTGACCTAATGTAATAAAAAAACTTAAAACTAAGATGTTTCTGTACCTGATTTAAGGGAAGGAGCCGATAGCCCATATATTATGAATACCTCACAAGTCTAAAATACAAAATGAGGTTGTGATGTAAAACAGCCAGCCAACTAATTCAGAAAAAAAAGTGTAAATGGCGAAGCAGTACGATTCAGTATATTTCCGAACATTTCATGAAAACTCCGTAATATGGCAAACAAAAATATATTCACTCCTTCGCCAGTAACACCACACTTAAATACAAAATACATAATGGACCCAAATAATAATAAAGTATTTACATACCGTCGTCTTTCTGTAAGGAGCTTCTAGCATCGCCTCTACATCGAGTTCTTCGGCCATGTTGCTATTTCAAAGTAAAAAAAAAAACATTGATATTTATAAAATTCAATCAAATTCCTTATACGATAATTCTACATACCCGACGGATAACGAACCGTAGAGTTTATTATACAAATGTCTACAAACACTTCACAACAGAGAAATGACAAAATTTCCGATGAGTATCAACCACGAAATATTAACAAAATGGTTGTCAAGATATTTTCTAGAATAAAGGGCACGTTCTTACCAACAGTGGATCGAAAAAATCACTAGAATAAATTGCGCATGTCGGCATGATGATGGCATCAGGTATGCCATCGTCATAAAAAAACACTAAATGATGGGATAACGTAAGTTATTACGCCCATTAAAATATGAAGCGTTTGAGAAAAAAATGCAAAAGGCGAATTACAATATTACGAATTTGAATACCTTGATTTTTTATTTGATCATCCACATATTTTTTTTTTCACTGTGGCCAATAGAATATGGGGAATGTATCTCTTTGATGGCACTGTCAAATCGAAAAGGAAATGACTTTTAAACCCTTTAAAGTTAATATAAAAAAATATATAAATGCATTAATACAAATAATAATTTCAAAAATGAAGCAGATTAGTTAAAAGATTAAGAAATAAAAATGTTTATCTTTAGTGCAGCGAATAAATCGTGGTTTGGAGTAATTATACAATTTTTAATCATATTAAAGTAAGGAAATGGTCAAAAATGAGTCATATTAACCATTTATGGATATTAAACGAGAAAATTTGCATTACTGGGAAGGAACTTGCGACATCAATTGTGAAAATTGCAAATATCGATGAAAATATTTTTGCCTTGACTGAGGAAAATACACTGTTAAAGGGTTTAATTCAAAGCAATAGTAATGGAGAGAAAACATTGGATCTGTGTGTTGTTAATAATTTAAAACTTATAGATATTGATTCATGCAAAGATTATTTGTATATTGTCAATAGTGAAGGGAATGTTTTTACATGTAATGAACAGGTTGAAATCATCAGTGAAATATCCTTTATAGAGCAATCCAAATGTTCCAGAGGACATCAAGAAGTTATACAAAAAGTCAAAATTCAGTCTTTGTCAGTTGGCGAATTTGGAAAACTATTTATATCAACAAATAGCCAATTATGGGGATGCGGTTACATGCCCCAAGTCAATGTAAATTCTGATATTCCTCAAAAAATCAATTTTTTTTCTGGAAGAAAAATATATGATATTAGTGTAGGATCAGACTTTGCTGTAATAGTAGTTGGTAAAAATCATTCTCATGATCATAATGGAACCGAAGGAGAGGTATTTATGTCCAGTTGTCCAAATTGTTTATCAACATCTTTAACAACACCAGATTTACAAATGATATCCAAGGAGGTTTGTCCATTAGGCATTAACTTGAAAAACAACCCCAGCTGTGAAACATTAAGTAGTAACAATGGAATAGAGAATGAAAGTTCCACCGAATCTTGTCCCAAGACTGATGAGCTCCAACAGGAAACTCAAATAAAAGCAGAGAAAAACATAATATTTAGAAATACCGAAGCTGCCAGAGAGTTCCTCACTAGACAAATCTCACGTATGTCTTCTGTTGGAGAAGAATATCTAATAGAGTGTACTGAAAAGCCTACAAGACTTCTTAAAGAAAATGTGACTAACATGGCCACATTTGTCTTTGAAGGTGTAAAAACTGTAGGTGATAAAGTAGCGACATTATCTCGCCATGTTAGTACAAGTTCTGAATGCAATGGTGAAGTGGAGAATAATAATAAGCAAGGTGATCAAAAAAAAGTTCCCAAAGAGGATCTTTTAGCATCTGTAAGTCAAAGTGCATCAGAAAAGGACCTGTCTGAAGTTGAGGTGCTTGATCATTTACTAGGGCTTCTAGATATTGGTTCAGATTTGTTAAATAGGGAAGTGTGGACTTGGGGCAATATTATAAATGGATTTATCGGTAAGTTTTGTGATGTGGAAAATCAGTCAGTTAATATGGTATTGTTTAAATCACACAAGTTATCTAAAGAGAAAGATGACTAATTAAACCAGTCACTTCTTCAATTTGACAGACTGCATAAATCTATTTTCTTGCAGAAAGATTTATCAGGCAAGTTGCACTAAACAGATACTTTTTTTCAGGTAGCAATGAACTGAAAAAAGACCTTCCTGTAATCATAACTTCATTATCAAGTCATGGAGTGTGTAAGGTATCTCTACAGAATCATCACGCCTGCGTTTTAACATTGGATGGAAGAACATTTATTTGGGGACAAAACAATTTCAATCAAGTTAGTGTGGAAAATTATATTGATCAGCTGTCGCCAAAATTATTTACTTACGGTTTGGACGAAAGGGTCCGAGATGTGATATGTGGTAGCGATTTTACTGTGATTTTAACCAACAAAAGTAATGTAATATATTTTGGGAAAGGTGCAAACAGTTACCATCACATGTTTAATAAGTTCATGACAGAGAATACTGAAACAAATCCTCCGAAACGTTTGTATAAGAATCTGATCTCTACCAATCAATATTCAATGTTTAATTTAGGACCAAGATGTGATGAATATATCAGTATTTTTTTATTTAACGAACAGGTTAATTTAGAAGAACTATTGTGTGTATATCGTTACTTTATCAAGGCTTTGTGGAAAAAAACTACCGATTCAGATAATACGTTTTTGTTCGAGTCGTTATGTACGGGCTATGGGAATTTGCTGCACTTTCATTATGCTAATGTCCAGAGTTTGCTGGAGTACAGGAATGGTATTATTTGCCAAAATGATATAGTTATTTTAAAGTATTATGTGGAATACGCATCATTGTACAGTAACTACGTCGATATTGTCCAGAATATAAAAAGTATTAATGGATTTGAAAAATTATCCAACCTGGTCGCTTTGTCACCTATATTATTTAAACCGAAATCGGTTGTGTTACGAGAGAAAAAAGACGACGAAACAGACATCGCTACAATGTTACTTTCACCGGTCAAACGAATAACTGTGTACACTGATTTTTTTAAACGATACCTGAATTCGGACTTGGCGTTCAAGTGGAAAAGTTTCGTAGACTGTGCTGATTTAAAGGACAAAGAAGCCGAGAAAACGAGACAATTTTGGCTAAGTTCAGGTAAAAATATCAACCATCTGATGGCTCCCGAAAGAAGAGTAATTTACGATAGTTTATCCGATCCAATTGTCCTGCAGAATTCCAGTAGATTTTCTTCTCACAGATTCGTTTTGTTCTCAGATATCTTTGTTCATCTGAGTGGGTCTTCGCATTATTTTTGCCACACTCTCCCGATGATATGGTTAGATCTTCCACACCATAACAGTCTCCATCTCATCAACTTGAACATGCCGGAAGAAACTTTAACTCTTGTAGCTCAAAATGATATTTCGAGAAATAACTGGTTCCACGCCTTACAGAAATCCATCAGAGTTGCTTTAAACAAGGAAGATCTACCTCATACGCCTTCAGCGAGAAGCGGCACGTATTCATTTAGTAAACCAGGTTTTTTAAGAGATGCCACTTATAGCGGTCGATGGTTGAACGCAAAAATGCACGGCAGGGGAAAATTAGAATGGACTAACGGAAAATTGTATGCCGGCTCATTCAATGGCAACATCTTATGCGGCTACGGAACTATGGAAATACCGAACGAGGGTAAGCATACATCAGCGCTATTATTATTATTATTATTATTATTTTCCTATCATCTTTTTTCCCAGCTAAGAAGCATTGTAAATGAAGTGCATTAAGAATAACTGCCCTCTAGATTATCCTAAACAGATTTTCGTCTAGTCCCAAAATGTTGATGTTATTTTCCAGATTCTTTGGTATAATGTCAGTTGTTGAAATAATTATTGGCACAATATGAATCTGGTTCAACTTCCATATCTACTTTATTCTAGGTTGATGCCTGTATATTTTGATACTTTCCACAACTATGTCCATTAACCATGCTATTTTTTTTCTATTTGTCCAACAATATAATGTCTGTCCCATTAGAGTGCACGGTTTTATCGGTAATTATAGTTCGGTCGTAATATAACCTGAAATCGGCCGTTTCCAGTACCGCCTCTGAGTATAATAGAGAACTCGCTTTGTTATACGGCTATTTATTACGACTTGCAAGCTGCTGGTGGATATACTGGCCATCTGGTTATGACGCTGAAGATGGTCAGTCTGGGAGAGTCTACTACATGCACTTAGTATCTGTTGGATAATCTCAGGCTTTTCGTGGCATTTCCCACATATATCGTTTGATATTGGTGCATCTTTAACGATATATGTTTGGTAGTTCTTAGTGTGCATGACTTGATCAAGAATTGTACACGTAAAGCCCTCAGTCTCCGGAAACATGTCTCCCCATGTCTCTTGTCGACTTCATGATGATCAAAATCGTGGGGGTATCTACCATGCAGAGACACTCCAATCCTGAATAATCGTTCCAGGTGTTGTTTCCTGTATTTCATTAGTGTAGTTCTTCTGTAGTATTCATTGTAGCCTTTTAACATGTGTTTGAACAAAATATAAATGAATCTGTATAATATGGATGTTAGTAGTTTATACATGGTTTGTAGACAGGTCACTGGCCGATATTTTGCTGGATTGTTAGAGAGAATTCCTTTGGGAAGCAAATATGCTGTGTCGAAATGTTTGGTTCTCTTATACATTCATTGAAATATCTTGCTATAAAAGGTGTCAAATATGTGAGTTCTTTTTCTATATAAGTAATTGTGAATGTTGTCTGATCCAGCGCACTTCCAATTGTGTGGATTTTTTTGTCATATACTCTAATATAGTTGTAGTAACTTCAGGATATGGCATTTGTTCAATTGTGCTTGTATTTGCTTCTTCCTGAAGCAGCCAACCGGCTTGATTGTTATATTGACCATTATTTGACCAAATCGAGGATCAAAATGTCTGCATATCTTCGCAGGATGGTGCACTAGAACTCTATACAAGATTTTTATTAATACCATTTCTTAGGTTTCTTTAAAATCTCATTATTATTATTATTTAAACAATTCAAACGTATTTATACGAGGTGTGTAAATAAAGTAATGAGGCCTTTGGCGTAGCGTTCGATCTGGCAACACGGTTGACTTCCCCTTTTAAAAAGGAGACAGACCAACTCCTCATGCGTCTTCAATGCACGTTTAACCTCTCCAGAGTTACTGGGTGGTCTGTAGCAGTTCATTTAGTGAACCGGATTTTTCTGCTACGTTCTGAAAATTAGTGACAATTTCGAGCAACGACGCGCTATCAATTTTTATTTCAAAGTTCAGTAGGCCGGCGGAAACAGTGTTTCATTAAAGGCCCAGGTTTTCAGATTGTTTAAGGTATTATCAAAAGGTCGATACTTGATTCAAGATGAACCTTGCAGCTGAAAACCTTCAACTGCAAGAAGTGATGGGAACGTCCACATGATCTTGCATCTTGTACGTTCTCATCGTTGGTGAATGATGGGGAAAGAGTTGAATTTGATTCACGCAACAAATGGTTCCGAAAAATCTTTCGCAGGATCAAAAGGATAATAGGAGGGAAAAATGTCTTGACTTTTTGGGACTGATTGAAAATGCCCAAGGTTCGGACCAAAATTTGAGGGCGTACCGTTGCTCGAAATCGTAGCCACTCATGTTCAAAACGTACTAGAGAAAACCGGTTCACAACCGAAAACCGTTCACCTCCTACGGTCTCAAACTCAAACTGATTACGCATCAGATGTTGGTCTACATATCCTTCAAAGGGAAAACCAACAGCGTTGCCAGGTCGAACGCTTCAGCACTAGTCCCATTACTACATTTACTCACCTTGTACATGATTATAGGTGTTTATGAAGGACAGTGGAAAGATAACAAACAAAATGGATACGGAGTATTTACATATTGTAATGGTGACATATACAAAGGTTACTTTAAAGATGGCATGCGGCACGGCCACGGTTTTCTCCGAAAGGGAACATTTTTGGCAAATTCCGCTTCAGTTTATGTCGGAGAATGGGTATCTGATCAAAAGTATGGTTATGGTGTAATGGACGATATCTCCACTGGACAAAAATATATCGGCTCTTGGACAGATGATAAAAAGGAAGGCAACGGTCTGATAGTAACTTTTGACGACATCTATTACGAAGGGCGCTTCCACAATGACGTGCTTCAGGTAGGGTTTTGTGGTCGAAAGTACGTCGAGGCATGATGACCATGAAGAAACATCTTTTAGGGACACGGAATTATGGTACTGGAAGACGGAAGTTATTACGAAGGAGAATTTAAAGGTATAGGAATTATCGGTGGCAAGGGAATACTGACTCTTCCGTCCGGTCACATGTTGGAGGGGAATTTGAGTGGATCGTTGGAAACGGGACTGAAAATTAGCAACGGCATACTGAAGAAGGCCACACAACCAAACGCAAATGGATCTGGGAAGTTTTGCACGCCTCCGTCACAAAAGTGGATAGCTTTATTTAAACATTGTTACGACACGTTAGGGCTGCCGGAAAGTCAGATCACAAGTGGAACTGCCGAGCCGTCTGAAACAACCAACATTTGGCAGAATGTAGCTGTGTATTTATCCAATGCATCCACTTTAAAAAGAAGCAAGGGCGACGATAGTTTTCTTCACAGATCATTAAACAACCTGGACGTTATTCCTCCATTTGGACGAGACGCGTTAAGTACAGAGTCATATCGAGAAATCAAAACATATCTAACCAGAGTATGTCCAAGAATAAGTAATTTGAAGAGTGTTAGTAAGGAATTGCAAATTTTTAGGCTTTTGAAAATAATTGTCATCCATTAGGTTTACTTCTGGATGGTTTATCGGAAGCCTATACCACTTGTTATAGCGGTAAGAATCATTCTGTCCTCGTAAACCAGGCAATAATAGAAATAATCGATTTGACGCACAGAGTATATGGAATCATTAGGCATCTATTTCCCGCATTACCATCCCGTGATACTGAGCAATTAATATGTAATAGTAGCAAGTAAGTTTTTTTAACAATTTGCACAAAATATCTCTGATAGAATGGTACTTTGTCAGCCAACTTATTACAAAACTAATATAACCTACTTAGCTTAGGGAGCTTATACTTGATGGAAAGTAATTTTAAATAAACGATTTATAATATATATATATATATATATATATATATATATATATATATATATATATATATATATATATATATATATATATATATATATATATATATAAATCATCATCATCATCATCATCATCATCAGCCCGCATCGATCCACTGCAGGATGAAGGCCTCTTCAGCATGCTTCCAACCTTCACGGTCCTGGGCTTTCCTCTGCCACTCGGGTCCAATATACTTAACGATGTCATCAATCCATCGTGCTTTCGGTCTTCTTCGCGGACGTTTGCGATCAAGCGGTATCCACTCCAGGATTGCCTTGGTCCATCTGTCGTCCCATCGCCTCGCTATATGGCCTGCCCATCTCCATTTCAACTGTTTTACTCTTCCAATGATGTCACAGACTTTTGTTTGTTCCCTGATCCATGCGCAGGACTTTCTGTCTCGTCTTGTAATGCCAAGCATACATCTTTCCATTCCCCTCTGTGCCACCCGAAGTTTTTGAATTGACTGCGATGTGAGTGTCCAGGTTTCACTTCCGTATGTCATAACGGGTCGAACGCACTGATCGAATACTTTTCTTTTCAGGCAAAGTGGGAGTCGGCTCTTAAACACTATGTTGCGCCTACCAAATGCCTGCCAGCCACATTTAACACGCCGTTCCACCTCCCGGGCGGTATTCCCCTCCATGGAAATCCTCTGCCCAAGATATATAAAGCTGTCCACAATCTCTAAATCCCTTCCTAGAACTGAAATTCTTCTGTCCTGAGCGAAGTTATTGAACATAACCTGACTCTTTTTCAGGTTTATTTTTAAGCCAAATGGTTCGCCAGCCCTTTGCAGTTCTTGTATGCGTCTTTGCAGCTCCTCTGGGTCTTGTGAAATGAGAATAATATCATATGCAAATCTAAGATGGTTTAAGTTTGCACCATTGATCTTTACACCATCCTGTTCCCAATCCAGTTTACGGAATACTTCTTCAAGGCCAGCCGAGAAAAGAATAGGCGATATTGCGTCACCCTGCCGTACACCTCGTTCTATATTAATTCCCACTTCAAGATCATCAAGGTGAATTGTGGCTGTAGCTCCATCATATATCGATTCTAATAGGTTTACATAGGCTCTCTCTACACCTTGGCTAAGCAGTGCATCCATTATCGCATGCTTTGAGATGGAATCAAATGCTTTTTCGTAGTCGATAAAAGCCAAGCACAGTGGCATGGTGTATTCGTTGTGCCTTTCTATGACCTGCTGTACAACCTGGATGTGATCCATTGTACTGAATCAACTTCTGAATCCTGCTTGTTCTCTTGGTTGTGCGTCATTCAGTTTTTTTAATATTCTTTTAGAAATTATCTTAGTGAAAACTTTGTACATCACTGATAGGAGGCTTATTGGACGGTAGTTCTTTAAATCTTCCTGTGCTCCTTTTTTATGTAAAAGGATCACTTCTGCATTTTTCCATAAGTCCGGTACTTTTTGTTCTTTAATTTTGCCAGTGTTTTATGTAACGTCCGACCACCAGCTTTTAGCATTTCGACATCCTTTCCTTTCCTGGAGCCTTGCCGTTCTTCATCAATTCTATAGCATTTGTTACTTCCTCCACTAGGATATCTGGCATTATATATTGTTCTTCCGTGGGTATTGCTGTCCCTGACTGGCTCTGATCTTCATATATCTGGGAATAAAATCTTCTGACAATCTCTAACATTTGGGTACGCGTCCTGCACACTGTGCCATCCTCACGCTTTAAAGCATATATTTGCGTTCTTTTGTTTCTCAGCTTCTGTTTAGCTTTGTTAATTCCTTTGTTTTCTTTCAGGGTTTTTTTTGCACTAGCTGCATATTGAATCGGCGCGTGTCCTCTCTGATACGTTTTCTTATAGTTTTGCAGAGCTCAGTGTACTCGACCCTGCCAAAAGGACTACCTGCATTTCTCATTGCTCGCCGTTTCTTCATTAAATCAATGGTCTCACTGGAGATTTTTGTTTGTTTGAGACATTTTTCCTCTGGTGCTATTGAAGCAGCCGTTTGAAGTACATTGTTGGCGATTTCTTCATATTGAACTGATATTTCCACGTCCTCTGGATCTTGTAACGCAGCAAACCGGTTTGACAAAGCAATCTCAAAATCGCTTCCTCTCTCCAGCAGTTTTCCAGAATCCACCTTGCCCTTCTTTGATCTTACCATTCTTTCGCGCTCTTTTCGACAGTCAATCCGAACCCTTGCTCGTACCATTCGGTGGTCACTTCCAACATTAAAATTGTTAAGGACAGTACAATTGGAGCCCAGATGGACTTTTCCATGTCCATTTTCTGCTGATATTTTTCGTATAGAATGAATTCATAATATATAGTTCTTGTCCTTCAGCAAAATCAACTAATCTGTCACCTCTATGGTCTCGCTCACCAGTTCCATATGGGCCAGTTGCATTTTCGTCTGTTCTTGTTGTTCCAATTCTGGCATTAAAATCACCCATCAGGATTTTGTACCTACATTTCCCCTTGTATAAAAGCTGGGCCACATCATCATAAAATTCCTCAATTTCCTCATCTTTATGGCTTATAGTTGGTGCATAAGCTTGGACGATTTGAAGCCTAAACTTTTTATTCAGCTGAATGACGCATTGGGCTAATCGGTCGGATGTACTTTCAAATTTTACCACACTGTCCTTCAGCTTTCGATTGATGAGGAATCCAATTCCGCCACATCGGCCATTTTCCGTACCTCGAGTGTAGAGTAGGTGTCCAGTTGGTTCCAGTTTGATTAACTCTTCACCCTTCCTTCGTGTTTCACAGAGCCCAATAATATCCCAATGTATGTTGTCAAGTTCGATTAACAGTTCTTGCAATCGGGCCTCTGTTTTCATAGTCCGTATATTTAACGTTGCGATGTCAAAAGTCCAATGGCAGCCTGATCTAACCCGGTGATTCTTAGCACCCTCTGCCTTGGGGCAGGTCTTCCCGCTGCCGTAGGTAGTTGCCCCTTGGCCTCCGGGGAATGAGGGCCGTGTTTGAGGTTGTACTGTCATATTTCAACATATTGAAGGTATGGACCGTAATCTGCCACGCTGGTCCAATGCGGGTTGGCAGATTTTGGATCATGTTAGTCTGAGGCCTCCGCTTTGACCTATATATATATATATATATATATATATATATATATATATATATATATATATATATATATATATATATATATATATATGTATGTATATGTATATATATATATATATATATATATATATATATATATATATATATATATATATATATATATATATATATATATATATATATATATATATGAACATTTTTGTTGGTTGCTTGACCGGGAAGGAGCCCCACCTATCCCTTCAACTGGATGACATATGTTTCGTCTCTCGAGGTTCAGACTCATCAGGGCGCCGTCATATACCATACCATCAAGAATAGGGAGACCCTATCCACAGCCAACAACCCATGTTGTCGCCGACTTTCCGTCGCATGGCGTATATATGTAGTGTTAGATTTTCTTGGACTGCGTCGAATGAGACAGCAGTAGCTGAATGTCATCACACGCCCAACGGTTGGGTTCCACAATCTCATGTGGAACACACAACAACCTGCGTCTCCGCCTAAATAAACATTTTTGTTGGTTGCTTGACCGGGAAGGAGCGCCACCTATCCCTTCAACTGGATGACATATGTTTCGTCTCTCGAGGTTCAGACTCATCAGGGCGCCGACATATACCATACCATCAAGAATAGGGAGACCCTATCCACAGCCAACAACCCATGTTGTCGCCGACTTCCCGTCGCATGGTGTATATATGTAGTGTTAGATTTTCTTTGACTGTGTCGAATGAGACAGCAGTAGCTGAATGTCATCACACAATCTCATGTGGAACACACAACCTGCGTCTCCGCCTAAATGAACATTTTTGTTGGTTGCTTGACCGGGAAGGAGCGCCACCTTTCCCTTCAACTGGATGATTTAAATGATATGTATATATTAACTAATGAACTAATTATAATTATGTGTAAAAAAAACTAAGAAAAGGGGAAATAGATGCTTAGCAATAACTACGAGAAAATCAAAAGTTGGGCGCCAGTAGAGGCCTATGCCAACCACAATAACGAAATGCTTGTTCTCTAAGTACTCCTCTACTGTACTACAGCCTTCAGGTATCGGATGTTCGGTTCGGTTCGGTTAACCCGGCAACGGTTATGATGGAAAGATGTATGGTACAATGGTACAGCAAGTTACGTTCGATCGTCACAAGTGGTGACGTAACTGGTAACGTCCGGAATCAGTACGGTATGCTTAGTGGAGTGTCATGGTTGCGATGGAGGTTGTAGTAGACCCCAAATATAAGGACAGAAGGAATCACAAAAGTGCCTTGAGACTCAGAACACTCACCGTGGTTGTCGATACTAAGGGCTAGGAGAACACACCACGCTGCAGATAGGCGGCAGACAGATTCGCAAATGCCGGGTTAATTCACGGAAGCAGTGCTGCTAATACAAGGGACTTTAGAAGGGATAGGGATGGCGGAATCTGCACCATGGACGGCGTGTTTCCGGGGACAGATAAGAGAGGTCGCCGCCCATATGGATGTAAGCAGAAAATCTGTGACGCCCGCCGGAGATCGGCGTTGGACAAATACGAAGGAGGACGAAGGTACATATGTAACGGGGGGAAACCGAAACGTTTAATATAGTGGAAATTTGAACATTCTAGGGTGTCAATTCTTCTATTGGAACATTCTTATGTAACACTAAACTCGAAGGGATTTATCACTTAAAGTTAGAAATCAAATCGCTTTTTAAACTTCTCGTAACTTCCTCACTGTGGAATGAAGAATAGAAGAAAGTTTACACCTTTCCTTTCATGAATAGAGCACAAATCCTTTCCCTTACACATTGGATCTTTAATTTTTTAATTATAATAATTTATATTAATTAATTAACAATTTATAATAATAACTTTTTAACTCACTCTGAAACAAAAACCAAAAATAAGATATTTAAAATGGGGAACCATCATTTGCGCTACCATATGGTTTTATTGGTTGATGCGTTTTTGTATCGTATAGTATATTATAGGAGGCTTAACAGGTTTAGTTCTAGCTAATTCTTTTATTAATATTATCCTCCTCACGACACTTATTTTAGAGAAGAAATTGTCAGTTATCAGTCATTACTCTATCCAATAATTTTGCCGAAAGTGTATACCTGCCTATTTACTCTGCTAATTATTAAAAATGATATCCAAGAGAGACAATACAAAAAAGCCCTCAAGGAGTGGAACAAATTATCAGATCGTGCTCTGATGAGTGTTCTGTCGGTAGACAAGTAAGTGATCCATGATGATTTTTAAATTTTTGATTGAGACTTGTACTTTATTTTTAGAAAATTCTTTGATCTGGATTATTCACTAGTTTCATCTAATTGTGCGTTTTCTGAAGCAATAGAGACCCTCCAGCAAATAAAAAGCATGTTCTTGCCAATCGAGAAATTGGTAGTGATTAGAAGTACGGTTAAAAAAATGACGCCGGTCGCTCAGACCCTGATAGGAAACAATTACACTTGGAACATGGACGATCTGTTCCCGTTGTTCTTGTACGTGGTGGTCCGTTCGAGAATTCCTGATTTAGGAGCGGAATTGGAATTTATAGAGAATTTTATGGATTCTACCATCGAGAACGGCGAATTGGACATAATGTTCACAACGTTAAAGGTAGGAGTAATAATAGGTATACCCATAAGTAATGTAATTTTTTTTCAAGCTATAAACACATTGCCATCTACTCACAATAATGTAACATAACCTATATTTATTTTAAAAAGATTTAGGTGAGCCCTATAACAATAGAAGAGCAAAGTGTAATTGATTGCTATTAAAATTTTCATCGTAAATTGAAGATTATTTCCTAATCATTTTTAATGTTGAGTGGCGTGTGTTGGTGCGGCAACATACACCATTTCTGCACTTGCCCCACCCACCGTACTCACCAGACTTGACCCCTTCCGACTACCACTTGTTTTCATCGATGATTCACGCACTTTCCATAAAACGCTTCAACAATTACGGAGATGCCGAAAATTGGCTTGATAACAGACCACCTAAAAGGATGTACGGTTTTTCTGGAACGGCATTCACAAATTGACAGAGATGGAAAAAATGTGCAGCTAGCGATGACGCATACATTGAATAAACCATTTTTTTACCTTTCTCTCAAATTAAACATTTTTTTTTAATAAAAAATAGAATTATTAACCATCATACTGTCCAGAATCACCCTAGAAAAAATCAAAGAATTCTGAAAGACTTGCTTTGAGAAGTACTTCCTCACCTCTCATTTTTTCAGATCTATGTAACATTTTCTTGTAAAAAAACTTCCCCCTGCGACAGCTATCAAAACAACACTGAGATAATATTTTTTGTCAAAATCATCCTCATTTTTCAAAAAAAAGGAATAGAAAGTCTGTTGGGGACATAGTAGAAAATAGCCAATGACGAAGGAGATTATATTGTAGATTAAAACTGTATCAATTCTTAAATAAAATGAAATTTTGTGCAGTATCAAAAAACGACATTACTTATGGGTGACCCTGATATTTTTGTTTGCCAGCCAAATTCGACAAGTTATTGTAATTTCTATTTTTAGGCCTGTTACCAGCAAATACTTCAAGACAAATCGTTTTACTTTTAAACCCCTGTTATTTTTAAAACGTTACCTAAACATAAATTATGTTATTGCAAAAAAATGTACCTGATTTTTGTTGGTATCGTAATAAAATTTATTTACACGTTTTAATCCTCCGTTTTATTTATATTGGCACCTTGTGTTTCCCGAATAAGCGCGGAAATAATACTGTAAGTAAAAAATGACAGGCTTTTTATTTACAAATCAAGGCATTATCATTCTATTCACAAGACAGGAAAACACATGATTTTTTACATAATCTGGCTTTTTAATACATTTTAAAATCAACATAAACAATAATATTATATTATTCTACAACAAAAATATATAAAAATATTGTTAATATTAAATTATCATTTATATATTAATTTACAAGGGACCCCCGAACATATGCATATTTAATAAATAGCTGATTGGTTTGAAATATTCACTGATACATTATTGAGTATATGAATTTTAAAGGATTCAGAAACGAGGTATTGATAAATCTCATAATGCTTACATAAATTAGGCAGTACTGGAGACTCTCATTTTAAATATTACATTATCTAGTTTTCTTTTATCCACATTATTGGTATACGGGGTCATAAATTATTGCTTATTTAATAATGCAAAAAATTCAAATCAAATTTACAGGCTAGCAAATCTTTCAACTAAATAATATACATAAGAAATATATTAATTTAATATTAGAGGATATAATATATTACTAAAAAATAAACTGTACATTTTATTAAAAAATAAAACCTAAAGCTTTAAGAATGCTGTATTTAAGGGTTCCCCATAGAAACGCGAGACAAAACCGAAAACTTGATAAGTAGAAGATATAATTTAATAAAAAGTATAAATAACACTATTAAAAACCATCAAAAACGATGGAGAACCGAAACGATAAAATACGGTTTTTGTGGTATAATAAAAAAAATGTGTTTTAGTCTCGAATGTATACGAGAAACCCTCCCTGCTAATACAATTAATAAAGTTTTAAGATAAAACATTTGTACTGAACGACGAATAGGTTTTTGAAACCTATTTAAACGAAATCCGCTACAAAAAAAAAAAGAAAAAGCTGTGATGTACTTCGATAATAATTTTAATCCGATCTAATTTGTTATTGATTTTTTTTTCTTTTGGTTACATTTCCCCTACAGTATAAATTGCGAATATTAAACGTTCAAAAAAATTACATCAGATATTATCTTAAGGCCACTGTTAGAAATATTTGGAACTTGGGTTCCTACATACTACATAATCCCTCGAAGAGATATGATTGTTTTTGAAGGTGATCATGTGTGTTTATTAATGCATGCCTTTTCATCGGTGAGTAGTTTCCTCCATGTTTTATCGACAAAATTACCTTTTCCAATCAATAAAATGACACTTTACCAAGAACTGATAGTAATTAGGGTAAATTAACTCGAAAAACGGAAAATAAAAATATTGCTAGATTTTCACCGACAACATTGTAATATTGGGATAATACACTGCATCTAAAAACCCAGTGAACATTCGCAGTCTAAATAGATTTGAGTACTATTAACGTTTAAAAAATTGTCAGGATAACATTTTTTTTAAGAAACTAATCTCTGAACTTTCACTTTTCATATGTAAAAATTTCCTTGAAATGACAGTAAAGCCGGCGCCATACATTATCCCACATAGCTAGGACAATGTTTGATGTTCTTTCACACACATCACAAGTGGGCATCCCCCCACTGACTATACACTTGCTACACCATCAGTTCGCAAGAAACTAAATCAACATCGCTGATAAAACAAAAGTAAAAACTGTCTCGGCATGTTGAAAAGATAGCACTCAGTATGGCCAATGTGTGGATGCAGACTTGTATGTACCAGCGTAAAAAAATGCGTGTTTCTATGCATGTACCACCGTTTGTAAAATGAAAATAAAATTCTTTTCGGTCGACATTTACTTGTCATTATGGAAGTGTCCAAGCCCGTTCGGGGGTCAAGGGACATCTTATCAAGAATACGAAAAATTCTTGACAAAAATCCCGCAACTATATTTGATACAATTAAAAAGTGCATTGAACTCTGTCATAATAATGTTCAGAAATGCGAATATTACTCAGAACCTATTCAGTGGTCACGCTATAGGTATAAAACAACTGAAGGAATGGACAAATTTTGCACAAAAGCAATATCCTTGTTTTTGAATATTATTAATATTCTTCACAAGCCCACTATGTAAGTTTTCATACGCGGTGCAAAACCTAAGACAGTCCGCGAATGTGAATATTTCAGTCGGATTGCTCGTAAAAGACCCTTCATAAGCCAAGTGAATTGTTTGCGCCGTATCGACTTTGCTAAAGAATTTGTTTCCAAGCCTCAGTCGTTACGAGAAAGAGTTATGTTTTCAGACGAGTCTAAATACAAGTCAGATGGGAGGCAAAAAGTTTGCTGGAAAAAAATGGAGCTTTCAAATTTAAAACATTTATAAGCCACGGTGAAACAATGCGGGCGCCTATGGAGTGGGTAGATTAGAAATAATCAGTGGCCCTACACCCCTAAACACTAAATCACTTTTTTAAAACTTCTCGAAACGCGTTTCGTTAACCATGTTAGCATCATCAGGAGATGATTTAATCTAATTGATGTCGTCATAAATCATCTCCTGATGATGGCTAACATGGTTATCGAAATGCGCATCAAGAAGTTTAAAAAAAGTGTTTTGGTGTTTAGTGGTAAATATCTTCCGAGTTTAATGGCATAATGGACAAATTTATGTACATTGATATTTTAAAAAGAGATTTAGAAGAAACTGATTAAAAATCGGGGTCGGTAAGCACTTTCCTATTCCGACAGAACAATGACCCCAAACAGACGTCACTGGAAGTGCAAGAATGGTACTTGTCTTCATGCACCTGTGGGATAAGGTGAGTCATTAACGTGAAAGAATTGGAAACCTGCGTAATGGAAGAATGGGTCAAAATTCAGTCTGAGACAACCAAAAAATTAGTGGAGGCGATGCATGGTATTACTACAAGTAATTTTAATTAAATGTTATTAAACAAATAATTTTGCTTGCAGGGACAATTTTTTGCATTGTTCACAAACTTTTTTGCGTTTTGATTTTTCTGAAAAGTCATTTGTATGTATAATTAAAGAACACATAAGCTGTTTTTTGTAGCATCTAAAATGTATCCAAGGAAAAAATATTTTATGCTATAAACATACTCAAATGTTTGGGCACTGCGTTCGTCCACACACTTTTTTTTTGGGGGCAGTATACATTGATAATTAATATAAACTGGACGAAACCAAATATGTTTTTAGTTATGCGCGAATTGAAAATATCACATTCTACCAGAGGTCGACTTTTGAGTCGTTTCTAAGCAATAAGAAAACGCGCATGGAGGACCCTATTTGTTATGATAACACAATTTTTGGACAAAACACCCCACAATTATTTTCAGACACATTGCACCTTTACAAAAATTAATTTCAAAGTTCTAATTATAAAAAAATAAACGTCTAAAGAATATTATGTCCAAATACATGCAGTATAAATGGCCTATTTAAAAGCATAATTATCTTTTTTCTCTCTCCTTTATACAAAGAATGAAAACGCGATAATGCTTCGAATGACACTCGAATTTGGAAAATTTCTCCTATGGCCAATAATTCAGGTTTTTTCCGAGGTACATTAAAACATCTACGGGTCACATTTATGGGTGAAATTCAAGCGTCACATGTAAAACCAAATAGTTACGAGGCGCGTAAATAAATGAAAATGTTGGTGTAGTGTTAGATTCGGCAACACTGTTCGCTCCCCTTTTGGAAGGAAGGCGGACACATCTGATGCGTCTTCACCACGAGTTGGAACTCACTAGCATCACTTGGTGGACACGGTGTTTTTAACAGGGCTCAGGTTATTTAAGGCATTATCGGATAGCTGAGACTAGACTGAAGATGAACCTCGAACAACTGTTTATCAGAACAAGAGTTGATAGAGCAGCGTAGCTCCATCGTCTCGCATTTTTAGAACGCACTAGAAAAATTCGGTTAATGAAAATAATTGCCACGGTTCGCCAAGCGACTGTAGGAACTTCGCACTGAAGACGCATCCGATGTTGACCCGCATCATTATTTTATTTACACACCTCATATGTTAGTTCTAAAAAGACCATTCTGGTGAATCCAATTACAACTTAGCATTAACAATGACATCACATTTAAAAATACTATGAGCAATTTTTTATAAGTATTTTGGCGCCGGTTTGGGCCCAATTTTTGCTTTTGGTACCGGTAAAATGGATAAGGAACCGCACACGTTCATTTCCAAGGGAAAAACAAAACAAACCGCGTGAAAACGCTCCTAAGAATTTTCATGTAAAAATATACTGTTCATTGTCTATTCTTAAATCTGATGAATATATTTCTGGCATCTCACTAAGTCAAGTCGGTATAATGTCATCGAAAAATTAGATTAGTAGGTTGCAGTGTCGCGCAAAGAGTGCGCCGCCCTTTAATCGTGGTCCCCACTGGCAAGCGGACGCCCCGCGACTGATCCAGGTGATCATATGACACAGACTCGTGTTGCAGCGGGCCGGTTGCTATGTGTTGGGCGGTGAATTCTGTTTGTTCGGTTGCACGGAGACCGTCGTGCTGTTGGGACCATTTATCTGGGGCGCACTCGAATTGTTATACGGCCGATTCGAGTTGCACAACACTGTATATACATTGTCCATTTTGCTAAGCTTTTCAAAAAAAGGTATCAAGTCCAACAATTCATTATCGCTCATATCATCAAACCATGAGGCTACTGGCACCTAAAAAAAAAAATAACGGAATAATAACGAATAAATAACGGAACTTATTGTTGAAATAAAATGTTTTTTATTTTAACAATATCGTTGAAAAAAATAACGGAACTTACACTTAACGTAACAATATATAATCTAAATGCTGTAACTAAATATATAATATGCTGTATATAAATATAAAAATAATAAAACGAGACCGCCATCATTAGAATCGACCAACGTATTGTCAAGTTACTGCGCTTAAATTGACAGTACCTTCTGTAACCTCGTCACAAAAACATGATGGAACAAAGAGCTAATATTACATTTCGTTTCAAGCTCGGTAAAAATTTTACAGAAACATTTGAATTGATGAAAAAAGTTTATGGTGATGATTGCTTATCCCGTGCTCGTGCATTCGAGTGGTACAAGCGTTTCCAAGACGGTCCTGATACTTTGGAAAACGACCTAAAGCCAGGCCGGTAAAATAACAAAAAGCACGATGAGTTGGTGGAAAAAGTGCATGAAATAATCGTCCACGATGCGAATTGGACTGTGAGCACTAAGAAGCAGTGACTATGGACCTTAAGATGATAGGGTAAAACGACATAAAACAATGATGCTAGCATTGGTTGAACGTGCCCAGCGGTGTATGGAAATATATTTATGGTGTATATTTTGAATAAAAATTAAAATTTTGGCAAAATAGTTGTTTTTTATCTAAAAAGTTCCGTAATTTTTCCGACATACTGTGTACGCTACCGTCCATAATAAAACACAAACGTCGGGAATATTTGACCGATCTTTAATTGTAGGCAAAATAAGTCTGCCACAGAAATAAAAATCACACTTGTACCTGCATACTTAATAATAAGAAAATATTCATACTTCTTATATCAACTGTTCTATTGGAAACCTTCGGTGGGACTACACTAAGCTCGCAAGAGATTTACCACTAAATATCAAATAGTATTATTTAACTTCTCCATGCGCGTTTCGCATATAATCCATGCATATAAGAATCCTCAGATTGAATCTTCTCCTCCAAAATATGTATTATGTTGAAAATACTATGAATTCACCAAATAACCCTGAGCTAAGTTTGACAGAGAGATCTTGGATAATAATTAAAAACACTTTGAAGAAAGATGGCCAGGTCATAGTAGATACAAAAAAGTTTCTAAAAATTTGAACAAAGACGTGCAATAAAATGGATGTCTTCAGTGATTGGGTTAAGTTTTGTTAATTAATTGACAATAATAACAAAACTACTCTTTCCAAAATACCAGCTAAGTTTTTCCCCATATTTTTTTTTAGACATAGATGTGCATTTTATTTCTGACGCCATCTTTAGTTAGGGTGCCTTTTAAAAATTTATGACCACACTAAATTATCAACGTGTAAAATCACCAAACATTCTAAAAATTATTTTATCAGATGCTGATTTCCAATATGCCATAACTGTTTAATTTATATGTACCTGATAAGGCTTGAATGTTGTTTTATGTTACAAAAGAAAGATTATAAACCTAGCTTGCCAAAATTACACAATAAAATAATTTTAACACAAAAGTAGTGTATTTTCTTTTTAATTCATGCTTGATAGAATGATTAATACTTACAGCATTATCTGGATGGAATATATATGATGCTGGTGAATTATCAACTATAACAATTTGTTGCAAGTCACGTCCCAACTTATTCAAATCCTTCACATAGTTGCCTCTATAATACACGCAGCTCTCGCGAAATAGTCGAGCTCTAAAAACACCCCACTGATCCAGCAAGTCGGCTACGGGGTCGGCGTACTTGGCGAGAGATGCGGTAAATAATACGCATTCATACAATTCCCCCATTCGCTTTAAAAACTCATCCACATGTGGCCTTTTTAAAACGTACACTTGGTGAACCGTGCCATCGATTTCAACGGGAACAATAAAATCTGCATTGTTAATAGGCTGCAAGTAAAAATCATATTTTGAAATAAGTACATCCAAAGAAATTTTAATTCTTGTGTCAAACTAATACACTCAACTTACTTTGAAGCTGCTATGGACCAAAGTTTCATCTAAATCAATCACCATGCATTTTTTCTGCATGTCCTGATGTTTGGCAGGAGGCAACAAGAATGAAACCCTATCGCTAGGGGTATATTGCGACCCGTCCACACACTGTTCTTGGCTTTCATTTTTATTTTTCCTCTTGCCAAGGCAGCAGAGGGAACACCGTAGGAAACCCCTAAGGGTTTTCTTCTGTGGCTGCGGAGGTTGAAAATCGGGAGTTTGGACATTTTCATTTAGTGGTTGGCTCCCTTAAAAAAAATCACTTTAAACAAATATTGATTATTACTATTTTTTCTAATAATCCAATGGCATTTGAAAAATATTATTCCTTTGGCATTTAGCATATTAATTCTAGAAATAAGTGTTAATCTTACAGCTGTTAAGTACTTTAGTAATGTTTACTTATCACTTTATAAATCAGAGATTACTTTAAAAAAAGGTTTTGCTTAATGTTTATGATTCCAATTTATTTTGTTCAATAAATTTGGTAAGAGGTGTTTATTTCCAAAAAAAAATTAACAAAACTTCTTTACCATGAAGAAAGTCTAAATAAACATGTAATATTTTAATTTGAAATTTAAATTAAGAAAATATGATCTATAATAAGACAAGTGTAAATGTTAACTTTTATAATCTAATATCATTATTACACCGAATGTGTATCATTCAAAACAATATGACTATGACAGCCTAAAAACAGTCAATTTAATAAATGAACTGGAATGTTGACTTGATTGAATTTGATTTTCTCATAATGACAATCAATATGTTTATGACTAAATGGGTAAATAAATCTGGCACATCTATGATTTTCCCTTAGTACATTTCATGAAATAATCTATGACCTACTTTCTCAGAAGACTTTTAGAGAGCTAGAAAATGTTTGGAAGTCTCAAGGTTAACAAGTGCCAGGTCCATCCTGTCCTTGTATATTTACCTATCGAAGTAGTGATCCACGCCTACATACAATATTTAAATCTGTTTTTCCAATCAAAACGAACTCTATTGGTTTCTCAAATTGCGCTTTACAAGAAAATGCCGAATTAATTTGCTATATATATCTACGGGATTGGGATAAATCCGGTGATAAAATATATTATGTCAACACTATTAATTGTTTACCTTTTTCTGGAGGATAACTGTTCAGTTGTTCGTCCTCTCTCGACACCTGGGCAATAATGGACGATGCGTCCATTTAAACATTTATGATCCTTATTAAATGTTGATTATACCACTGCTTGTCTAAAACACTAAAGGAACACTTGAAGCTTTCCAAAACAATGTTGTTCATTAACCGGATACTTCACTTTTATTCGAAGAAAATTAGACAGTGCGGAAATAATATAATGTTTTTTTCTAAACCAAGCCTAGTTTACGCCATATTTGTTAATTTAGCATAGCCAATACAAAGGCGCAAATACACCAAACCAGTTTTAAAATGTTTTCCCAATAATATATATATTTCTTAAACAACTTAAAATAGATTTATAAGCCTACTTCAAAAATAAAAATTGATGGATATTAAATATTGTAAAAAGCACTCGTTTTATTGAATAAACCATCTTAATTTTAGGTATTCTTTTAAAACCAGACTTTAAGTTGGTGCTTATGGTTGTCAAATTTCGTTGACATTCGGAATATGTCGTGTCGTACAGTGGGTACGAAGTGGAACGGATCTCAAGACGAGTTGGTTTGTACCGTTTAGGTGAACTGTCAGTTTTCTATTTTTTTGCTTTAAGGATTCTCAAAAAAACATATAGCCGGAAGAAAAGAATCTTTTAATATTATATGTTGAGGAAAATCAAATACCACATTACTGAAACGTGATCGACCGAGCGAAAGTTGTAATTTTAAGGTAGGTTAGCCTTTTTTCTATTATGTTTTTCTTGTCAAATGCGTCATTATCTTTAATCTAATTCCTGTTCTTCATGCTTTTTATTAAACTTTAATTTTGATTTAGATGTTTAACTAAGATATAATTGGAAGTGAGAACTGGATCGCACAATGGTTTTCTATCGCAAGTATAATGCTTTATAGTTAATTTTCATGGTGCCCTTGGAATACCCCAAATACGCCCCCTCTTTGTTTTTATCTTTAACATATATTTACTTCTTTTGTCTCGGTAACAACAAATTAACCATCACAATTAGGAAAGTTTTTTTCTGCTTATTTTTCCCTATTGGCCTTTCTCATCAGAATATATGACTCATGTAACTCCAGTTTTCAAGATGATATTCATTAATTTCTTTCTATTATCTGTTATTTTGACAAAATATATGATATTGTTAAAATTTTGTAGTAATATGATATGCAAATTAAAACCTTGTCATGTTTTCTATGGCTTAAAGATTTAAATATGAATATATGTTATCTATAACAATCATGTAGACATTTTCTGTAGCTGTTCTTTTCCTAATGTGCACTGTTGCAATTTAATGATTCTGTTAGTGTTTTTGTATTGATATGCAAAAATTCTTTTAATATTTACTGTTTAACAAATGCAGGCAAGTTAAATGTAATATTTTTTAAATACATTTTATTCAATTAAAAAATATTAGACATGAACATAGATATATTTAAGGATATTTGTACTATATATCCAATAAAGTATTATATATATGAAAGAACTTCTATTGTTCAGAAAACAATGCAAATCAGAATGATTAGGTGTTAATACAATTGTTTATGTTACAAGAGGACAACTAACTCAGGTTCTGTAATTATTTTAAGGAAGTTATGAAATGCGATAAAAAGTTTGAAGGAGTAAGGTTAATGTATCTTCTTACAGGTGTTTTAACACCTGAAACACATTAATCATGTGACAGGTTGAAATGTAAATAATGAATAGAATAAGTAGTTAAAAAGTTAATGATGGATTTTTGTTTTAAATATTAGAAAACATGGCAAACAGATCTGGAACAGCTCAGAGGCCAAACGGTCAAACCCAAGGGAAGATTTGTCAGTTTAAATTGGTGCTGTTAGGGGAGAGCGCCGTGGGAAAGTCCAGTTTGGTGTTGAGATTTGTTAAAGGCCAATTTCACGAATATCAAGAGAGTACCATTGGAGCAGCTTTCCTCACGCAAACGATTTGCTTGGACGATACAACGGTAAAATTTGAAATATGGGATACGGCCGGACAGGAAAGGTACATTTATTTATTCTCAATACTACTAAGAATTTTGTCTAAAATTATCTTATGATTTTTTTGTTCGCTCATTTATATCGACAAAAGAAGATCACTTTCCGATTTATTATCCAATCAATCATCTTATCAATTTACTTTCAAGATTGAAATTAAAACTATCTGTCTATCTATTAAAACTATATAATGAACTATCTCATGCTTCTTGAGCACATGAACAACACTAGCAATATGTTAGGTGCTAAACTATTTTTATATTCTTGTGTTATTAATGATTTAAATAACACATCTATTTTTTACAAATAAAAGTATTTATTTTAAAGCAGTATATAAGTTATTTTTTCGATGTATACTTGTGCGTTATTTTGATTTATGGAAAGTGTACCTGTAGTGCCTTGCATATGACGCTTATGGTGAAGAAACTCTATCACTAAGCATGATTTTAAGCTGTTTTTAACGATTGCTGCTAGTTTGGAATACAATAGATGACCAAAAAAATTGAGGATGCAGAACTGCAAGTATTATTAAAAGAATATTCAGTTCTGATACTCCATCTCGACAAAAACGTTTAGTTTCTATGGGAAAGATACAAAAAGAGCCAATTTCCGTAGTTGACAAATGAATGTATTGCGTCTAAAAATAACTAATTTTCTCGCCGTGAAGTCAAAATAAAAATATATTTCGATTA
Source organism: Cosmopolites sordidus (assembly GCA_031761425.1). NCBI lineage: Eukaryota > Metazoa > Arthropoda > Insecta > Coleoptera > Curculionidae > Cosmopolites > Cosmopolites sordidus. The sequence goes on along the minus strand of JARFXV010000252.1, from coordinate 1,208,109 downwards.
ATGAGTATGGCCTTGAGACAGGTTGAAATCGCTTGTTGAGTCACTACCAAGATTTCAGCAAGCTCCTCTTGAGTTTGGCATGAATATTGATCCAATAACGCCTCCAACTCGGCGTCTTCAACCTTTACTGGCCTCCCTTGGCGTTCTTTGTCACTGGTGTCAAAATCGCCACTTTTTAAAAATTATCATTCTTATTGATCATCTTCGCCCATCTATCTGACAAACTTTCTATTACCTTTTTAGAAAGTGAGAGTTATTTTGACGTAAAATATACTTTGAGTACAGTTTTGATTGCTGTCCCAATTGGGTTTTTGTTTTCACAAAGAAAATAGATCTGAAAAGATTGTAATCTGACGGTGCAGCATCAGGAGAATGCGGTGGGTGAGGAAGTACTTTCCAACCTAATCCTTTGAGTTTTTTTGAGGTGGTTCTGGCACTATGTGGTTGAGGATTGTCTTGCAGAATAAAAGGTGGTTCTGGTGTTAACCAATTGTTTTTTCTGGATTGTTGTTATAGTTACATGTTGGATTTTGTTTTTAACTGAAGGTTGATGTAACATCCACATTTCTCCTTTTCTTGCACTTTGTTCAGCTGTTTTAAACCAATGCTACCCAAAAATTTTCAAAAGCATAATCTTATCATCACTTTGCACTCTTCCATTTTTAAAGGGCTCACCAATGTTTTTCAAAAACTTAGGCGAACTTATTGAACTAGAATACATTCTGTCAAAAAAGTACCGGGAATTGGTCAATAAAACACAAAATGTCTATTACTTATCCAAATTTATTGTATCGCCTTCAAAGTAGGCCCCTTCCGAAATAATACACTTATGCCAACGAAATCCAATTGTCAAAACATTTTTTAAATGCATTTTCCGGAATCGACTTCAGTTGCACGTGTTTTTGATAAAGTCGATTCACCGTAAGCCTCCTGCAATATTTTCAGCGACTAGGCACACGAAATTCCAATTACAATGCAAAATTTAAGACAAATTCTTTGTTCGATATTTTTATCCATTGTAAAAATCACAAAACACACTTGAGATGAACTGACAAAATCGAGCACTCTAAACAAACTAAATGACAGATTACGTTCAAACTCCGCGTCAGTATAGAGGACAGTTGTGTCAACTTAGCGATAAAAAGAATTTTGACAATCCTTTTAGGCGGACTATTCCAATGATCAATTCCCGGTACTTTTTTGACAGAATGTATAGATTAATTTTTAACTAGAATATTGGTTATGTTATAGTAAGTTAAATTATTGCCTGTAGATGGCAATGTGTTTATAACTTGAAAAAACGACTGTCCTTATGGGTACCGCTAATACTAAGACACTTCTTAATTGAAATAAATGCATGCATTAAGTTTTATACTTAGTAAACTAAGAAGAGAATTACCACTAAACATCAAATCACTTTTTTAAACTTATCGAGCATCATCATGTAAGATGGTTCAATCTCTTTGAATTAGATTGAATCACAACGAAGGTTCCGATAAAAGAATATGAATGTCGACACTTAGTAGCCATTCAGCTTCTAGGAATGAATAGCATTCGTTTTTGAAATTTTACGGAATACAGATGATGAAATGTTACAGGTATCACAGTTTAGCTCCAATGTACTACCGAGGAGCCCAAGCTGCGATCGTTGTGTATGATATAACTAATCAGGACACGTTTGGACGGGCCAAAACGTGGGTGAAGGAGCTCCAGCGTCAGGCGAGCCCGACCATCGTCATCGCGCTGGCCGGTAACAAGCAGGACCTCGCCAACAAGAGGATGGTCGAGTACGAGGAAGCCCAGACTTATGCCGATGAAAACGGGCTGCTCTTTATGGAAACGTCGGCCAAGACGGCCATGAACGTTAACGATATATTTTTAGCAATAGGTAAGTTTGTGATTAGGACGATTTTAAATGCACCTCTGATATATAACAAACCTATTAGATATTGGGTTGTCTGGAAAGTTCATAAGGTTTTATATTAATTATGTATTTCGGCTGTTATGTATTATTGTTATTTACAACTTTTTGTCAACATGGTGGTAGGTCAATATATATATATATATATATATATATATATATATATATATATATATATATATATATATATATATATATATATATATATATATATATATATATATATATATTTCATACGAGACACTACATTATGATATTTGATATAATAAAAGAACTAGCAATACATTACATTTTGGACACTTGAATATAAGCAAAAAAAAAAAGAAAGAAGAAAATCAGATTATAACAAACATACATTAAGTATTAGTAAAAATAAGTATAAATATAAATATATACCACAAAGTACACATAAGGTCAAAATATCATTTAAAAAATACACATATACCGCGCGTACACACAGAGATCCAACCAGAGACGGTGTACCTAGACGATTATACATCCTCGTCGAGCCATTTCAGTGCAGTCGGCGTGGCATCATCGAGTTCACGTAGGCCGCCTGAGGGACTTCTCAAAGGACAGGAAGGAGTTCATCAGATGGTTCATTGCTTGTTATGAGTCGCCGCAGTCACATTCAGGGGAAGTCGCCATCTTCTATTCATGCAACATGTCATTGCATCTGCCATGTCCGGTTCTAAAGCAGTTCAATTGAGGTGCTTCTCGGGAGGTTTAAACCCAGCATTTCTTTATCCCGCAGATTGATCAGGTTGACGTTCCTGGTAGGGTTGCTTTGAAGCACAGATGTCCACCTTTTTATTAATGTCTACGTCATTTTTCATGTCGACGTCTATCCAGATTGAATGGCGCGATTTCAATCTATACTGTGGAAGGTTGTTCAGGTCCTTACTTTAGGGCAATTCTGACATATTTGCATCGTGTATTATGTCCCATTGTTCTTTCGCCGCCTTTAATCTGCGCAGTTCCGGAGGAGCAATATTACACAAAGGGTCTCTTGTTTCTTGAAACATGTCAAAATGTCCGGTATGTTGATGACATTTTAACATGTTTCACCGGTACTAAGAGACAGTTGGATGCTCTGTTATTATATGTAAATTCCATCCATAAAAACATCATATTTACAGCCAAAATGGAGATCAACAGTTCAATAAACTTATTCGATCTAACGATTTCTAAAAATTCGAATTAGCACTCGTTTTCGATTTTTCATAAACCCTCTCACACTGATATCACGATTCACAATACATCCAACCACCCACAACAACATAAATGGACAGCCTACAATAACACGATTGATCGTTTAATCAATTTAATTAAGCAAATTGCGGTTAATAACGGCCATCCAGCGTCAACAGCTAATAAAATAGTCTCTAAAAAAACAGAAAAAGAAAGCTCTTTTGGAAGCCTACCTTAGAATTAAAATTAACGAATTTGGATTTAAAACTCTTTCTTATTATTGACATATATCTGAAAAGCTCAAAAAATATCTTAACAGCATTAATATAAATGTAGCCTTTAAAACCAAGAATTCTTTGGGAGAAATTAAAAAAAAACTAGAAACAAAAAATGTGGAAAGACAATAAATCAGGCGTCTACCAAACAAAATTGTGGCTTGTGCAATAAATTTTATATAGGACAAACAGGTAGTTCATTTAAACTCAGAATCGCACAACACAAGCGTAGCTATCTAAATAATAAAATGAACTCAAAATACGTGGAACATCTCATTAAAGAAAAGCATACATTTTATTATGATTTTAAAATTTTACACATAGAAAATAAGGGCACCAAACTAAATTTACTAGAATGTTTGGAAATAAACCATCACAAATACAGATGTTCTTCTTAACTATCAAATAAACTTCAAACATTCTCCGTTGATAAATCTGTAAAAAAATAGTCTGAGTAGGGGTTTTGGGAATTCTCAGAAAATAAACATGTAAAATTACTTAATTACTTAGTACCTACTATTTGTCACAACACAATTTCATTCTTTGTCAACCATCTGAAGAAGCTACAGTATAGTGAAACGCGTTATGTTTTAGAGAAAAATATAAAAATGGAAATTAAATAACTTTGTTTTATTTATACAATTTAGTATGAATTTCCATCAAGAAAATGCCGCAACCATCCTCACCACAGGAATTAATAATTTACAAATAAACGTTAGGAAAAATCTCAACGAACTTTCTAGACAACCCGAAAGAATATATTTACATGGTGATGTTTTCTTTTAGCGAAAAAATTACCCAAGAATGAACAAAACACCGGTCAAGCCGGAAACGCGCAGGGCAGACGACTGACAGAAGGCGATACGGGCCCAAAGGCCGCCGGAAACTGCTGCAAGTGATGGCCAGTAGTTCAGATCAAGCGAGTGTTTATTGAAATCAAGGGACTGGACTGTGCAACCGGCACTCTAGTGATATGTTGAATGTAAGGAGTCCTGCTAAACATAAAAAAAGAACATGAAAGTACATTGTCAAATATTTCTCGCAAAATTTACTTTAACGTTTTTAAAACTACTTTATCCCTGGATATTGGAAATCCTGCGGTTATTTTATTAATTTGTCCTTTGAGATTTTATCGTCGAATGTGTGACAGTGTAGCTGTGTAGAGCGAAACTGTCCAACGTTATTCTGTTAAGCACCACCTGTTTCTAAAATTGTTTTACGTTTGATTCCGCATTAGGCATTTACGTTTTAATCACTTGGCAAAGATTGATTCCATTTTGTTTTCCTCAATAGGACACTTCTCAATCCGAACAGTTGCATTGATTATTGTAATAAAATGGAGCAATTTTGCAATTCTGTTGATTTTTTTCAATATAGTTTTTTCGCAAGAGTTCTGATTAGGAACAAAATGCAAGTAAATTCCCATCCAAGCAGCGCAACTTTATCATACCATGTCTACTCGGTCGACTAGTTCGAATAGTGTCACCTATAAGAGTATTTGATGTCAATTTGTCATAATTTCAAGACACGAAAAAATTTCGCATGCGAGAGAAACCAGTGACCAAAGAAGTAACTAACAGACCGTGTTGCATTCGACAGAATCGATTTTATATACAGGAAGTGTCACAAAAGTAACTTGCAAGAATCAAACCAATGTAATAGTTAACATAGGTATATAGTGAAGTGTGTACTACAAAATAAATAAATGTACACTCTCCGAGAAAAGGATCGAGGCTCTGACAGTTTCGAGTTTATAGATAGAACTTACTTAATTTTGCTTTGAGTAGAGTTATTTAACATTATTTGTTCAGTGCACGAGTTAGTTAACGTGAGTTGTTATAGTTCCGAGATTAACTTTAAAAAGAGACATTAAAAAAATTAAAAGAGAACCTGTTAATATTTTATACATTTTTATTGAATTAACTGCAACTGATTACAGTTGCTGAAAAACGTATCTTGATAGAAAACCCGTAACATTTTTTATTATGTTCAAATCTGGAGAACAGGCAGGTTCTAGAACATCTACATGTGTGGTTCTAAACTCATCTTTAAAAAGTTTTGCGTTGTGGATTGGAGTGTTATCCTGTTGGAAAACGAACTCTGGTCCTGCTAAATCTTCAAAACATGGCCTTTGGACTTCAAACATACTTTTATATTTTTCAGCGTTTACCGGATTTTAAATGAGAACAATAGATTTTTTGAAAAATCTGATGGGTTCCTAAGGCACAACCAAATCACCCAACATTTATCGTCGCGATAATATTCTTTTTTCTTTTTGAAGTCATGATAATAATGTTAATATTCATCTGCTAAGCTACCAAGGTTAAACTTTTCTCATCTCTAGAATCTTCTTGCCACTCCGTAGACCAAGACATTACTGAGCGAATGCTAAGCGGGCTGTGTTATGATAAGGGGCAAGCGGTGGTTGTTTTTTTTATCTCTTTCCTTTGAATCGACTGAGTTTGCCAGGCATTGGACATTATGGCCATTTGTTTGGACACGTGCTTCCTGCATGGTGGCGTGCGCTGAATTTGAAAACGATTAGCAAAATTAGTCCGACTACTAAAACACTATGTGAAATCTTCCTGGCAATTTCATAACTGGAAAAATCTCTCTTCCTCCAGTGAATTCTTGCTTTTTCTTGCTAAGTTTCGCACCATCACCACCCACAGTTGAAAGAGAGTTTGTTTGTATAAAAAATACAATTGCACACTAAAATGTACTAATTTTAAGATAAACAATTTGCCTTTATCTTCTTATCGTAGATGGAATTAATTGAAAGTCAGCTCCTAGGAAAATATTTGCTTCATTTGGTTTACAGAATAATAGCAAATATTTATAATTTATGGGTTTGCACAATATATAGTACTTTATTTACTGCCTCTGTATTTTTGTCGGAGAGTGTATCTTTGTGTCGCGTCCCGTATATTTGCTAATGGCAAATTATCGGTTAATTACACGATGATATTATATTAAAGCATAATGTAACTATAAAAAGCTAGTTATTGCAGTAGCTTAGTTATTAAAACGGCTCCTTTTCAGAAATGTGCGAAAATTCTTTATTATGTTTAGAACTGCGTATAATATTGTGATTTAATCAACTTTTGAAATTAAATGAAATTTCTTTTCATATCAGTATCGTTATAGAAATTCTAACAGGTATAATAAGTAATACTCGGTCTATATCTCAGCTAACAATTCACAACATCTTTACAACTAAATTAGGATCTATTCTTAAAGGCTTGATACTATAAAGTCAGTTTAACATGAAAAATTTCACCAGAAGAGAATGTTTTTTAGAGCCGAATACTGAACACGTAAAATGCAGGAAAAAACGGAAAATATTAGGCTTATATTTCTATACCAAAGTGAAATAATTGTAGTTGTTAAGAGCGACTTGATGTCAAACAGTTAAATAAAGTATGTGTTGATATAATGGTTCTATTTACTTAACAGTAGAAATAGCTAGAATTTTAGCTGAGATGTGCACCGTGCCTATCCCCCCACCGTCTTGTCCTTCAGATATTTAAAATTTACGTAAAGGGAGTGACTGAGATTAGTCTATAATGTTATTTTTCATATGTATATTTGATTGTAGCTGCTAATATTAAATTAAAAAATATATACATATATTCTATAACGGGACTCGAACATGCGCTTTTTATAACATATTCGATGTTGGCTTTATTTAAATTTGATTGGCTTTGTCGGTAGTTCATTTGCGAATCGAGGCATTTCATTCCGACACCGAAGCAATATACAGATATTTTTAAAGAAACAGAAACAAGAATATATATATTTATATTGTTTATGATTATAATGGTCGGGTCCTTAAATTCGGCAAAATTACTAACCAACCGTCGGTTTATAATTTTGGCAACAAAAAATCTATTTATATTTATATTCATATGATTTAAATGTAAGTTTTACAAATTAGTGAGGTGATTGTACAGATTTTAAATATACTAATATTCCAAGGTATCTTAGTTATATTGTGTTATTGTAAATTTTTAGTTAATTTTATTATTTCGTGGAAAATATGCTGTAATTTAAAACAAACACCAGGTGTGTTTGTTTATGTTGTATTATAATTGAATATAATATTAATATGAAGATATACTTTGTTTTATTTATTCTCTTTCGGCCCAAATATACAAGAAGTATGTCCACAAAATGAATGACTTCTCCTTTTTCATGTTATGTTACAGTCAGTGAGGTTCAACTTTCACCGCCAATCGAATCAATCTCCAACAGCCCCTTGCCTCCAGTTTTTGTAAGCAGTAGTTCTTCAGCATCTCCTCTTGCATTGCCTTTGATCTACTTCTCTTTCTGTTACCCTCTATTGGTCCCTTCACGATTCTCCTTGTTACTGGGATCCAGATCTAGGTATTGCTCGATCTAGGTATTGCCCATTATCAGTATCTTTCAACTACTGCAAGCATTTCCAGTTTTCTTTGTGATGCAAGATGGCACAGAAAGCTCTACAAATGGATCTGAAAACAAACAGGCGTATGTCATCATTAGAAGAGTAAAGGAATTGAAATGGAAGTGGGCAGGTCATATAGCGAGGCGATGGGATGACAGATGGATCTTGAAGTGAATACCGCTTGATCACAAAAGTCCACGGGGAATTAACATCATTAAGTATATTGGATCCGATTGGCAGATGAGGATTCAGGACTGTGAGAGTTGGAAGCATGCTGAAGAGGACTTCATCCTGCAGTGGATTGATCATGTTTCTTTTTTAGGCTATAATTTGGGTAGCACCCTGGTATGTGTAAATAAACTATAGTGCGTGAAAACTAAAGGTTAAATATCAGTAAATAAACACACTAGCATCTTGTTGTAAACATTTATTACTTGAACATTAATTGGTTTTAATGAAGTAAAAATACATTTATTTTTTCTTTTTTGGCGCTTTTTCCAGTCCTAAAATATACTTTTTAGGAATTTTATATTTTTCACTAAGCAAGTTGTACACAAATATAACTTGATTTCCTTGCACTAGCAATTGATCACACTTCTTCCCTGGTGGCTTTGGAATTATGCTGGTGCTTGCTGCCACTCCATGTTGGCACTCCTTTGCAAATTCATTGATGTTAATCCCGAACACTTCCAAGTTATCTATTAAGGTAACTTTTTTATTGCCAGATCTAAGAGCTACATTCATGGTAATGGGAGATATTTTTCCTTTATTTATAACTTCGTCGCGGCCTACATTAACTTTAAAACAGTTTTTCATTGACTCACACACTTTTTCAAACACTTCTTCCCAAGTCACAGATTGTTCTGTTTTACAGACTTTTTTTAAAACGTCTGTGTTAGGCCTAACCAATCTACCATTATCAACCTCTTGACAGTTATTAATCTTTATATAGCCAGTTACAATTTTTTTTATATTAACCCCATTTATAATGTCACCTTTTCTATAACCATCTTGTTGAAAAATTGGCAAAACATTATCAGTAATTATATAAGATTCTGTTATTGTTGTCTTACTTTGATTGGGATTCTCACCAGAGTCTATTTTTGGCCTTAATTCTGGTTTTAAATAAAATTCATTATATTTTGGATGTTCCTTGTTAATATTTGTAATTGCTTCAACACCCTTTTTTATTTCTTTGATGGTTATTAACCCCATTTTGCACATTTCATCCAAAAAAGTTTTCAGTTTCTTATATGATGTTTTCTTAACATCTAAAGTTACGCCAGGTGGACATGTTGAAAGCATTTGCAATTTGTAGAAATTAGATGTAAGAATTGGCAGTGTCATGGTTTTTGAATATTTAATAGAAGACAAGAAACAATGATACAATAAATCATCCATATTCAAATTATCATTTAAAGCAGAATCAGTTTCATTATTTTGCTGCAACTCTTCATCATCCAAATTATCTCTGGTTGTATCAACTAATTCTGATGTATCATTTGGACTGTCTTCACTCCGTTTTGCTTTTCCTAGTTCAGGAAAATCTGAATCATAACTCTTTAAGGTGAGCCATTCAGGAGGGCCCATATTTGGAACTGATCCAACAGAATAACCATCAATTCCACATAAATTATCTCCCAAGAAATGGTAAATTGTAATGCACTTGCCTTTGCCTCCTGATCTTTCCATATCAAAAGAACTTAAGCAAGTTGCGCCAACAGCCACTGCACTTTTATTGTTAGATAAATTTATATATACCAAACAGTCCTTTGAAACATTTCCATACTTAGGTAAAACTGACTGAGAAGGCGGTGTTACTAAACCAGGCATCATTAAATCAGCTCCAGAATTTATGTAATTCATGACTTGAGGATGTATAGTGAAGCAAGGAATTAAATTGGGAATCTTCCATAACAAAAACACTGTAGGAATTAACTTGCCTTGAACCACAAAAAACAAGGGTTGCTTTTGTACACAGTACAACTGAAGAGTCTGGTCATCGTGAGTTACTAGTTTAATACAATTAAGAGCTTCTTTCTTGTTATTTAGTAAATTATTAACTTCAGCTTCAGAAAAGTTGGGGAAGTTTTTGCAAAAGAGGTCTTTTACATTTTTCCTTTCCGATCCTTTTACTTGATTGTTGTTTTTAATTCTCACGGGTTTTTTAAACATATTTTCTTCACTATACTCCACTATTTTTTTAATAAAGTATTCATGTTTTTAAATCTGTAATTTTAACCTTATAAAATGAGTTCACACATATGTTCTGTCAGGTGACTGTCAAATTTATGGTTTTTTATTTATTTATTTATTGTACTGGAATTACTAAATTTATTGTGTTACTTAAAAATATTGAGTATTATATACTGATTAAGTATATTTTGTCATTCTTAGCTTCTAAATGTAATTAGCTAAGTCTAGGGTTATTTAAATCCATCTCTATATGTTTTTATCTTAGCATTGGTTCAGTAGAACAACTGTTTTTAAGGAATATATACATATTGTATATCAAAAACCTTCTTTACATTTATTTCGGGGAAGGAACACGTATCCAAATATCAACAATGAGCGGTGCAGGAGGCTGTGACATGTCAGTATTTTGAATTATACATCACTTCAACTTTTACAAATTTTTATGTATTTATGATTATTAAAAAATAGTGATAATGTGCTCAACAAGTAATTCTCCTCATCATAGGTCTTTTAATCAGTCTCAAGGTTGTCCTGTACCAGTGGGTAACAGTGTATGTGGAGAAACAAATTCTCTGGAAATTATGAAAGAATTTAATAGACTGTATGAAAATCGAATGCAGCAGGTGGACTCAGAAGCTGGCGGAGATTGTCTACAGGTAATAGAAAAATCAATATGTAGTTTAAGTAGAATTGTGTATTGTATCTTAGGAAAAAATTAAACTGCAACAAGAATGGATTCAGAATTTGACACAACAAAATGAAATGTTGGTTACAGCAGTCCAAGAACTTGAGTATGAAGCCACTGAAAGAGTAAAGCAGTTGGAGGATAAGCTGCATAAAAGTGCTCAGTGTCTCTGCGAAGTAAGTATTTTTTTTATGTGTATGTAAGTAAGGTACAGTATATAACATTTATTGATAATAACCTTTATATATATATATATATATATATATATATATATATATATATATATATATATATATATATATATATATATATATATACCTTTCCCTAATAATGCTAACGTCCTGATCCTAATAAATCTCAAAAATGATGTCCTCATTACCTCATCTGCAACTGTGTAAGTTATCTTGTAGTAGCCTAAAGTGAATGAAATAACAAAACTGTTTCTGTTTAATTCAGGTGATGAAAAAATATAGAGAAAATGATTTTACTTCCAATTTACTGAGCAAACCTTTGCAGAAAATAGTTCAATTGGAAGATGATACAAGAAATGTTTTAGAATTTGTTAGGAGAATAAGGGAGAAAGGAGACTGGAGCACTGAAGGATTATGTTTTTATAATGTAACTGTCCGTGACCTTTTAGGCGACAAGGCCACTATTGTTAATCAGTAAGAATGGCTGAAAATGAACTAATTTGTATTTCATGATGCATTTGTGTTTGCAGGAATATTGCAGATGATATAAGTGAGGTGTGTAAAACAGCAAAGTTAATATATAACATGAATGTTAATAAAGATGCCACTTGCAAAGACTTATATCCTAAACCCATTTTAAAATCCAGGTGTCAACTGTTATGTGCTGGGAAAAAGAAGAAAAATCAGTTTAATTGTTAATAATTCATAACATATAAAATCTCAATAAATCCATTTCACTTCATTATTTATTAATTAGTTAATGAAATAATATCAGCACATGTTTCTTTCCCAATATTTTTTTAGATCTACTTATTTTAAAAATATTTATCTGTAATTTTATTTCAGGGTGAAAAACTCCTGAATGAAAAAGAGAGGTGAGTCATCATATTCACTATATTTTTTTGCAAATATAATATATTTTAAACATATCTTCTCCTTTTCTTCCCTTCCTTCTCATTCCCCTCCTCATCCTTCTTCTCCTCCCCTTTTCCATATAATGCAAGCATCCTTTATTTTTTTTTACGAGGGTCGCCGTTTTGCAAAGATAAGTGACTACAGTGTGAAAGTGTTTTATAGATCGTCTTTCATCTTCCTTTGAATAAGTGTAGAATTTTTAAAATGTATAATATTTAATATTTGTTTATATGAACTATATTATATTATATTTATATAAACTATATTTTATAATCAGTAAAGTTCGCATTTGAATTAAAGAAAATGTATGATGACTTTTTGATTACAGAACAGTTCAAGAATTGACTCAAAAGATAAACTACTTCAGCTCATTTGGCGATGTGGAATGTATGGCCAAGGAACTGCAGTGTAGACGTGAGGAATGTGAATCCTTAAAAGAGGTAAGTTTTAACTTTAGTTGTGATGCTAATTACATTATTTTCTTTACCGTTTATTGGTGAATAGTAGCTTTTGATATTATAAGTTTAAAGCAACGATCGTTGTGAATGATAACATGTGATTTGTGTGCTATAGAAGATTAAAAAATATATATATATAGATGTGAACAGTAATAGTCTAAAGGTAGTATTGTAACATTTCAAATTTTTTTTTAACCTAATTTTGAACATTTTTTAGGCTATGGTGGATATGAGACAAGTGTTAACAGAGGAAGTGGCGTCGAAACACGATCAAATTATCTTGCTGAAAAAGGAACTTCACAATCTGGAGGAAACGTGTGCACAGGCCGAAAAGCAGATCATTTTTAAAGATGACATTATAAAAGAACTGCGAAAGGACATCAAACAACTGAAACAACAGGTAAATTATTTCTTTAGTAGGTTTCACTCTGAATGATGGTGCTTCCTCTTAGATATCTGTTCCCGAACAAACCCTAAATTCCCTCAGAGCCCCTTTTGACCAACATCAGTGCCCTTTATCCTGTATTAATAACCAAAATAGTTCAGATCATCCTTACCTTATAATAAAACATACATCAAAAAAACAGCTGGGACGAAATACGGTCATTTACGTTAACAAAGATGGGAGCGTACAAAAAAGAGAAAATATTAACGAAGTTCCGAGAGTACTCGACCATAATGCCCCAAATCATCCCGATATTTGCACGAAGTGCAAAAATAATTTAATGACTAGGTCCTTCTTTCCGTCGTGCAAAAGTGAAAATGATTTGACGAACGTGAAAAATATGCTGAGGCCTGTGAAAGAACGTTCTAAATTATCGAACGGGACTCTGGGAAGGTGCAAAACTTTTGTAGATAGATCGAAGTTGACCTTGATGACGAAAGATTTCAAGGACAAGAAATGCAATTTTGGTTATATGCCTGTTAAGATGCAGGTGCACAATATAGAGAAAAAGAAATTGTAAATGGTGATGTTCCATATGTTATTGTTTTTTTCAGATTATTTAATTGTAATATATTATATTTATTAAAAAAAAAAATCTTCTGATAGAATACTTTTAAATTTGAAAGGATTTTCTCCTCGTTATTTGTTATGTGTCATACTGATATATGTATTCAAATTGGGGCCCCAGTAAATATTATTGCACACATTAAAAGCTCATCATGGCTTATTTGATGAGGTTCAAATTTAGGTCTCCGTTCATTCTAATTAAGATCGGACGTTTTAGGTTATTGAAAAATATTTAGCACTCCTAGCAGAACAGATTGAATTATTTTTTAAATCTCATACAGATCCATCGGTATGTATGTTTTCTGGTAATCTATTATTTTTATGTTTCTGTTACACATTATAACGGGCGGTCCAACGCATTGTTAACTTTCTGAAATGATATAAAAATAAACTTGAACAATTTTAACAAATGTATTCTTAAAATTTAGTAAAAATTCTTGAAAATTCATGTTCTGAATATTACATTGTCTAAATGTGCTCCATTTCTGCCTTGGTACTCCTGAAGTCGACCTCTAAAATTTGTCATAACGCGTCGTCAAGTGTTTGTAGTTACGGCTTCTATTTCTTGCCGAATATTCCTCTTTAGATCTTTCAGAGTGGCTTGCGGTACGCTTGACTTTTAAGATACCCCCATAAAAAATCACAGGGAGTCAGGTCCGGGCTTCGGGGAGGCCATTGAATGTCTCCTCTTCGAGAGATCAATATTTCCGGAAAAAGCGCCTGAATGACGGGCAAAGAGAGAGATTGGAAGTGTGGCAGGTGGCTCCGTCCTGTTGGAAACAATCGTCCTGAGTGTATCCTTCAAATTATTGAAGAGCAGGAGTTAAAAAAAAAATCGAAGCATGTCGACATCACGCTGATAATTCACCGTTACTGCGCGGCCTTGGTGATCTTCGAAAAAGACGAACCGATTATTCCGGATGCTGACATTGCAGCCCAAACTGTGACCTGCGGGCTATGCAGAGGTCTTTCGGGTTTTTTTTTAGGGTTTTCTACACACCAATGGTGACAATTTTGATTACTGACATGGCCATTAATGGGGAAATAGTGGCGAAATTGTTGTTGCGGTAATACTCGTGCACACAAAACGAGCCTTCTGTGTAATCCCTGAGCCGAACTATCGGCTCAGGGATTACACATACCCCTCCCCCCCACCAAATTTTCTAGTGCGTCACCAAACATTAATAATCCCTTGGACCACCCTATATACTATGTAACTGAAAAACCATGTTACCCATTAATATGTTTTTTTACATAAAATCTTGTTCATATGCTTACAGTGTAGTAAGTTATATACATAAGCACTTGGAGTGTAGGAGATTCGCGATTTGGTTAACAATTTCCTTCTACAGTTTCCTGTTGACTGTGTTTTCCTTACAGTTCACAATCTTCTTTCTCCCATCTGTTCTTTGGTTATTTTCTCTTCTTTCCTCTCATTTTGCTGTATAGTATTCTTCTCCTAATCTGATCTCTTGATATTCTCAAAATATATATCATCCATTATATCCTTTGCGCTCTTCTGTTATGTTTATCTTTGTACATTTTGCTCTATCCTAACCTGTTTCAAATTTTATGTCTTCAAACAATTTTATGTTTTTTTTCCATATATTTAGTGACTGCACATCTTTCTTGTCAATATCCATGAGTGTCTCGTAAATTTCACCTAGGGCGTACTACTGTTTTATACATGCATATAAAATCATCTATTTTTATTCATATGTGTCTTCATCATATCTCTTCCACAGATCTTGGATTTCCTATTACTGTTACTTCTTTGGTTGCTACTTCTTCAAAGTTGTAACTTCTTACATAACCCCTCTTCATTACAAAGTTGCCCCCTTGGATATATTGCTTGTCCGACCTATTCATGTACTTTGTTTTTTGTTCATTTAGTTCCAGTCTCATCTCCCGAACCAGTCCTTCCAACCTCTATGCGGTTTCTCTTAATCATAACACATCGATCAATAAGTCACCGGTCAGACAAAAAAAACACACTTTTTTGCAAATTTCGACTTTATTCATCAGTATATTCTTCTTGAAGAGCAATATTATCATTCCAACGCTTTTCTAACATTTCTTTCCAGCGAGCATTTTTTTCAGATATGAGAGCAGGAAATAGTCTCTGTGGCCAGTTCTGAAGGATATGGTGGATGAGAAAGAAATTCATGCAATTGAGCCATCGTTGTGAATGATTTGTGACACGGTAATGTCTTGGTGAAATAGCACTTTTTCTTTGTTCATTCGGAACTTTTTTTTTGCGATCTCGTCCTTCAAACGCTCCAAGAACGCTATGTAATATTCGCTATTGATGGTTTTACTTTTCTCGAGATAATCGATGAACAATACCCTATCCGCATCCCAAAATACGGAAGTCATAACCTTGCCTGCCTATGGTTATGTTTTTGGTCGCTTTGGATTGCTTTCAGCGGTTGCAGTCCACTCAGCAGACGGCCAATTTGACTACGGAGTGTAGTGATGGATCCATATTTTATCCATTGTCATATACCGCATGAAAAAAATATATTTCGCTTAAACAGCTCCAAATATTGCTCAGAATCATGCATACGTTGTAATTTTTGGTCCGCTATGAGCAAACATGATCCTCATTTCGATAGCATTTACGCAAAATGGTGTAAAAACTAAATTTCGATATCTTCATAAATTTGGGAATTTTTCTGATGTCATCTGGTGTAACTACCTCATTGGGACGTCCAGAGCGTTCAATATCATCGCTGCTTGTACGGCCGCGTTCGAATTCAGCATATCAATCAATTATGGTCGAATATACTGGGGAAAACGGAAAACTCAGAAACTAGTAGACAGATTGTCATGAAATTACACCACATAATGTTTGAAGGTTGGTACAATTTTCATACCGGAGACTTATTGACCGATGTGTTATATATATTTATCCCTGCCAGTTCAGACGACCTCTGTTTTTAAACAATTAACAACTGTTTCGTCATTTCCTGGACTTGTGCTTTGCTTCACATCTGGTGAATTAGTATTGATCAAATTTCTCTTTCTCGGTATATTTTTCTTTTCTATCTTGGTGGATAGGTTCGGTCATGTCTTTGTGGTCTGTGGCTCTTCTTGGCTTTGGAAGAACCTCTTCTATGATGCTGCTTTTTAGAGACTGGTCTTTCTTTGGCTGATTTTATATAATTTATTATTTCCAAAACCGTAAGAATATGGACAACATTTTTCTAGGATGTAACAAAAGTATCTTCGTTTTTTGTTTTATTTATTAAAATAGGTTCCGTTTAACAAAAAAGTTAAAAATGAGTGAAATAAGCCCCGAATTTAGGGCAATTTTAAGATATTGTTTTTAAAAAGGCTCAAAGCGACTAGTGCTGCTCGTGAGATTTGTGAAGTAGAGGAGGGAGGTGCCATATCAATCCATACTGCTTCACTCTGGTTCAAAAAATTTGGAGAGGGAGATATGGGCCTTGAATGTAGGGGAAGATTAGGTTGTCTTAAGAACAGACTCATCGTGATATCGAAGAGAAATAGAGTTACTGGGTCAAAGATGGGATGATGTCATCGAAAACAGCGGCCAGTAGCCTCAAGGTATACATTTTTTAAACAGTTAATAACTAAGTGCATCGAAAACGCAAATACTTTTGTTACACCGAGTAGTTCAAAATACATAGTCTTATGAATGATGCGTTTTTTTATTACATAGCATATTTTTATTAGAGAGAAGAAGCCACATTTTCCGAGAACACTAATTCTGTAAATGTAACAAACAAATCGGAAATAATTAAGCTAAGAGGGTACAATATAAAAAAGGACAAGCTTTTAGAAGAACAATTCCATTTAATCGAAATATTAATAATAAAATTGTTCAATATTGATAGAAGCTTAAAATACCTGGAAGAAAGAACCTTGTCCGTTGTAATTGGAACTTCCATCTGATATACCAATCCCCTTTTTAACAACGTGTCTTTTTCCCATTCTAGACTAAACTGAATCGAAATTCGTTGGGCCTTTCTAAAACTGATATAAATACATTTCAAGCCTCGCTCAATTTAATTAAACATAATTTAGAACAAAGTTTGCTGTAAATTGGCTCTTTAGTTTACAAGTAAAGCAGCGTTATTAAACGTGCCGTTGTTTTTCTTTATATATCGTTTTAATTTTAATGCAAGTTAAAAGTGGGATACTTATTGATATTTAACTTTTTTAGACCTCACGTTCGATGCGTTATGAAAAAGAAAGTCTATCAGAAAAGGTACATTTAGAAAATATAGTAAAGGCAAATGTTGTTACGGTATAGTACTGTAATTGCAGGTGATTTCTTTAGAGAATGAAAACGCAAACCTCAAACAAACACTTAATATTGAAAAAACTCATATTGAAGAATTGGACGTTCAATTTAAAGAATTTGTAAGTTTGTTTAACTTTTTTTTTTGAGCGTTGTCATAGGGAGTATCCCAGAAATAATATACACAACTATGTCTAAGGGAACAATGGTAAAAGGCTTCTCCAAAATTTCAAAAATATTTTGTTACATTTTACATAACTTGCTCGTCATATTTTTTGCACGTCTTCCTTCACTTTTTAATGTTCTTTGCCATCTGACTTCGAAAAAATTCATTGCTGGATATATTTTTAATGGTATTAATTCAGAGAAATTCAGTGGATTCATAGTTTTTTCAGCATAATGATTACCATTAACTGCAAGTTATGGAGCCACATTTGATACTACACAGAGCTAAATGGTCTTCCAATTGAGTGGTTTTGCAAATTTGTGTTGATTTCGAAAAACTTGTTAATAATTCAAGCATAGTGATAATTCAAGCATTTAACACGAAAGACAATATCTACTAAATGACTACCTCTTGCAGCTCCACAGACATCCACTTTTTTGACCACCGTTGCTCTATGTCATCAATGATTCAAATAATTTCATACTTTAATTCAGGAATGGATTGTGGATTGTTCTTATATGCCTGGTTTTATCACATAACCCCAAAGAAAATAGTCCAACGGTGTCAAATCACATGATCTTGGTGGCCAATTAACATTAACTCGCCTAGGAAATTTTTCTCTTAATAAATCAATTGTTTTATTAGCAGAGTGATGTGTAGCACCATTCTGTTGGAATTGGTATTCAATTCAGCTCGCTAAAATCCAGTTATCATCTCACAATATCGAACACCATTCACAGTTACAGCTTCACTAGCAACATTCTGAAAGAAATGTGGCACAATTACATCTCTTGGCCATAAAGCACACCAAAGAGTGACTCGTTTAGGATTTAAAGGTATCTCATGGATCATTCGTGGATTTTCCTCACCCAAAATGCGGTAATTTTGTTTATTAACATAGCCACCGATTTCAAAGTGTGCTTCACCTGAAAATATGATTTTTTGAGAGAAATCATTTGTTTGTTCTTTGATCCAATTGACAATGTGACTTTTTGAATGATCCTGTGTGATTTGAACCTTATATCAGTGGCGGCTCGTGGGTTTTTAAATTGGGAGAGCGTAGAAGAAAATAATGCTGCTGAAGATTTTTTTCTTTCCCCTTCCTGCTTTTTACTTTTCGTGCTATAGAAACCCTATACAAGAGGTGAACCAGGAAAACATTAAAATTTTGCATTATTACTACTTACAAGGACATTGGAAGATGGATTGTTGCTTGTTGCGCAGATAAAGGAATGGATAAGTAGGTACCTACCGTTTCTCGAAGATTAAACCATTCAAACAGTTTATTGTAACTGGAAATCGATAGAGAAAATTCGAAAAAGTTTATAAGAAGTTCGAAAAGTTTAAAAATATATTAACTGTGTGTTTACTGTCAAATTTTCGCGTAAAACTTGCCCTATTTACATAATTTTTGAACTTCACTTAAATTCAACATGGGCGTGGAACGACCATTAGTTTTTAATTCAACTTTCTCCTCCAAATTTAAATTAATCATTAATCACTGTTTAAAATCAGACGCCTTCATGTTTGCAATTAAAAGTTGATTATTTTTATTTAAAAAGTTCTACTTAGTGTGTACAACGTAGCAAATCCCAAATCAAAACAAGTGTTCGCGAGACGAACAACGTTCGTGACACGAGACATATCAAACGCTCCGTACCCGTTAAATCAGCGTTTAAAACTGATTATCGATACGCTCGGTCGCAGGGATTCTACATCCAAATCCCATGTTTTAGAAAGCAGTTAAAGCCCCAAATTCTGGCAACCAACAAAACATGTAATACCAATGACGAGATGACGTGGCGTACAGTCGCTGGGGGTAAACGTCCGACCAACGATGTAAAAATTGTGGCGAGAGGTTGAAATGTTTATCCGCATTATTTGGTGGGATGAGTCGACAGGCGTTCTTCTACATTTGGAGATTTTTAATAATATCTTAAAATGAGTTAAAGGAAAGAAACTGAACGGAAGTAAAATATGGTGTTTTGCTCTGAAAAATTGTTTACTGTGATAAATGCTGGAGGGGTGGCGCCCCAACTCAGGAGCCGCCACTGAAAACGACGCATTTATCAAGCCACATAAACAGACTACTATAAATAAATTAATGAGACTGGCAACACTGTTGGCTTTCCTTTGGAGAGGGAAAATAGTCCATCATCTGATGCGTTTTCAGTGCTAGTTTGAATCGCCTAGAGTCACTTGGTGGTTGGTAGCATTTCTTTTTGTGAATCGGATTTAGAAGAAACTCTAGAGAGAATAAACTAGTGCTGAAGACGCTTCAGATGCTGACCCGCTTCGCCTTCAGAAGGGAAGTGAAAAGTGTTGCCAGATAGAACGCTATGCCATCAATATCTTATTATTTACTTATCGTATTACTTTATTTACATTTCACGTAGTACCAGTAGCTGTCTTCGATCCGCATTGATGTGGTGAAAAGGAAATACTTTGAAAGACAAATTACCAACTGTGATGGTAACATGAACAAAATTTGGCAGACAATTAATGAATCAGTGGGTCAAGGAAGGAGTTTACTCTGTGCACTTAAGCAAAATATAAAGAAATTGTACGCGCCTCATTCAGGGCGATGTTTATCAGCATGGCTGAATTGATTTCTCTTGTTCTTGAGCCTTAATGTATGGAGTAGGAATCTGTCCCTGTCCATGCTTTTGTTCTTATTTCATGGAATGTGAATACCTGTGCTGAATGTTGTGAAGGTTTTTCTTTTTCTAAAATTTCTATTTTCTTTTCTTGGGTTTGAACCACACACAAGCAGTGCTTTGTGGATTGTAGGTTGGTATTCTAATTATGTTAGCTTAGGGTCTAGATATACAGACTATATGGTAGTGTATTGTATATTATAAAGATTGTATTGTGAGGATCTAATGACAATGTTTCTGCGAATTTTATTTCTGGGACATTCCTTAATTTTGATCTCCAAACAGTTAGAAAGTCGGGACGATTTAAAACGAAAGAACAAAGTGTTGGAAAAGCAACTGAAAAGAGTTTTAAAAGATAGGGAAAGTATATATTGTGAATGCACTCAACTGAAGAAGGAGCTAAAAAATATGCGGGAAGAAAACGTGAGATTTAACCAGTGATATTTGTTTTATAAAAATATAAACGCACCTTCTTCAGGAGAAGTTATTGTCAGACATGGAAACTGCCCAAGAACAGCTTAGTAATATAAACACAGAATCGGTAAAATATATGCTTATTTGACGAATTTAATAGTTTAATAGTGTGTTTTGTAAGGCAAGGTGCCAATGCAAAATGAAAGAAATTCTGCAAGAAAATAAAAGAGCTATCGAACAGATTTTAAGCTTAAATGAAGAGGTATTTTGTTGGTTGTTTATATGCCTTCGTGTGTTACATTAAATACTTTTTATAGAATAGAAATTTATCCGATGCTATAGATGGTTTAAGGCAAAGAGCTGAGTATACTACTAGCGTAGGTTCCTCTGTATTCCCTTTCCTGAACGCATATATACACCATTTTTCGGATGGAGAGTAAAAATTAATCAATTTTAGTTTACCCAAGAAGAAATAAGCAAACTCACCACTACAATTGAAGATTTACACGCGAATTTGGAAAAGACAAAATTTGCACAGGAAGAAGAGGAAAAGGCGTGTTATCCAGATTATTAACTTCGTTGCATTAATGTTATTTTATGTTTTAGATGCACCAGAGGGAGATCTCAAAATTAAATGAAACTATTTATGACTTGGAGCACGAACTGAAACTTCTTCAACAAAAAATTGATCAAGATTCAAAGGTAAAACATTTTTTAATATTTATATTTTACTCTGCGGCATAGAAAAAACCTACCGTCCAGTAAAAATACGTATTGTAACCACTAATTACACAATTATCCATTTACCAGGTGCGGCAATCAATTGATTCTTGATTTTTAAAGAGATGGCCCTGGAAACAGGACGATTTTGCAGTCCAATCCCTTAGATCGTTTTGTTGCTATGACAGTACCTTTCAAAATGCCATTGACGTTTAAACGATTTCCAGTTAGCGTCATATTTTTGACGTATGGTAAACATATCTAGTTTCAAGCCAAATAAAGATCATTTACGTCATGTACTGCTTTTTCTGTTCAATTAAAAGAGAAACGCGAATAAACGCCGTTGTAAACTTGTGGAAACTTACCGGTGATAAAGTTCCAGCACAAGACGTTTGTAGGCGTTAATATAGACGATTTAAAAGCGGTGAATTCTATTTTTAAGATAAAAAACGTCCATGTTAACCTCTAAAATTTGAAGATCCCGAATTACATGCATTGTTGGAAGAAGACGATATGCCAACTCATCAGCAAATGGTAGAGAGGTTAAGTGTTGGTCGTCGATCCATTTGTGATCGTCTGCATGCCAAGATCCAGAAGACAGTTCCCATATATATATATATATATATATATATATATATATATATATATATATATATATATATATATATATATATATATATATATATATATATATATATATATACATATACATATACATACATATACATATACATATACATATACATATACATCATCATCATCATCATCATCATCATCAGCCCGCATCGATCCACTGCAGGATGAAGGCCTCTTCAGCATGCTTCCAACCTTCACGGTCCTGGGCATTCCTCTGCCACTCGGGTCAATATACTTAACGATGTCATCAATCCATCGTGCTTTCGGTCTTCTTCGCGGACGTTTGCGATCAAGCGGTATCCACTCCAGGATTGCCTTGGTCCATCTGTCGTCCCATCGCCTCGCTATATGGCCTGCCCATCTCCATTTCAACTGTTTTACTCTTCCAATGATGTCACAGACTTTTGTTTGTTCCCTGATCCATGCGCAGGACTTTCTGTCTCGTCTTGTAATGCCAAGCATACATCTTTCCATTCCCCTCTGTGCCACCCGAAGTTTTTGAATTGATTGCGATGTGAGTGTCCAGGTTTCACTTCCGTATGTCATAACGGGTAGAACGCACTGATCGAATACTTTTCTTTTCAGGCAAAGTGGGAGTCTGCTCTTAAACACTATGTTGAGCCTACCAAATGCCTGCCAGCCACATTTAACACGCCGTTCCACCTCCCGGGCGGTATTCCCCTCCATGGAAATCCTCTGCCCAAGATATATAAAGCTGTCCACAATCTCTAAATCCCTTCCTAGAACTGAAATTCTTCTGTCCTGAGCGAAGTTATTGAACATAACCTGACTCTTTTTCAGGTTTATTTTCAAGCCAAATGGTTCGCCAGCCCTTTGCAGTTCTTGTATGCGTCTTTGCAGCTCCTCTGGGTCTTGTGAAATGAGAATAATATCATCTGCAAATCTAAGATGGTTTAAGTTTGCACCATTGATCTTTACACCATCCTGTTCCCAATCCAGTTTACGGAATACTTCTTGAAGGCCAGCCGAGAAAAGAATAGGCGATATTGCGTCACCCTGCCGTACACCTCGTTCTATATTAATTCCCACTTCAAGATCATCAAGGTGAATTGTGGCTGTAGCTCCATCATATATCGATTCTAATAGGTTTACATAGGCTCTCTCTACACCTTGGGTAAGCAGTGCATCCATTATCGCATGCTTTGAGATGGAATCAAATGCTTTTTCGTAGTCGATAAAAACCAAGCACAGTCGCATGGTGTATTCGTTGTGCCTTTCTATGACCTGCTGTACAACCTGGATGTGATCCATTGTACTGAATCCACTTCTGAATCCTGCTTGTTCTCTTGGTTGTGCGTCATTCAGTTTTTTTAATATTCTTTTAGAAATTATCTTAGTGAAAACTTTGTACATCACTGATAGGAGGCTTATTGGACGGTAGTTCTTTAAATCTTCCTGTGCTCCTTTTTTATGTAAAAGGATCACTTCTGCATTTTTCCATAAGTCAGGTACTTTTTGTTCTTTGAGGCATTTTGAGTATAATTTTGCCAGTGTTTTATGTAACGTCCGACCACCAGCTTTTAGCATTTCGACAGTTACACTATCCTTTCCTGGGGCCTTGCCGTTCTTCATCAATTCTATAGCATTTGTTACTTCCTCCACTAGGATATCTGGCATTATATATTGTTCTTCCGTGGGTATTGCTGTCCCTGACTGGCTCTGATCTTCATATAACTGGGAATAAAACCTTCTGACAATCTCTAACATTTGGGTACGCGTCCTGCACACTGTGCCATCCTCACGCTTTAAAGCATATATTTGCGTTCTTTTGTTTCTCAGCTTCTGTTTAGCTTCGTTAATTCCTTTGTTTTCTTCCAGGGTTTTTTGCACTAGCTGCATATTGAATCGGCGCGTGTCCTCTCTGATACGTTTTCTTATAGTTTTGCAGAGCTCAGTGTACTCGACCCTGCCAAAAGGACTACCTGCATTTCTCATTGCTCGCCGTTTCTTCATTAAATCAATGGTCTCACATATACATATACATATACGGCTGTACATTCCATTAGGAATTGTAGCCGCTCAATTTTTTTAAAATCTAGAAACTCATTTCTCATGGCCACGTTCCTCTAGTCTGGACTCATTCTATCCTATTGTTTGTCTTTGCTTCTTCCGTTATGTTCTTCCACGTATCTCGATCCTGTATCTTTTCCCACCATGCTTGTATTTCCAATCTTCTTATGTCTTCCCACACCTGATCCTCCCACATACTTTTCGGTCTCCTTCTTTAATATCTGCTCCCCACATTGTAATTCTCTTTACTACTTTGTTATCTTCTATTCTTATTATATGGCTACACCAGTGAAATCTTTGCATTTTTATGGTCTTCACTATATATTTTCTTTTCAAAATGGTTTTTATTTCAAAATTTCATTAACCTTCTGTATTATCTTCTGCAATTTTCTTTAATTTATATATTCTTACAATCTTTCTTTCGAATATTCGCAGCTTTTCCAAGCTTGTTAAATTAATTTCTACGCACCATAAGTCACCATCGGTCTAATAGCTGCTTTATATGCCTTCATTTTTGCATTTGTACTTATGTTTTTGCTTTTCATAATGCTTTTGAATTTATAACAGGTTCTGTGTCCCGCCTGTACTCTGTGATCTATCTCTATATTTCTGTCGCTTTTGCTATTTATTATATTCCCAAATATTTAAAGTTTTCCACTACTTCAAATTCCTAATTTCGTAGTTATACTGCTCTGGTTGTAACTGTTCTATTTTCTTTTCTTATTTTCATATATTTGATTTTTTCTTGATTTATTGTGATGTGTGCCGGTGCCGTCTTCCAAGTTTATTCTGTATTTAGTAACAACCAAACCACAGTAAGATCGTCTGCGTATGCAACTGCTTGTATCGCTTTATTGATGAGTGTTCCCATGAAATTACAGTCTTTGATTACTGCATCCAGGAATCCACTCCAGTCTCACTCCTCCTCCAATTAATCTCAAAATTCTCTGTTTCTCCTTCCGCTGTTCCAACTACTGCTTGTGAATTTTTCAATGCCATCTCTGTTAGTCCTATTAGCTTGCCCGGTATTTTCATGTCCGTCATAGCTTTGATTACTTGTCCCACTTGTTCAGACTATCGAAAGCTTGCTTGAAATCAATATACACAATTTGGAATTCCATTCCATATTCCGATTTTTCGATTATTTACTTTACTATATGTACCGCATCTATGGTAGATCTGCCTCTCCTAAAGCCATATTGATAGTCTCCAGGTTCCGTAACTGGAGACGAAAAATTGATATATTTCGAGAACCCAAAAAACAGAAAATCATGGGTTGACCCAGGACAGCCATCAACATCGAGCGCCTTGAAAAGGACACGTTGTGTACTATGAGCTTCTTAAACCGGATGAAACCGTTAATACCGTTCGCTACCATTAATATATGATCAATTTCAATCATGTATTGATCAAAAAGCGACCAGAATAGGCTACAAGACACGGAACAGTGATTCTTGAGCATGATAACGCCCCATCACACACTGCGAAAGCAGTCAGAGACACATTTCTGCACTTGGCCGGGAACTCTTACACCACCCGCTGACTTACCAGGCTTAGCTCCTTTCGACTACCATTTGTATTCATTCAGGACTTTTCATGAAAGACTTCAACAATTACGAAAATGAAAAAATGGCTTGATGACTGGACCACCTCAAAAGATGTTCGGTTTTTCTGGGAGAACATCCACAAATTGTCAGAGAGATGAGAAAAAATGTTCGGCTAGCGATGGCGTGTACTCTGAATAATCCATTTCTTACCTTTTCCCAGTTAAACGTATTTTTTTTAAGAAAATATTATGAATTAAATGCCACACCTGGTAAGAAGACAGGGATAATAAATAATATTTGGAATAATAATTAATTATTAAGAAATATAATGTTTTTCTCAACGATGCTCTTTTACTGTCACTAGGTATATATTTCGTTTAATATTTTGTAGGTGTGTAAAATCTGTAAAGGCAAATCTAAAGTGACATTTATGGAAAACATACAAGTAAGAAAATCGCATTTTTTTACTAACATCACTCCTATAGCTTAATTTAATAAACAGTCAAACCAGAACACCCTATATGTTTATAAATATCTGGAAACTGCGCCTATTTTAATACAAAAAAAAAAACATTCCACAGCGGAAGATGGGCGGCCAAAAATAGACTTCCCTCACCTCTTTTCTCTTTTAGGTGCAAGCGAATCTGGAACCGAAGGAAACCGAATTATCCAAGGTACATTTCTTATGTGTAAAAGCGTTATTCAAATGTTGCGGTCGATTTAATTCGGATATTTAAGCGTGCGTTAACAAGAAAGTGAACGAATCGATGTTTGAATTATTTTAGGCGTTAAATGAGTCCAAGTCAAAAATGAAGGTCGAGATTGAACGAAGAGACGATGAAATCGAATCTCTAAAATGTAAAGTGAATGAACTGGAACTGGCGTTGAATACTTGCGAGGAAAGAGCTAGCAATCTTCAAGAGGCGGTAATAAATATGCTTTGTTCGTTATTTTTTTTTATATAATCTCGGCTTATAGCTTTTTTTGTGGATATATACACCACTGATCAATTTAAAGTGTAAATTTTGGTTATGCATTATAAAAGTAGATAAAACATCTTAGTTTATGTTAAATTTGTGATTTATTTACAAGTAGTATGTTCAATTCTTCTATTGGAACCTTTTGGGGTGAAATCAAATCACTTTTTTCAAACTTCTCGACGTTCGTTTCGCTAACATTAACCATCATGGTTAGCTAGAACAGCTTTTGGAAATTTCCAGCGGAAATGGACTACTGGACGAGCAAATAATCAGGATTATATGGGTTTGATCAAAGAAAAGGAAGGTATATCTGCATACATTTCTCTCGCGATATGTTTCATGTCGTCCTTCAAGGTACACAAAACATGAGCTTACAGAGTTTCGTTTTACAACTTGTTGAGCGTCCCGTCAGTTCTCCTGACCTAAACCCTATCGAAAATTAATGAAAATACCTATCCGAACAAGTCCTATGGGAAAGACCTTCATTATTCTAATTCCGTTTTTTGCAATAATTCGCCCAGGAAATTTTTCTCTCAATAATTCAATTGTTTCATTAGCAGAGTGAGGTGTACCGCCATCCTGTTGGAACCACATATCAATATAGATCAATCTAGATCAGTATTTTCAATTCAGCCCACAAAAACCCAGTTATCATCTCACGATATCGAACACCATTCACAGTTACAGCTTCACCAGGAGAATTCTGAAAGAAGTTCGGCCCAATTACAACTCCTGACCATAATGCACACCAAACAGTGACTCGTTTAGGATGAAAAGGTTTCTTATGAATCAATCGTGGATTTTTCTCACCCCAAATGCAACAATTTTGTTTATTAACATAGCCATCAATTTCAAAATATGTTTCATCTGAAAATATGATTTTTTTAGAAAAATCATCTGTTTGTTCTTATTCCAATGAATGATGACAATGAATGATCCAGTAGCTTTAGTTCCTGTGTTATTTTAATCTTATATGCCTTTAGAGCTAAAAATCCTTTCGTAAAATACGCCATGTTGTGGATTTACTCAGTCCAAATTGTTGCGAATGTCAACTAATGCAAATTTCTAGGTTTTCAGTAACACTTTGAAGTACTAAATTAATATGCCCTTGTGAAAGACCACTACGATTATATATTGATCTTCTTTTATCTTCCATTGAACCAGTTTATTGACATTTTTGAAAAATTTGATAGTACTTTTAGATGGACAATTGAGGGAACCGTAAATATCACGTAATTTTCTAAAAAAAAATTCACCGAACGCCAATTATCATAAAATAATTCAACAATTTTAAAGCTTTGTTGTATTGTGTTCGATTCAATTTTTATAAATGTCATACATTACACTTTTAAAATTAAACTAGACCTAGCAAAATTCACAACGTCATCTGTGTTTTATTCATGAATCAAAAAACCGCGCCGTTACAAATAAATTAGTAAATGTCAGTTAATGCCATGTTAGTTTTATGATTATTCATTCAACACAACAATTTATACACCTTAATTTGCTGTACACTTTAATTTGACCAGGGGTGTATTTGCTGCGCTTAATTATTTTATAAAACGCAGGTCACGCTTTACTCAAACTCGATAAGCTTACTGGAGTCGACGGAGAAGCAAGCCAGCTTACAGGTACATTCTGAAATGAACTTAACTATCAATTTGTGTCTTCTTTACTATATCCACGTCGTATCTAGATTCAACATCAAAAAGTCACCATAACCAATCTTCAGCAAGCTCTAGTTGGAGCCAAACAAGAACTGGACGAAATACATAAGAAATGGCAGGACAACGTGAGTGGGACGAGTTGGGCTGCATGGTTTGGTCTGTCTTCTACAGACGTGCCCCATAATAACAATAACACAAGTAAAATGAAAACTGCAAGTAACAAACCTGTGCATGATGTCTAGCTTAGGTTATAGTTTAGTTAAATCCTTATGCAATTATTGTCAAGGAGGATTCGTGATATGCAAGAATGCCAAGTTGATTCTTGAATATGCATGAATACGTATTTTATATCAATATTCGCGTTATTCCAGTGAATTGATAATATACATATAGGCTAAATGTATATACTAGGCTAATTGAAAAAGAATAATCTATTACATTTTGAAATTTCATCCTTCATATGAACATATGTGAAATTTCAAGTTGATCTCTCAATTCATACGTACAGTAAAGTAAATGTATCAGTGCAGCTTAAAGTAAATGTATCAGTATTATTTTTTAAAATGGAAAATATTGAAAATCGTGCAGTGACTAAATTCATTATAAAAATTAAAGTTTAAAGGCAATGGAAATTCATAGAGAAATGGTAAATGTATTAGGGGAGTCTGCTCCTTCAAAAACAATGGTTTGTAAGTGGTCGTATAAGCCTGGATAATAATGCACGTTCTGGACGTCCAATAAGTGCAACTACTGAACAAATAATTCTATACATGATATGGTTATGGATGATAGACAATTGACTTTGAGTGAAATTGTCAAGGCCATGAACATCTCAACTGAATGTGTGTTTGATATTTTGAAAAAGGAATTGAGCTTGAAAAAGCTATTTACAAGATGGGTGCCGCATTTGTTAAATTCTGATCAAAAACGACTTAAAGTAAAACTTTCTAACCAACAATTGCATCTTTTTCGAAAGAATAAAATAGATTTTATATAGTCGACGATTATAGACGACGTTTTGTAACTATATATGAGACTTGTGTTTACCACTATGATCCTGAACTACGACAACAAACCGCAGAGTGGACTGAGTCTGGTATTTCAGCTCCAAAGCAGCGAAAGTGGTCAAAGTCGACTAAAAAGGTTGTGGTATCAATTTTTTTGGATGCAAAAGGCATATTGTTAATTGATTACCTTCAAACCGGTAAAACAATAACAGGACATTATTACTAAAATCTTTTAGATCAATCGGATGCAAACATTCGTGAGAAAAGACTTGGTTTAGTGAAGAACGGGCTCATTGAAGGATTTACACTATAAATTGTTGGAGCAACCACCATATTTACCAGATATGGCTCGCTCTGACTTTTATCTGTTCCCTAACATCAAAAAATTCCTACTGGGCAAGCGTTTTTCATCCAGTGAAGAAGTTATAGAAGCCGTAGATGAATATTTTGGAGTTCCAGAAAATCACTTCAGATGAAATAAATGAATTAGAGAACCGCTGGAAAAAATGTATTGAGCTTAAGGGAAAATATACGGAAGAATAAGGTTTTTTTTCAACAATAAACTTGTTTTTATCATTTCCGCTCCGCGAACTTTTCAATTAGCCTACTATGGTGGATCCTCTAGTTGATGTTCCAAATATTGGCGTGATGTAAAAGTTCGTCTCATTTTTTTTTGAGAAAAATATATTTACTAAACATTTTAATCAACCAATATAGTATATGCCGTTCTGTTCCATGATCTTTCTCTGGCTCTCCGATACTCTGTCTCTCATACTTAGACTCAGAAGTTCTGAGGTTTCTAACTAAAGAACTGATCCAGATGATTTTTCAAGTCTTCCAAGTACAGTTTTTACCATGAAAACTGTTTTAAAACTATCTAAATAAGTGATAGTTGGAGGGCGCAAAGCAGGGAAAGTACGGTGGATGGACCAAAACATCCAAGTTATGAAAGTTTTTGTCGGGTGGTCAAAGACACGTGTAGTATGGTTTCTATGGAGCACAATGCTCTTTCCGTTGGCTAATTTAGGCCTCTTCTGGCCAATTGCTCACTTTAATGCAATCAATTGCGAACAGTGTTTCTCACTGTTCATAATAAACGATGTCCCTTCCAGTCCCACCAAGTTTTGTTGGACATCTCCGTGCTTACATCATGATACTTTCTTCGCGTTATTATATACAATTCATTTTCCATCATCTATTGTCTGGTTGGTTCCAAGAATTTTTTCGATCTTTCGAGTCTTTCAATGCCGAACACATTTAGCGCCAATATTGCTATCAGTCTGAACTACTTACCCAGAGTGTGTGCAGCACATAACAAAATATAAAAACAAAAAGAACAAGAACAATTTTTTCCCAAGTACCCTCTGAAATTTCTTCTGTTGTCAAACAACATCAAAACTTAACATGTAAGAAGTAGATACCATTTCAGTTTGGCGATGCAATGGCATCTAGCGCCAGAAATGCAACGAACTTTTGCATCAAACCAATACATGTTTTTAGCATGGTACAAAACAAATGTCAAAATGATCAATCTGTAATACCTAACCTGATTAATAGTTATAGTAACTGGAACATCTTTTTAACGTTCTATTATTAACTGATTTTGTAGTGTTTCAGTTTTCTATAAGTAATTTTATTAATAACAAGAAGAAATGCATAAGAATGTGATTAAAAAGATGACTCTTCCGAAATAATTTATATAAAATACCTCTTTAATAGACAGATTTAGCTCCTATTAAACAAAAACGTTCATGCTATTTTATCTGTCTAGTTCCTGCCATATTGATTTTAATCGCTATGTTGTGTAATTGAGAATTGTTTTAAAAATTTTATATACAATATTGAATATTCTGGAAAATTAATTATTAGGTGCTAAACTTAGTGGCTGATGCTGTAATAAAAATATGTCCCATCATTCTGGCAAATATTGGATTTCGTGGCGGTAAAATGATTTAATACAATCATTGTCCAATTTACTAATTTCCTCATCATTAGAAAAATGTGTGTCAGCAAGAGTGTTGCACAGCTGACACCAAATTAGAAGAATAGGCTGGATATGGAAGTTTCAGGCAATTGGAGTGTCATGTCCATAATTGTTCGAGTTATTAAACTCAAAGAGATTTACCACTAAACACCGAATCACTTTTTAAAGTTCGCGACGCACGTTTCGCTAACCATGTATGTAACCTTTCTGCGAACGGCGACAAAATTGATAAATTTGGATCTTCATCAACACTCACTCACGGCGATATTTTCTTCGGAACGCACAGTTTTTTGTCATGTTTTTGTTTTAGTATCAAGCAGCGTAATTTTGTTTTTATTTTTGATGTATTAGCACTTAGAATTACAATAGTCATAAGCTAATGTGATGGCTTGAAGGATGGACTTCCCTATATTGGTTGTGATGAGGTGACTTCCCCAACGACGAATCTGCATTATCCTTTTATCATGTCTGCTGGTCACTTCCTTTTATCATGTCTGCTGGTCATGTCAAGGTGCGTCGGCAATCATTCGCAATATTTTGGACTGGCATCTTTGGATGGATAATGGCTACATTTGATTTACTGGTAGATCCCGAAAAGTTCTATCCTATATGTCCAAAGTGGCTTAATGATAGTCTTATATAATATAATCGTGTTATCTAAAAATAAGTTAGACTTTCTTCCGATAAGCCAGCTCAATTCTTTGACTTTTAGGTCAGTTTGTTTTCTTTTGTTGACTATATGGTTTTTCCATGTAAGTTTACTGTTCAAGTGAATACCTAAATATTTTGTAGTCGTGAATGTTGGGTTTTCTACGTTATTAAAATGTAAGCTAGGGCACTGTCCTTTTCTGAGGGTAAAGTTGACTTGCGCTAATTTTGTCTCGTTTATTTTAATTTTCCACTTTCGAGTCCAGGTTTGAACTAGGTTCAGGTCGGTTTGTAGTTTCTTTGAGGCTTCGACTGAATTTATATTTGATGAAAGTATGACTGTATCATGTCTTTTGTTGTTGGGAGATCAGCCGTGTAAAGTACGTAGACCAAGGGGGCGATAACGCTGCCTTGTGGAACTCCCGATCTAATGGTATATTTTTCCGAGGTGCTATCTTTTACTCTAACTTTAAATTGCCTTTCGATTAGATAGAAATTTAAGAGATGGTAATATATTATAGGAAGAGACTGAAGAGATTGTTTGATTTTAAATAGTAGGCCATTATGCCAAACCTTGTCGACAGCCTTACTGATATCTAAGAACACTGATGCACAGTATTGTTTGTTTTCTATTGTTCTGTTTATTTCATTGGTTATACAGTGAGTCTGCTGTGTAGTTGAATGGTTTTGTCTACAGCCAAACTGGTGTGCCGGAATCCAGTTTTCTGTATTGGCGTCAGTATTTATTCTGTTCCGTATGAGTCTTTCAAAAGGGTTTGCCTTAACGGTCAATAGACTTATAGGTCGGTTGATGAAACTTTTGTCAAATCCTTTCCGGCGTTAGGTATTGGTATTATTAGAGCAATTTTCAGTTGTTTAGGCCAGATTGAACTTCAATATAGCATTGAGTATGTAGGTGATTACTACTATACCCTTTCTTGGAAATTATTTTAACATTTTGGGGATAATTTTATCGATACCTGGAGCTTTTTTGTATTCAGTAAACTAATTTCCCTTTTGATTTCTTTTGGACTAGCAGCCTGGATGGATGGTATGTCCGTCGTGATGTCAGCCAATTTTCTTTCTATTTCCACATCTACTTCGTCGTCGTTTGGAGTAAACACTTCAGCAAAATATTTTGTAAATACCGTCGCTTCTGGCCCAGTTACAATTTGGCATTTCTTCGCAAATGGGTGTAGTTTTTATTTTAGTTTTTTTCTTATGCTTGATTGGTTTGCAAATTGTATTGTTAAATATATTGAACTTTGTAACATATTTTTTAAATGATAATTCGGCGAATACATCAGTCAGTTGGGCGATTATAAAATTCACGAAGTGCTCTATATGTTAGGCGTACAGAACACTGATTTTGAAAATAAATCTCGACAATTTGCAATTGTTGCTTTGATGTTAAAAATTCCATCATGATTTGCCAGGCTATACTGAATATTTTTGACAACTGTAAGCCCAAACTGATAGTTCGTTTGACAGCTGCCCCCTATGGGAAGTTCAGACACACTAAAAAAATCACCTTTTACATTTGATATGAGCGGGGGGTACTAAGTTTAGCCTCTAATGAATTTTATAGTTGTCATTTAACTTGTTTATCATTAGTTCATTCGAAAATATTTATGATTATTTATTTTCTGTTGTTTATGTAATGTTGTGTTTTATACATACTGGTATTTATTATAAGGATGTTAAGACTAACCCAATTGCTGTATATTTCGTAGAAAGTATTTATAAGCATCCTGTATTTTAGCGTTTGTCTGCATCTAATATATATATTTGAATACTGTATAACTTTTTTTTTTACGTTCAAGTAATGCTATTAGCTATTTCAGAATAACAAAGTCGAAACTATCGTAGAGACATTGAAAAGTGATTTGGAAAATACCGAATCCGAAAACGTCCTTATTAAACATCAAGTAAGTAAACTATAAATTGTATAAAAGTAATTGTTTGGTTACAAACCCACAATTTGATCAAATTTGAACTTACTGTATGATTATTTCGTATATCAATATGTTATTAATGAATATTTTAGTTAAATTATGTACACATAGAACAGGCAGAATTGCAAGACCTCAATTTTAATCTGGAAATAGACCACTGCCATTGTCTACAAGATATAGAGATTTTAGAAGATCGTTTATTCAAATATAAGAGTTTGTTACAGAGAAAAGAGGTAATAAATATTATTTGCCTTTTCAAGCTTTTCCGCTGCATGCTTGCCTTTGACATTATTTAATCAAAGTAATTAAATGAATTAGTTCCTCGATAATACTTTGTACGAATTCTAGACAGAATCTAGTGGATATAAAGATCAAGTTAAGAAACTGTCCAAACAGAAGAGGTGTTATGAAGAGATTATATCCTATTTTAAACATGAAATGGGAATGATGGCCGAACAACTCAACAACTTGCAAGAGTTATTGGTAGGAATTTCTTTTATTTTCATTTCGTTTATAACACAATTAAATTAATTTCATTTTTAGGCAATGTGAATTGCCTTGCTAGTATTACAAGGAGCTGCGTCTCAAAATTAGTCTATAAAACATTATATAATCATGTGCGATATATATTTATATGTGATTTCATATTTTATTATTAGTATTAGTTTGTACTGTTCCTTGATTCATGATTTTCCTTGCAGACGCTCTCCAACGAATCGGCACAACAAGAATCCAGCAAGATAATGCAAGCTTTTATGGAAGTGCAAACTTTAAATGAAAAACTGTCCAGTCAACTGTGTGCCTGCGAGCAGAAGGCGCAGCTCGAAAACCAAATGAATCAGTTGCACGAGGCGAAGATTTGCGAACTTCAACAACTAATCAACGAGAAAGAAATGGATTTGGGCAAGCACGATCAAGCCATCTTAAACATTCGCCAAACTCTGAACGATTCATTGAAACAAAACGAAGAGCTACAAAGAACAATATTACAATTAAACGAGACGATAAACGACTTGCAACGCGCCGTGAAAAAATACGAGAAAGAGAACTGCGACAGCAAGAAGAGCACTTTGGAATTCCAAGAGCAAATCGGCACCTATTGCGAGAGATTGGAGGAGCTAAAAAAGGATCTTGACGAAAAAACGGCGGAATGCTTAAAGTTGGAGATGGCGTATAACAATGAGAAGCGGGCATTGAAAGCGGCCCAAAAACAGCTACAAGACACAGAAAGATTACAACAGGACAACCAGAAAGAGTTGATGGATTCCCTGGAGAAGTTCAAATGTAAATTAAAGTTAAGTGACGATAACAATAGCAAGTTGTGTCAGGAGTGTGAAAATCTGCAAAATCAATTGGCGAATCTTTCCCGGAAGGAAGCCGTTAAGGATTTGGAAATAAAAAGATATCGAAAAATCGTAGGAGATTTAAAAACAACAGTAAGCTAATCATTTCACAGTTTGATAAAAAGAGTTGTATTTGTACTTTTGAACTAATTTCAGATGATGGAACTTAATTCTGAGCTTAATAAGAATTTGGCCCAAAAAGAACTGAAGGGAACATGTAAAAATGCAAACTGCCGTCGAGATATCGGAAAAGAAGATTATAAAAATCCAGATATATGTCTGAATTGCCCCTGCGAAGTGGAATTCTACCAGAAAATGGTCGACATTTTGAAAAAATCGGTGAGTACGCAGAGTCTGAGACAGTCGTACGTATCGTATCGTATTTATTATTGAGTAGATCAATTCTTCAGTGGAACTTTCGGTGTGAAACACTAAACTCAAACTGATTTACCCCTAAACATCAAATAAATGGCACGTTTCGCTCACCATGTTAATATCAGGAGATGATCCAATCTAATTCTAAATCTGCTCTGATTCCGTAAGTTATCTCCAATCTCTTGTTTCTCCCTTATCTTCGCTCTAGTTGCTAACATTCTTTCCCTCATACAGGAGCCCCTATCTAGAGGGTCAGTATTAAAATTCCCTTTGGATCCCTGGCCACGCAGGCATATTGGGTAATGAACGAGTAGACTATTGCGCCAAAATAGCTCTAAAAGAAAATCTTCCCATCTTGCCCCTTTTCCATCACCGATATGTTTTCTCCTCCACGTTATATACCGTGAAACCTAAATTCTTCGAATGTAGTCCAACTCTCGAGCGTAATCTTTTTGTAAAGTGGAATAGGTTTTAAATCGGAACCTGTCGCTTCTCATATAGTCATCTAATAAATGCTGACCCTCAGTATGTACCTTATGTGGTGCTCTTCTTTCTGTTCGTCACGTCTTACTAGAGAGCCCTTCACTATCTGCTCTTGCGCAAAGATACGGACTTCCCAGGGATTTTCCGTCTATTTTGTTCCCTCATTACTCCAGTTCTCTTTTTGAATACCTCTGTTCTTCCTACTTTGCTTTGATGTATCCCATCTCTTTTATCTTTAAACTCC
The DNA here is from genome assembly GCA_031761425.1 of Cosmopolites sordidus. Taxonomy (NCBI): domain Eukaryota; kingdom Metazoa; phylum Arthropoda; class Insecta; order Coleoptera; family Curculionidae; genus Cosmopolites; species Cosmopolites sordidus. The sequence continues at coordinate 1,171,715 of JARFXV010000252.1, read as the reverse complement.
TTTTTCATTTAAAATTTTCACTTATACCTCTTCTCTTATTATACATTTTGAGCTATTCCATGCATTACGCCTGAAGATTAGTAGCAGTTCCCTTATTTACTGTCCACTACCTATTAACGTTTGAGTCCCGTTGGAATATAACCATATACTCTTTAATCCAATTACATTCATTATACAATATTTACTATATTCAAGTTTTATTAGTTCTTGTCTGGTATATACTCTATATGGGCTGCCAAATGGCATCAGTTGCTGACGCGGCCTTAAACTGAAAAATGCAAAGCCCTATTATTTACACTTTCAGCAGGTCTTAAGTTACCAATATTTATATTATGTCCATGCTTGAGTGCATGTTGGCCAAGACAGGATTTCTTCTGTGTTCCTGTTTCTTTTCTCTGAGAAATCCTGTGTTGCCCAACAATACTTCAGAGCCACGGATTTCTTCAGAATATATCTCTTTCGTGAGAGAGATATACTCTGAAACAGTCTTGTTATTGAAACCGTTAAGTCAAGTAACTCTCGTTAAATATCCTGAGGTACTCGGAATCGGTACACTCTGAAACAATGATGATACGTCAAAGGATACTGAGACCTCACCCTCCTTGTATCTTCTCAACACGGGTCGAAAAGATAAATAAAATGATTTGATGTTTAGTGGTAAATCTCGTCGAGTTTTGTATTATTAAGTACTTATTGTCAAAGGTGATCGAGTTAAAACGCCAATTGAATGAAACTCAAAACAACAACAAAATATTAGAGGAAGAAATCAGGGAAAAGGATGTACAGATATTCGAATTCAACAAAATGAAAACCGCCTTCGACGAAAAGATGCAGGAGTCTAATTTGAGCGATAAGAAGATTGCTGAATTGGAACGAGAAGTTGACCAGTTGAGAAGAGAATTGGAACTCAGCACGCTGCAGCTTGACGATGTTAGAAAGACGGCGCAGGAAATAAACGGTTCCAAGTGCGTTCAACTAGTCTGTGCCCAAGAGGAGATATCTAATTTGAAAAGTGAACTAACTAACGTCCTGAATAAGCAGTATAATCTCAAGCGCGAGGTAAACATTAGATAACTATAAGAAAGGAGTTTGAGTTATTATTCTAAACTTAAAATTCGTTATGAATCGCGTTAAAATTCTAGAATGAAGAGTTACATACACAGTCGGCACAACTGCATTGCTCCATTACCTGTTTAACAGACCAAAATAAAATACTGAAAGAACAAGCTGATCAATACATGCAACGGCTGAAAATCCTGAATGCAGACAAGGACACTCTGGTTCGCAAAAATAAGGAGTTATTGCATGAACTAAAATCTTTACAGACCATGACATTTTCCATGGACAAACAACAAAGGTACATTATTTTTATTATCCTGTCACCGTCAATTGTAACGAGTGGGACAAGCATCACGCCACTATTTAAATTATTTATAACTTTTAAAAGAAACAAGACTTCCCGCGTACTATCCCTGAGTTGTATGGTTTGGGACTTATTTATGTGAACCTTTCCCTTCAAAAAGCCCAATAAAAAAACAATCCTGAACCGTCAAATCAGGAAATCTGATGGCATTACAGTATTCTAATTGCTTATTATTGTCTGTGGGCCACAGGTCTTAAACAATTTGACTCTTATAAGGAAACATGTGCAAGTATTTTCTAAAAATTCGGAATAAACTTGCCCATTGTGCTCCATTTCATCAAATCGACGTTTCTGGAGACTTCTCAGATTTTTTGACACGCTTTTTCCACACGTGCACAGCTTCACACACGTTCCAGGTCATTGCACTGTTTTTAGACCTCTAATGTAGTGAACTTGTCGTTATAAACGATAACTTGCCGTTTTATTAGGTGCCGGGCCGAAGTTCATGTTGGGTTGCAAATAATTGAACTATTTTTTAATAAATATTGCAACAATGTTACTGCGTTCATTTATCCATAATAAAACTTGCACGTTTACACTAGACAACACTAACTGTGGCGCTAAAATAAAACGGTAGCGCGATACTTGCCACACCCCTTATATGAAAGAAAACTTCCTGGAAGGTTTATATTTAACAAATAAACTGAATTCACTTAGGCTTACAACAGATTTAGTCAAGCAACTTGAAGCAGACATGGAAGACTTGAAATACGACAAGAAAGAAATTTGTTTGGAAAGTATAAATGTAATAAAAAATGTCAGAGCTTGGGTGGATGAACAAAAACTAATTAATAGTTTGGTAGCCAGAAGGGAGCAGATGTTTTTGGACACAATCAAAAAATTAAGTGTCGAAAAGTATGTCCTTGTGTGGGGTTTCGTACGTTAATCGCCCTAACACGTATTTAATCAGAATTTGTTTTCTATACTAAGTTACATTAATTTTTGTGACTAACAAAAGAGAGATGTGTGATTTTTAGTGATGTGGCTGAACTACACGATTTTATTTAACAATTTCTTAATTATATATGGTATTTTATAGGGAATGTAAAAGATCTACACCCGTTAGGACATGTCGCACCACCAGAGCCACTGACTTTGGTCCGAACACTATGTGCAGATCACCTTGTAGCTTAGGATCACAAGGAACTGCTTCTTTTTATGACGGCGAGAGTCCTCCTGCCAGTCCTGATGTATACGGCATGAACGACTGGTACTCCTCCACTTTTAAGGTAGCAGAATAACATAATAATGCAACGCATATTATTTAAGCTGATATAATGTTGCAGACCGAGTCAGAAAACGATTCCGAGGAAGACTACTGTGTGAACACTTTAGAAAACTTGACCCAACAGATGAAGAATTCAAATAAAAAATGGGTTAATGAGAAGCTTACGTGCACAGAGTGCAGAGTATCAAAAGATACCAAAGATAGAAAGTGATTATCAATTGTTATTAAACTTAGAGATATTTATATTTTATTTATAGAATGTATAATTGTATTATAAGTATTGTTAATCTTATACATCATGTCTAGTCACTCTAATAAACACTCAAAGAAGTTATGGTTTGTCTTAAATCTTCATTTTACTTGAAAAAAAGATACAGTTTACCCGTTGAAAATTTACTAGTGCCTCATCATTCATATAAATCAAATTAATGCTGACATTCATAACGGATGTGGTTGGTTTCTCGAAATTCGGATATTTATGTGTATGATTAAATCCACAGTTAATTTATTTGTATATATTTATAACATGAACTTATCAAAACGTCCTGTTTTAATTCAATATTTTAAAGCTTAAAATTTTGAGTGTCATGAAATTGTAAAGTTTTATATCATAAATCGAAATTGCTTGGAGAATTTTGTCAGGTTAAAAAATTCTACAGACAAAAGATATATCACAAAATTTTAGGAAAGTAGCCCTATGAATGAAATTATTTTGTTATTGATCAAAATCATCATTTTATCTACTCTATAAGCATTATTGTTGAGAGCCATTTCTATGTGATGAACATGTTACCAAGCTGGAGGAATATACAGATCCTAAACAGTTTTATTACACATTTATTAAAAATAAAATTTCAAACATTCATATAATTTTATAAAGTATACAAAAATAGCTGTTTAAATATAGTGTTAAATAATCGGCACTTAATAATGAAAGAGAAATTTCAGATTTTAATATACATAAAAATAATTTTTCCTTCATCTAAATAACTAGGTAAACTAATAACTTCATTAATCAACTACATTAACTACATAGTTATATATCACCATCAGATTCAGAGAAGGAACTGTCAGACTGAAATGTTCTCGGATAAACCAATCTTCAATTAATTACTCTCTACTCTCACTTCTTTATTACACCATTCCAATGCTTATTTCCATATATTTAGTACTTTCTCATCATTATATCCATCCCTACTAATATGTTTATTATAGTATGTCTACATATTAGCCCAAATTAATTTTATGGCATTAAAACCACAATGCTAGAGTGGAATGCTGGGTTTTCTTATTAGATCATCAATTATATACCATATTTTCTTCTCTATTCCTTTTAGCCACTTGCAGTAATACTGGTTTTGCGAGTTATTCACCATATTTAATATTATAGGATTAATATATACTTCTATTCATTTGTACTGTAAGAATACGCACTCACTATACAGATAATGTTGTTTATAAATAATGTGCGTTTTAAATAATTAAATAATTATTAAATTATGTGCGTTTAATTAGAATAATGTGCGTTTAATTAACTTAATTAAATAATGTGCGTTCTTCTTCAAAAACTTCTTCTTCAAAAAATATGGCGTTGCGGCTAGGCCAAACTTTAATTTTTCAGCTGGAACTTTAGAAGTTCCTGAGAGTAGTTCATGCGATTAGACTTCGAATTCATCTTTTCTTCTTAAATTATTTAGACTTAATTATATCTAGACCTATATATTCATTATAAATAAATGACAAAAATATATGATGCATACCGTTTTGATAAAAAGAATATATGATAAAAATAGTAGCTAGAACATATATGTGACATTTGATATTTTAGAGGGCGCTCTATTTTTATATTTATGTATTTGAATTTTTAATAAAAATATGGATTTACAGTGTTTAAATATAATTAACTGCAATCAAGGGGCTGTAAGAGCTGTGCGGTTTAATGGTAAACGAAAGTGAATTTACTTTTACATATTAAAAATGTTTCTTTTGATATTTCAACCCATTAGTGGATGGATCATATTGTCTCACTTGCGGTTCAGATAAAAAAATTAAATTGTGGAATCCCTATAGGAACTTGTTATTAAAGACATATGGAGGACATGGTAACGAGGTTTTAGATGCATGTGGTTCTTGCGATAGTAGTCAGATTGCCTCTTGTTCTTCAGATAAATCAGTTATTAGTAAGTTATATATTTGATGCATGCCTTATGAAATAAATTTACGAAACTAATTGCAGTTTGGGATGTATCAACTGGACAGACTTTAAGAAGGCTAAGGAGTCATGCTGCAAGTGTAACATGTGTGAAATTCAATGAAGAGTCAACATTGGCAATATCTGGGAGCATAGATAATACTGTAATGTGTTGGGATATTAGATCCAGGGCCCAAGTACCTGCTCAGGTACTAAAAGAATCAAAGGATAGCATAACTTCTTTGAAGGTAACAGATCATGAAATTCTCACCGGATCAGTTGATTGTTCTGTAAGAAGGTATGATTTAAGAAATGCAAGATGTGATGCAGATTTTGTTGGAGGTACCAAATCTTACATTTTAACTTGTTTAAAACAAGTTTCTTCTAAATATGAAAATTTTCAGCTGCCATAACTTCAGTGAGTTTTTCAAAAGATGGTCAATGCATTTTAGTGAGTTCATCAGATAATGTAATAAGATTGTTGGACAAAAATAATGGAGAGCTACTAGGAGAGTAAGTTTCAAGGGGTTGTTTTTATTGCTCTTTATAGATTGTTTTTGTTATTTTAGATTTATCGGTCATAGGATTGACAATATGAACATTGAAAGTGACATTTTAGTAAGTGATAATTATGTTGTTTCTGGATCTAAATCTGGTGAGCTGTGGTGTTGGGATTTGGTCTCGGCAGAGGTGAAGAAAAAATTTTTGCACACAAGTGGCAAAGTTTTAAATTCACTCAGTGTACACCCAACCAAAGATGTTATTTTAACAGCATCAGTAACAACTGTAAAACTATGGGGACAACTAGAAGATATTAAAAGTATAGAAGATGATGTAATACAATAGAATAGGCTGTTGAACTGTAAATCACTGATACCTGTTTTAGAATGACTGTTAAAAATTGTTTGTAATATATTTTTTAATTTTCAATTCCTAATCACTTGTCAATCTCCCCATCAGTTTATGCTTTTTTTATCTAGCTATTAGTTTCGACTAAAATTATGGATTGTCCAATAAGAATGGCAGAACTTTAAAATGAGCCACATTGATAACTACAAGTGATAATCCTGTAGTTTATATTTTATCCTGAACAACATATAATTATGTTTTGAAAATAATCTTCAAATGTTTCCCTTGGCTTGGTCTGAAACTGAACATACTTATTTTGATGGTAGATCCAAATTTTTATATGAATCTTTCCATGGTGAATTGGTCTATGAGTGACATTTATATTTCACACAGTGTTGCCGCTATTACGTTTCAAAGTTTTGACACTCTTATTGGATAACTCTAGAAGGGTGAATGAAATAAAAAACCTTCGGCTTTTTAAAATAATTTAATAGTTTATAAATCATCACAGAATTTACAAAATTCAAAGTGTTTCATATTGCAGATTGGTAAACAGACCTATCTATATGACAAGAAAAAATTAATCACCTTTGTAAAACAATGTATTTCTTCAGGACTCATTAAATCACTTCCATTCTTATTAGCAACACCATAAGTATATTTTTAAGCTACGTGTTTGACCGCGTATAAAGACATACAAGCGTAAAAAGGCCATGGAGGAACTGCGTATATCAGTTAAGCTCATTAGATTAACCTGGTTGACAATATTGAACTCTAAAGTAGCATTAAAAGTCCAATAACCCGGACGACGGTAGAATTTGAGATCGAAGGTTTGCTATCCTAGGATGGATTAGCACCTTACACATAAATTGAAATAGTGATAATAAAGAAAACAGATAGTAGGATATGACAAAGATACTAACAAGACTGAAAAGATCATTAAGAGAGATTTATGATAAAATAATAGTGAAGGCCGAAAGTAGAAACAAATATGGGCAAAACAAAAGTGCAGGTTGCAAAAGTTGTGAAGAAATTTACGTATCTGGGCAGCAAACTATACGAAAAGTGTAACACAAATACGTAATTATGAAGGGTAATAAAGTTACGTACTCCTTGTATTCTGTGTCAAGTTTAAACTTATTAAAGGAAGATGAAAGTTAGAGTCGATAAAACACTGATTCGATCAGCAGTCACTTATGGCTGCGAGACGTGGACCTTCACAAAGAAAACAGAAAAGATGCTTGCAGTATGTGAAAGAAAAGTACTTAGAAGAATGTTTGGTGCTGTTAATGGACTTTGGAGAATTAGGTATAACTTCGAAATCAAGGGATTGTACAAGGATATAGTAAACTGTGTGAGGGTTCAATGACTCAGATTGGCGGGACACGTGGCGAGAATGCTAGAAAGCCGAGTAGCAAGGAGAATCATGAAAGGAGAAATAGAGGGTAACGTATGTAACGGAGAGTAGAGCGTAATGTATTTAAAGAATGTCAAATTTTAGTGGGCGATGCATTTTTTCTGTCAAACAGTACATAAAGAATGATAAAATTATGTATATGCACTTTGATATCTTGACTGCTAATTAACTAGTATATACTTTTCTTTAGATGGTACTGCCTACAAATCTAGTTTGAGCAAGTGTTGGACACTATTTTTTAACCGAATTACATATAACATATTTTGTACTAATAAATGTTATTCTGTTAAAACCGATATGAGTACGTTTTTTTTTAATTTCATCAGAATGTATAACAAATCTCACTTCGACTTATAACTTAATATCGAAAAAGGCCCTAACAAGTAAGCAAAATAGATACTACATGCGATGTCTATTAGCATTTGCAAGCGATGTTAGAGCTTCGGCTGCGTCCAGTTCTTCTTTACCGTGCACCAACATCAAACCTTCATTTTCATGCTTAATGTTTTTTCTCTTCTGCACCTTGGGAAATGTCCAATCGATGAAATTGTTCTCGTTTGGTCTGAACCTTTCGGCACTCTGCAACCATTTGGCAATCATGGATGGTTTATCTTCAACCGGTTCCTTGCTGGCGTACGTCAGAGTTTGGCAATCTTTCACGTATTTCTCCATGATGTGGTTCTTGAATTTGTTAGTTGGTTGAGAGAACGGATTCTCTTGTTCTATTTCCGTTGTTGAACTGACATAGTAACACTGATTTTGAACCTCACTGAAAATGCTTAACCAATTAGTTGTTTTATATTTGATTTTGTTGATATCGTTAAATTGGGATGAGGCAAAAGTTCGTCCAGTTTCTAACGCTAGATGACGTTGCATCTCAAAATCGAAATATTATCTACTTTGACAAAAGAGAATTTCAGTGAGTACTTGTGTTTCTTGATTGTTCTTTGTTTAAGAAAAGGCAAAAATGTCCCGCAGATGCCAAAGATGTGCTGTAAAAGGTGAGGGTGTCTTTGAACAATTCAGGTAAGTGGTTCAGAAGGATTCGTGAAAACAATTTTAGTCTTAGCGATGGAGCGCGTTCTGACCAAGGCTGATGGCAATAAAATATTGACTCTAATTGAAAGTGCTTGATATATATATAAGAAATTGCATTGCGTTACATCGAGACAATGCTAGACAAGTATATTTAGATACTTAACCGGGAGCTTTTACAATTTGACCGGGATGTTTTGGTCCATCCACCGTACACCCCAACCTTGCGTCGACCATTTACTTAACGTCACTGTCTATCTCACTCTATCACATCTGCCCATCTCATTTACACTAGTGAAATCCATTTTTGAGCACACAAAAGTATTTTTTATCATGGTATGCATTTTTTGAAATGTGGTCCTTTTGCAAAAAAAAATAAGCAATAATATTTTTTGTTGAAATATTGACTAAATGGGCCATCTTTTGTTATAATTTACCCAGGGTAGTGTAATACATTTTTTTTTAAATGAAGTATCAAAGTTAGCTGACATAATATTTTAAACCACGACTCAATGAAACTTTTTTTTTTACTAAATTAACAACGTTCATTATTTGATTTGTGACTGCGATAATAGCATGGTTATTTAGGATCACGTTATAAAAAATAACACTGAAAAATTGAGATATTTGTGATCACAGTACCTAAAGACATATCTTATGGTGTCGAATTTCAAGATTTTCAGAAATATACCTTTCGACCGGAACCCGCTTGGCGTTTAGTTTCGGGACACCCTGTATATTGATCAAACTTTTGCATAAACCACATATTATCGACTAAATTACCTATTATTATTATTATAAAGCTGGCTACAGTCTTGATTCATTTGAGTTTGAGCAAATTTTTCTTCAAATTTCTGGAATTGAGCCTCGTCATAGCAATCCTCCTCCTCTTCCCATATACTGTCTTCTGAGCAAATGCTGAAGTGTTCCACATTACCCTGAACTTGGCTGTTGTACGTTTTTATTAGCTCACCCCAAGTTCTTTTTTGGGGATGTTTTCCCGCGTTCTTCAATTTCCTTCGCCAATTCGCAAACCAATTACACACCTATATACCGGTCGTTAATAAATTAGCCAAATCACGTTTCTCACTTTACGATCTCACCTGAATGTAAGTTAAACCAGTTTGGACAGCCAACATTTTTTTTTCATCTCTATTGGGGTAAGGATTATCTCTTCTTCTAACCAACCAGTCCTTCAGGAATCTTTTAATTTCGGGGGTAAAGAGTCTTTTAGGTGGTCGCTTTTCCTCGCCATAAGCTCTTCTAAAATAGTTTAATAGAAGTCCATAAAGCATTTATATATCTTACAGAAAAGTCATGCAAATATTAATAGGTGTATCTATAAGTAACGTCGTTTTTCTCATTTTTTAAAACATTGCCATCTACTGACAATAATTTAACTTAATATAACATAACCTACATTCTAGTTAAATATATTGATCGCGAACTTTTCGACGCGCGTTTTGCTAATAATCTTAGCATCTTCAGAAGATGATTTAATCTTCTCCTGATGATACCAATATGATATTTTTGATGATTTAGATTAAATCATCTTCTGATGATGCTAACATAGTTAGCGAAATACGCGTCGAGTTTAAAAAAGAGACTTGGTAATAATTCTTATTTTTTCTTAAAAAAAAAAACGTTTAATTTCGGGGAAAGGTTTATCCAAATGTGTGCCATCGCTAGCTACACATTTTCACCATCTCTTTGGCAATTTGTGGATGTTCTCTCAGAAAAACCGTACATATTTTGAGATGGTCCAGTTATCAAGCCATTTTTCGACATCTTCGTAATTGTTGAAGTGTTTCATGGAAAGTGCGTGAGACATCGATGAAAACGAGTGATAGTCGGGAGGGGCGAAGTCTGATGAGTAAAGCGAGCGAGGCAAGAGTTCTTAGCTTCAAGTGCAGAAATTGTCTCTGATCGCTTTCGCTGATATTTAATGTGATTATTGTTTAATTTTGAAAAAAAAAATCGTGAAACTTATAAGAATGGAAGAGCAAAGTGTGGAGCAAATAGAAGAGTTAAGTTCTCTATTAGACATTTAAATAAAATCTGGAAACCTGTTGAATTTGAAAAGGATCTTTTCTTGGCTGATAATGAAGCTGATCCAAAACAAACTATCTAGGAATCAGCCACAAAGCTAAAAACGTCACGGTCCACAATACGAGTTTAAAACAACTGAACAAAGTGCAACTAGAAGGAATGTGGGTGCAAGATCAACTTTCACTTAAAGTCAAAATTCAATATGAAATTATCTGCTGTGCACTTTTGTCGTGGTTAGGCAAAGATCCTTTTTCTCAACACATTGTTACTGAAGATAAAAATTGGATTCTGAATCCTAATGAAACCATAAGTGTTGAATATTATTGTACTCAACTTTGATAGATTAAACATGGACTTCATTCAGAAACTTCAGAACTGGTTAACTGAAAATGTGCTATTCTGCAGCTTGACAATGAAGGGCTTCAAGTGACTGAATCATCCAAGAAAAAATCAAAGAGTTAGGCTAGAAAGTATTTCCGCACCCACCTACTCTCCTGATGCTGAACCGTCAAATTTATGGTCCATATGCTTAGCTTGTGTCTCTAGAACTGGTTAACTCAAAATGTGTTATTTATTCTGCAGCTTGACATTGAAGGGCCTCAAGTGCCGGAATCACCCGAGAAAAAATCAAACAGTTAGGCTGGGAAGTACTTCCTCACCCACCCTACTCTCCTCCCAAATTTATGGACCATGTGCTCGGCTTGTATCCAGAACTGGTTAACCGAAAATGTGTTATTCTGCAATTTGACAATGAAGGGCTTCAAATGCTGGAATGAGCCAAGAAAAAAATCAAAGATCTAGGCTGGAAATACTTCCTTATCCGACCCTACTCTTCTAATACTGTACCGTCAATTTTTTTTCTTGTGCCTCTAGAACTGGTTAACCGAAAATATGTTATTCTGCAATTTGACAATGAAGGACTTCAAATGCTAGAATGAGCCAAGAAAAAAATCAAGGAGCTAGGCTGGAAATACTTCCTCATCCCACCCTACTCTCCTAATACTGTACCGTCAATTTTTTTTCTTGTGCCTCTAGAACTGGTTAACTGAAAAATGTGTTATTCTGCAATTTGACAATAATGGGCTTTAAGCACCAGAATTACCCAAGTAAAAAATCAACGAGTTAGGTTGAGATTACTTCCTCCCACCCTACTCTCCTGATGCTGCACCGTCAAATTTATGGACAATGTGCTCAGCATGTATCCAGAACTGGTTAACCGAAAATGTGTTATTCTGCAACTTAAGTGCAGTAAAATTTACGAGCTAGGCTAGAAAGTACTTCCTCACCCACCCTACTCTCCTAATACTGCACCGTCAAATTTATGGATCATATGCTCAGTTGTGTCTCTAGAACTGGTTAACTGAAAATGTGTTATTCTGCAGCTTGACAATAAAAGACCTCAAGTGCCAGAATCACCCAGAAAAAAATCAAAGAGCTAGATTGGGAAGCACTTCCTCACCCACCCTATTCTCCTGCTGCTGCACCGTCAAATTACCATTTTGTCAGCTTTATGGAACATTTTCACCATGAAAAGAAAATAGAAAGTTGGGCGAAGATTATTAATAACGTTGGGAGATTGTATTGTAGATTAGAACGATATTAACTGTTAAATAAAATAGAATTTTGTGCAGTATCAAAAAACAAACACATTACTTATGGATATACTTAACGCTAAGTTGCATATATTAAACATGTAAATAAATCTTTTTTCAGTCCATTTGAAAATTATTTCCAACCACATTTGTCACATAGCAACGCTGCAAGTTATTTTTAAAATAGATTATAATATTAATTAATAAAACTAATGATATAGTAAATACTTTAAGAAAGCGAACATTGAAAATCAGAAGGTACTCACGGCAAATAACAATGTTTTCTCTAGAAGGGACGCCAAACTAATCTCATTCATAACAGTAAACAACCAAAATAAAAAAAAAACGATTAGTAGCGTTCCAAAAACAGCAAACCAGTTAAAAATCTCACGTTTCACAGCATTTTCCAACCTGCTGTAGCGCTTATTGCGAACTGGCCGTTTTGTCTTTTCCTTGTTACATTCTCCCAATCTCTGGTCCATGTCGTTTCCTGTTAAAAAGATTCGAAAATTCGTAATTTTAAAAAGGTGTCACAAATCCACACACACGGACAGTAAAAATAGATATCGTGTTGGATAACATTCAAAAACAAGATGTCCGCAGCCATATTGATATACATGTAAATGCAATTTTTGCACTTTAAACGAGATCCCACGCATGGTAATGTCGCGAATCGTTGTGAATTATGACAAATACAATGGTTTATTTAAATAAATCATATGCATCCAGCCGTTCGACTCATACCAAACAATAAAACAAGCGAATTAAATCGTGGTGTCTCGAAAACATGATCATCATAAACTCAATTGTTTCCAATCGTTCGTATTGATTCAGCGAAAAGGAAAATCAAAATTCAATCGCAACAGAGATGTACTTACCGTGCGAGATGGCTTCGGGGTCCGACTCAAAAGGCAGAAATGTCTTTAATAATGTAATATCAGTGTAAACAGCAGAAAAGTTTCAGTGAAACTGAACTTACACAATCCGGAGACATTTCGATGCTGTTTTATTTTCAGATCTTTCAGTCTCCCGCGACGTTGTTTTTATAATCTGATCTCTGTTTCGTCTGTGTTTTGGATATAGATAATAGACGACGGCGCGTAATATCTAAAAAATTATTTTATATATGCATTTGCTCTGATTTTTTTTGTATTTTCTTATATTCTTATGTTCGTTTTAAACATTATTATAAGAAATAAGTAAAAACTATTACTATGGTATATCAATACTCCTATTGGAACTTTCGGGGTGGAATACTAAACTTCAAATCACTGTTTTTAGCTTTCTAACTCGACGCGCGTTTCGCTAACCATATTAGCATCATCAGGAAGTGATTCAATCTCTCATGCCTTGACTAAATCATCTCCTGATGTAGTTTTACTAATATTGCTCTTGAAATGTAGTCCATATATTTACAACAAATGATTGCAGTGTTTATCCAAATTAAATATAGCTAAAGACATTTAAAAATTACATACAACTACATACAATCCAATTTTATAATAGATGTTTCGGTCAATAATGTCGACTTTAACGCAAAATTTGACGTTTATGTATGCTAGTTAAGTTCGTGCGGCATCGATTGAAGTAAGTGCTAGTCCGAAGGGGCTAAGTCTGGTGAATACGGAGGGTAGGATGTCTCATTTAACGTTTTCCAAATAATTTTTTACACATTTTCAACACTGAGCCGAGCATTGTCATGTTGAAAAATTACTTGATCGTGTCCTTGGGCGTACTCCAGACATTTTTCCTTCTATGCTCGATTTAATTTTATCAGTTATTGTCGGTATCGATCGCCAGAAATCATTTCACTAGGTTTAAGCAGTTCGTAATACACAGCTCCCCTACTATCCCACCAAATACACAGCAAAGCCTTCTTTCCAGCCCTTCCAGAAGATCGTTGTTTTTGGTACGTTTCTTCATTGATAGGCGTGGAAAGCTCTCCTGAACGAAGTTTATCTTCCGACTACCACTTTTTTTTGTATCGACGCACTTCCCATGAAACACTTCAACAATTCCGGAGGTGTCGAAAAATGGCTTGATAATTAGACCACCTCAAAAGATATACGGCTTTTCTGGGAGAGCATCCCCAAATTGTTAGAGAAATGGGAAAAATGTGCAGCTAGCGATGGCGCATACTTTAGATATGCCAGTTTTATCTTTCTCTAATGAAAGATCTACACACCTACCCATCTACATCTATTGACAATAATTTTACATAATGTAACCTATTTCCTAGTTAAATAAATTGATATTTAATGTTATTATTGTTTAATATTCAGTTATTATTTTGAAAAGAAAGTATCTTTTCGACCGTTCAAAATCTAGAAAACCTGTAGAGTTTGATAAGGGACGAGGTTTATCTTCAAGCGCTTCTCTATTATTGCTAAAGTTCTTGTACAATTTTTTTTTAACAATTACAAAAGACGAACAAGCCAAATACGAGAGTTGTCTGTAAAGTAAGGTGTCCAAGGCGCTGGAGTCGCGAGGAATGCTTTAACGCAAAATCCGGCAGCACTGGCATGTAGCTTGGTTTCCCACCTACAAATCCCCACCATACCGAGCTGTTTCTGCGCCGCTACCGCCAGATGTTAGTTCTGTGATTCGTTTTTTGTATGAAAGGGGCATTACGTCTATAGAAATTCAACATCAATTATGTGAGGTTAAGGGACATCAAAAACGTACGAAACTGGTGCAAAGAGTTTAGAAATGGACGTATAGACGTCCATGATGAACAGCGTACCGGACGGCCATCGGTTTCAGACGAAACGATGGCAAAAGTGGAGAGGGTAATGCTTGAAGATCGACGGGTGACGATTCGGGAGCTGTGCGAATTGATCCTTGAAGTCAGTAAGACTACTATTGACAAGATTTTGACAGAACATTTGTATTATCACAAGGTGTATGCAAGGGGGGCCCCAGAATGCTTACCGAAGATCACCAATGGCAACGAATTGAAGCGGCCCGCCAATTCCTTGATTGCTACGCAAAAGAGGGCGAGGAATTCTTGGATTCAATTGTCACTGGCGATGAAACCTGCCACAAAAGAACAGTCCCGTCAGTGGCGGCATTCAGGATCGCCGAAGCCATGAAAGTTTAAAGAAAGATTGTCTGCCGGCAAAGTGGTGGCAATTATGTTTGGATAAGAAGGGAATATTGTTGTGTGAGTTTATATGTCTACCAGGGCAACAATAAACGCTGATTGCTACTATCAGGCTTTGAGCAATCTTCGCCGTGCAATTCAAAACAAAAGAAGGACCATGATGAAGGAAGGGAACTCCCTTCTTCATCACGGTCCTTCATTCATCATTGTCCTTCAGTTTGCATCAGGACAACGACAATAACGTCACACTCCCCTTACAGCCCGGATACAGACCAAGTGATTATCATCTCTTTCCTGCGTCGAAGTCACTCCTGGGTGGAACGAATTTCAGAACCGACGAGGAGTTGAAGGAAGAGATCGTACGCTGCCTGCGCGCCGCGACGTAGAGTTCCATGACACGGGTATACGAAAAATGTTAACACCGCATGAAAAAATGCATCGATCGCAACAGGGGCTATGTATGTACGAGGGTTGATCAATAAGTACCCGTGTTTGATAACAGATGGCGTTGATGAGTGAAATTGACATTACCATCGTGTACTGCAGACTGTTAAACTGACCTCATGCTGAATTTCAGATAAATTCATAGGTTAACTTTTTTTGACAGCCAGTTGTATCATTCGTGTTTTGTATTTCTCGATAAAATGGAAAAAGCGCAATATCGAATACCGTAATTCGTTTTTTATTTTTGGATGGAAAAACATGCGAATAAATAAAAGTGAAGTTGGATGTTATCTATGGGGACCCTTCACCATCTAAGACAATCGTGAGATATTGGTTTAAAGAGTTTAAGCGTGGTTGTATAACTGTTTTTGAAGGAAATGGTCGAAAAGGTCCATGACATGATTCTCGCTGATCGCCGAACGAAAGTGCGCGAAGTAGCTGAGGCCCTACGTATCTCGTACGGAACGGCAATCAAGATTTTAAATGATAAGATAGGTGTGAGGAAAGTGTCGGCCCGATGGATGTCGCGATTGTTCACGGTAGACAACAAGCTTTAACAATGTCAAAGCAGTGTTTAGACCGCTTTAAGTGAAATTCGCAGGACCTTTTACGTCGAGTCGTCACCCTTGATGGTCAAATTGCACGAACTGCGCTACGAATTGTGTCCGCATCCATCTTACTCGCCCGACCTGGCACCCAGCGACTTTTTTCTGTTCCCTAAATTGAAAACATAGCCCGCAGGAAAAAAATTCAGCTCAAATGAAGAGGTTATCGCCGAGACAGAAGCGTATTTGCAGAGTTTGAAAAATCGTATTTTTTAGACGGCTTAAAAAAGTTGGAGAAACGGTTGGAAAACTGTATAGACCTAAAAGGAGACTACGTTGCAAAATAAAAGTAAATTTGTGAAAAAAATTACGTATTTATTTCAAACACTTACTTATTGATCAATCCTCGTATAATTCATTGTAAATAAATATGATTTTCCTTGTGAAAAAAAAATGGAGACTTTATTTTACGACAACCCAATATGAGACTTCTGTTAGATATCAAGGATTATTTTTCTATCGCTTTTTATAAGTTTTTTTTATTTCTCGTTATATAAACTTGGATGGGGTGGCAATATAATGAGCTTACCTTTAGACGAAATTCATTCTCTGGCCCGTTTCGAAGTTCCTGGTGATTAGAAAAATCTGTCACTAAGAGCTTGTTTCATTGAACCGATAAGGTTGATAATTCGATGACAGTCAGCCGAGAAAAGATGTTGTGTTTGGAACAACTTGCCATTGCTCACTGCTTCCTTCACAAGTCCTCATACACATAGTTTCACGATTAATTATTAAAGTAATACTTAGATTTTGGCGTCATTAAACTTTTTTCGGTTGTTCAGATCGTTTTTTTTTACTTCAACACTGAAAACATTACTTCTGAATTGTTAAAGATTTAAAATCAATCATCTGTATAAATTCTTATGTTCCAGTTTCAATTTCAGAGAAATGCACATGAGTAATAGACATTAGATTAATAAATAAAATAAAAATGAAAGAAAAATATTTTTGTTTTATAAAGTTTTTTTAACGATATTATATCTGTATGTGATTTAAAAGATTTTTATAAGATTACTTACTCCTGTGTTGATGTTGATATAATTCGCGCATAGTGGCAAACAAGTGGAAAATATCGCTAAATTAATTTCGAAGTTATTTACATAAATATTGTGCATATAACACAATCAAATGATGGGATAAATACTAATTAGATTTCAAATATTGTTTTTTAGAATTTTTTATTTTTCCTGATAATTTTTCAGAAAAATTTATACTCCACACTAGTAAGCAACTGATTCATGTTATAGTAAGTTTTGATTTAAAAGGTATCATTAAAATTATTACCGGTCTTCCTTTGTAAACGGAACTGCTAAGGTAGATATCAAACCGGCGTTGTGCCAATTTGTGGAGTTTGCGCATAACATCCTCGCTGTAACGGTGGCGATGATCAAAAGGAAAAGCGGGCACACGAGCGTTGAAGTTAGTTCGTGTACGGCGGTCGTTTAGCGAGGAAGCGGTATTCGTTTGTGCGGCAGGAAAAGCCACATGGTGGCATCACAGCGAAATCCAACACTTAGTATGGAAAAAACAAGAATTTAAAGTCGTCATTTCTAAGAAGTTAAGTAATCAGAATGAGTTCTTCGGGCGATATGTTCAATGCGGAAACCGGCAACGAAAAAGCACAAGTGGACGAGTCGCCGAAATTGAAAAGGAAAATAACTTTGTGGAATGGAGTGGCTTTGATTGTCGGCACGATTGTGGGTGAGTTGGACCAACCACACTATATCTAAGCTAGTTTAAGTCACTTTTACTTTAATGTAACAAAAAACCGTCATCTATTTTTAACGTAGAATGTGCGAAACAAATAGCCCTGAACGTTCATACCAATATTAAACAATCGCGACTTAATATTATTTCTCCCGCATACATTTTAATTCATATTCTTTTAAATAACTTAACAAAAAAAAAAGATTTATCAGATTTGGTGCATTTAACAAAATATTCGTAATTATTTCGTACGTTTGAAATTTCATTTTTGTTATAAAAAAAAAATACTTAGCGTGCGTGAAAATAATCCCAGGTTTGTATGTAACCCTAGCTTTAAGAGAACTTTGGGTGATGCAACACCTGCACTATCGATAATAATATTTTACTAAACTTATTTTCCGCCGGATTTTCTTCGAAAAATGAATTTGCTTCGATCGTAAAAAGGATTTAATGCATTAATAAGAATATTTTGTGCTTTTGAAATAATATGCAGTGATTCAAATTTAGGATTATAATAAATAAATATACAACGATGATCAAAAAGTAAGATGACTTTTTAAACCACTCACTGCAATACACTACATATAACGTTTCTTGTAATTTTCTCGACTCTTGATATTTCAATTCTTCTATTGGACTTCGGTATGACACACTAAACTCAAAGAGATTTAACGTTAAACACCAAATCACTTTTTTAAACTCCTTGAGGCGCGTTTCGCTAACCATGTTAGCATCATCAGGAGATGATTTAATCTAATTCTAAAACTAAACTATGTTCTATTTATATTGCAACCCTACCTGAATTCTCCAATTTTGCGGACAACTATTCCAATTTTTCTTTGCTTAAAAACCTTATTCGGACTATTACGAACATTAAAAAAGCCAAAACCAAAAAAACCAATTCGGTCCAGCCGCTCTCAAATGATGCGCTTACCAACGAACAAACGGTTTGCTTTGAATTCAAATTTTTTGCTGCAAATTCAAGAATTTGAAATATAGTGATTTGGTGTTTAGTGGTAAATCTCTTGTAGTTTTCCATTATAATAGTATAACCTATAAAGGTCTAACAAACTAAGCAAGGCAGAGAATGGTACCCTATATCGAGAAAACAACAGAGTTTGATACTTCTTTATTCTAGATTAAATCATCTCCTGATAATGCTAACATGGTTAGCGAAACGTGCGTTGAAAAGTTTAAAAAGTGATTTGGTGTTTACTGAT
The DNA here is from genome assembly GCA_031761425.1 of Cosmopolites sordidus. Taxonomy (NCBI): domain Eukaryota; kingdom Metazoa; phylum Arthropoda; class Insecta; order Coleoptera; family Curculionidae; genus Cosmopolites; species Cosmopolites sordidus. Next base: position 1,152,852 of record JARFXV010000252.1, on the reverse strand, counting down.
AAATCTTTTCTAGTTTGGTAGTGTTTCACACCGAAGGATTTTAATGGAATAATTGAAAAACAAACACAATTCAAAAATACTCTATAATTTCTAACTGGACAAACGGACAAACGAAATGATAGGAAATTTCAGTCATAGCCAATTTCCTGCCCTTCTTTTCAAAGTCGTCGAGTTTGCAATAATTTGGTTGCCCTGGAATTTCTTGCCGTCTTATCACCAGTTTACTATTGTTTAAATGGTTACCATCCAAAAATCAAACTATAATATATATATATATATATATATATATATATATATATATATATATATATATATATATATATATATATATATATATATATATATATTGTAGATATAGATATAGATATATATGTATGTATTTCGTTTAAAACTATATAGTTTAAATGGGAAATACGATAATTCTTTTCCCCAGTACACGTTTAAGACACCAAATAAGTTAACATTCATAATATTATTAATTGACCTTGACTTGAAATGTGCCTAAAATGACAATTAGATACTATAAATTGTTCTGTGTATGCATACATCTGGGTTTTTTAAACCGCACTCACTTTTTCGGTTTCAAAGTGATAAATATGTGTCTATTAATATTAAGCCTTAGTTAATTCCAGCAATTAGCTATTAGTCTTAGTTTATAAGAGGACATAACGAACTTTAGGTTAAAAATTATTTATGATGCTTCAATGGAATCAATCAGTTGAGAAATAATGTTGAATGGGCATATGTATTTTCGACAATAATAAGTTTAGAAAATAAACTAATAGTAATAAAATGTCTTCCGTCTTACGCGGAGACGCAGGTTGTTGTGTGTTCCACATGAGATTGTGTAACCCAGTAGTTGGGTGTATGACACTCAGCTACTGTTGTCTCATTGGACAAAGTCCAAAGAAATCTAACACTGCATATATACACCATCCGATGGGAAGTCGGCGAAAGTATGGGTTGTTGACTGTGAATAAAGTCTCTCTTTTTTTGACGAGACAGCATATGTCGGTACCTTGTAGAGTCTGAACATCAAGAGACGAAACATATGTCCTCCAATTGAAGGGATTGATGGCGCTCGTTCCTAGTCAAACAACGGACAAAATGATCGTTTAGGCGGAGATGTAGGTTATTGTATGTTCCACATGAGATTGTGGAAGCCAGCAGACACTTAGCTACTGTTGTCTCATTGGACGCAGTCCAAAAAAAATCTAACCCTGCATATATACGGAAGTCGGCGAAAGTATGAGTTGTTAACTGTGGATAGTCTCTATTCTTGACGAGAGACCATAGTCGGTACATTGAAGAGTCTGAGCATCTAAAGATGAAACATATACCTTCCAATTGAAGGAAGGGGTCTGTCTTGCCTTTTAGACTCATAGTCTACAAATATGTAGCTATCAATTTTTGCATTGTGCGCTTGGAAAAAACTCGAGTTGAAATGATGTTCCATTTTCAAATTAAATTGTAACAATTTGTGTTCGCTTTGCACCATTTTCAAAAATCGCGAGTTTTTTGCTTATTCGGAAAAGAAAAACGAAAAAAAAACAAAAAGATGTTTTATGTTAAAAAGATGTTTAATTTTAAGACGGGGCACCTATTTTTGCGCAATCCTGAATATGAACAAAAACACTTTTATTTTTATAAACCGAGAGGTAATCTTATTCCATGACAGTTAGATTGTTTACGATTTATCTAGATTAGATGGATTAGAAAAAATATATATAATAAGTTTAAATCCAACAGTCAAGCCATATAGACTTGATTTAAGAGTACTGTGAATCAAAACAAAGATGATACACTATACATTTTTTTAGATAAAAGTAAGAAAAAAAAACGAAAGTATTTTCTTGAATAATTATAATTAATGTTAATAAAAAAATCTAAAGATTGTAGTAACGTAGAAACTTATTAAACATTGCTTTTAGTGGCATTGGTTTACATTGGTCGGGATTTATTCATATTTGTCTGAATTTGTTTGCACTGGTTAGAATTTGTTTCAATTGGTCAACAATTTATATATACCATATGATCCATATGAAATGATACCTAACCTAACCTAACCTATCGCCTTCAAATAGGCTCCATTTCATTTGATACATGCATGCAAACACTTGATGCATTCATCTATGCATTGTCCTTCAACGTATTATTTTTAATGTCCTCAATCGAGTCATAACGCGTTTCAAGGAGCAGCTATTTAAGTTCGGACAAGAGAAAAAGTCGCACAGAGCCATATCCGGTGAATACGGTGCTTTAGCGATCATTTTCGTCATGTTTGGTAAAAAAATCACGCACAATTGGATCGAGATTGCGAAACGAGATGAGATGGCGCGTTTCATGCCCAGATTATCAACCAAAATGTGTTGAGACGATCCAGAAGAGATGCTAAGATCTTCTGCTATCTCTCTAATGCCAACACGACTGACGATTTTCAGGAACGATTGTTTTAGTTTTCTCGAAGTTATCGTCGTTAATAGAGGTTGATGACCGGTTGGCACGGAGCAATTTTTCAGCGATCCCACGGCCTTCACTAAATGCTCTATGCCACCCAAAAAACTCTTTGAGTTCTTGAGATAGCAGAATCCTGTCTGTAACATTTCTAATACATCCGTTGCTGAAACTCCATTGGAAAGGAAACACAAAATTTCACACAAATGACTCGGTCCCGGTGAATCACATGGTACTGATTTTAGAAATATGTTTTCAATTTTCAGGGTATAACGCAATGAAAAGTTTTTTTTGTTTCAGGAAGTGGAATATTTGTATCACCAACAGGCGTATACGAGAGTAGCCATTCGGTGGGTGCCTCTATTGCGATATGGTCGCTGTCTGGAATTTTCTCCATGCTGGGAGCCCTGTGCTATGCCGAGTTAGGTACCTCGGTTACACGCTCAGGTGGCGATTATGCTTATATTTATGTAGCTTTTGGCCCTCTGGCAGGATTTTTAAGATTATGGGTGGCCCTTCTGATCATCAGGTAAACAACAAAGTTCATCGATCACTCAACTTTTTACCTTTTCCAAATTAAACATAAAATCAAGCGATATTTATTTTAAATACACTTACATACTTAAATTTGCTTTGAGAAACCAGGCGTCGGTTTATTTTTTTCCAATTTGTAATTAGAATATATGGTATAATAATTTGTTATAGTTATGGTTGTTTGTTTTTCTTTGTTATCAGGCCTACTACTCAAGCTATTGTGGCAATAACTTTTGCGGAATATGCGGTTAAACCATTTTTTCCTGAGTGTACACCTCCGGAAAATTCGATAAGACTGTTAGCTGCGGCATGCCTTTGTAAGTATTGTTGGCTGCATAATGAACATGATAACTTTTTATCTGCTTTTATTCTTTACCTTATTTCTACAACGATTCTAAAAGGTTCTCGACCTATTAAAATATGATATTATCTTCTATTTTACATCATAATATAATACAGTTACTTCATCAATGTGACTTGTGACGAAAAGTGGATCATCTACGATAATCCAAAGAGGCGAAAAAGATTTTGCTCTGTACATGATGGTAATTGTGCATTATGAATTGTTTGGTCCAATCTGGTCAAAAGGTCACTGCTGACCGTTATCAGCAGAAACTGATTCATGTGCGTGACGTTCTAGAAGAAAAAAAAACTGGTCTGATAGTCTGGCAACTATCAACCATCAATTTTGAGGAAATTGAAACGAGCTTCGACAACGATATGACATTAAAAGCATCAAGTATTTTTCGATCAGCGATTCGACGGTTACCTCAAAGGTGACGAAAGTATATAGAAAATGAGGGAAATTAAGTTTGCATTACTTTTTTATCAATAAATGTCAAAAGTACTCAAAAAGGGCCGATGATTAAGTTGAGGACCTAGTACAAGCTAAATTCAGCTGAATGGAATAAAATTTTTAGGTAGGAGGGTAGTCTGAAAACTTTACAACCGAAAATAGAAACAAGTTTTTTTCTCAAATCAATTTTCATTTGACTGAACCTTTTTTATCATATTGTCAATATTTACCAATAATCAAACTTCCTAGACCACACTTGTGTACGCATCTAAACTCTCGGGCTGATCTTATTGAAACTCTCTCTCTTAATCTTAAGCCTTTTGAAGTGTTTTCGTATTATTAAGTTTCAATAGCTCTCTAACGACCCGTTCATTCGCTTGATAAAGGAACTGGCAGTTCTGTAATTAACCTAATTTATCTTCCAGCGTCAAAATTGTACGGCAAACTTAATGAGTCTGTTGTTTTGAAAATGTTACGTTAAATGAAAAGGAAAAGCAATGTCCACATAGCTCTTTTTCATTTATAGAACTATGCAGAATAATACGCATATTTTCCTTTCAGATATTATAATTAATGGATTTGATGTTATTTTAGGTTTACTCACTGCTGTTAACTGTTTGAGCACAAGTTGGGCAATGACCATTCAAAGCGTTTTTACCAGCGCAAAATTGATCGCTCTTGTGACCATTATTTTAACGGGAATGTATTATATCTTTGCAGGTAATTCAAAAACAACGCTCTTATCTAAATATCTAAATACTTTTACCAGGTGTAGCGGTTGATGTTTCTTAATTGTATAAGAGATGGCGCTGTAAAGAAGGATCGGTTCACAATCTAATCTCTTATGTCATTTTGTTGCTACGACAGAACCTTTCAAAACGCCATTGATGTTTAAACGATTTCGAGTTAGCGTCATATTTTTCGTATGGTAAACATGTCGAGTTTCGAGTCAAACAAGGAGCATTTGCGGTACGTACTGCTTTTCTTGTTCAGTCGAGAGAAAATGCTACTGAAAGCCGTCGTATATTTTTGGAAACTTACGGTGACAATGTCCTGCAAGACGCTTGTAGGCGTTGGTTTAGACGGTTCAAAAGTGGTGATTTCGACTTAAAAGACAAAGAATGCCCAGGTCAACCGGAAACATTTGAAGATGCCAAATTGGAAACATTGTTGGAAGAGACGATATGCACACTCAACAACAAAAGGCAGAGGGGTTAAATGTTGGTTCGCGAACCATTTCTGATGGGAAGGATATCCGCCATGGGAAAGATCCAGAAAGCACGAAACAGTTAATACCGTTCGCTACAGTCAACAAATGTTCAATTTGAACCATTCAATGCTCGAAAAGCGACCATAATGGGCTACAAGTGCATACAAGGGAAAATTGATTTTGCAGCATGACAACGCCCCATCTCATACACAGCGAAAGCGGTCAGAGATATCATTTCTGCACTTCGCTGCCCAATCCGCCGTGCTCACCAGACTTGGCCCCTTCCGACCACCACTTGTTTTCATCGATGTCTCACGCATTTTCCATGAAACAGTTTAACAATTACGGAGATGGCGAAAAATGACTTGACGACTGGATCACTTCAACAGCTGTACGGTTTTTCTGAGAGGGCATTTACAAATTGCCAGAGAAATAGGAAAAACGTGCAGCTAACGATAGCCTTTACATTGAATAAACCATTTTTTACTTTTCTCCCAAATTAAACGTGTTTTTAAGAATGAATTAAGAATTATTAACCGCCAGATCTGGTACATTTTGATTCAGTTTGATTTTGTAATCCATTTTTTGATTTCAGGGCACACGGAAAATTTCTCTAACGCTTTCGAAGGCGATTACGAACCGACCAATATAGCTTTAAGCTTCTACTGGGGTTTGTTTGCTTTTGGCGGTTGGAATTATCTTAATTTCGTTACCGAAGAACTTCAAGATCCATATAAGTAAGATTATTTAAGAAATAAAAACATTTTTTTTCTCATCTTTATACCAGTAAGTAATAAAAATTCGTAACATTTTTGTCGTTAATACAATTTTTAACTACAATACGGCCGAAAAGATTGAAATCACCATTCTTGGATTTTTTAAACCAACACTGTTCCGCTAACTGCATTAATGGCATTCGTAGCATTGTTATACTTTCGAAACTCAATTATTAAATGTCTAATATGGACATCATCCACATTTACCTCTTCTATTCTTCTAGGTTTCATCTAATTATTTTTAAAATTTAACAATAAACACATTTAATATTATGTGAGGATGGTTGCGACATTTTTTTAATGGGACTTCATAGAAAATTATATACATAAAACAAAGTTGTCTAATTTCCACTTATATTTTTCTCTAAAACATAATTTGCTTTGTCAACCAACCGAAGAAGCTTTTAGAGAAAAATACAAGTGGAAATTAGACAACATTGTTTTATTTATACAATTTAATATTATTGTATTTAACTGGAATATAGGTTATGTTATATTAAGTTCAATTATTATCTGTAGATGGCAATGCAAATGTTATTAAATCATCGGTTTGTACTTTAAAAGAATTGAACTTGTTGAATTAAACATGAACAAACGGAAGAAACCGCCGAAGTGGAAAATAAATCTTCGCCAAAGAAAAATAAGATTCAATTGATTTCATTAGGAGATTTCCACGCGTCCAGATAACGAGGTCGTGTTCTGAGAGTAGTTGGTTCAGTTACAAATAAAAATCTTGAAAATATAACTTGGATTTATCCTGGTGCTGCGAGAGAGAAAAGAAACCTTTTAATATTGAAACATTTCGAAAATATACTGACGTCATTTAGTAGCCCACAATATGTTTTTACGATAATTTAATGTATTTTTTGTTGTAAAGGAGAAGATAATAAAACCAACATCAATTTCTCTAAATATAGTATCACCCAGTAAATCTATAAATTGCAAATTTTATCACATGCATTTGATGATAATAATGAAAAATTATTAAAATATTATCTAGAAACAGAATGATGATTTTTTTATTCGTTATTTTCAATGTGTTTGGTTATTCGATGGTAACGGTCTACACTGTTGTAAACAAAAGTATTTAAATGCCAAGAGTTCGAATATAATCGTATTACCGCTAAGTAAGCAATTTTGAAAGAGGTCCTATAGTTAAGTTGCTTAAGGCGAGAATTGTTTTTCGCGAAATTGTTGGCGGATGTATAGAAGATATATTGATTGTCATTTATTGTTGGAAAAACGTTGCATGATAGGAGAATAAGGTCGATTATCCTTAGAAATTGACTTGATACCTTAAAATCGGTAGAAAATGTTTTTGTGGCAGATATTGAGAGGATAATAACAATGGGTTCCAAATATATTTGTTTCCTTAGGCTCATTCCATATCGGCCTCGATTATTACTACCTCAAACCGATCAACACCATTCTCTTAGATCAGAGTACTGTAATAGACAAGCAGATTCCGATAAAGAGTGGCGGGAGTGGGTCAAGCGCTTCACACCACTCTCCTTCTGCAGGACAAGTAAACAAATTCAAAAACATTTTACTAGTTTTACATGACCTATGAAACCAAATTTCTACTCCAATAAACCTAATTGTAATAGTGCAATTACAAAAGAGATTTAATTCTCCTGGCCATGCAGTCACTGTATGGCTTGTGAACTGGAATCTTTGGTATACATGTTGGGCAACACTACACTTCTCTTTGCTCACATATTTAATGTGGGTAATATATTCTTTATATCTAGTTAATATAGATCTTCTGCTGTGCTGAATGAACATTCGATTACAATCTTGACAGGTAATTTCACAAAAATAATGTTTTATATTTGTCTACTTCATTTTTTGAACTTCCCAGGACTTCTCTTAACTTTTTACAAGGTGTGTACACTAGAGAAAATAGTTTTAGAATTAGATTGAATCATCAATCTCCTGAGGATAACATGGTTATCAAAATGCACAGTATATCGAAAGATAACGGAACTGTTTAAATTTAAAAAAAAGTACTGGCGCCATCTATTGAAACATATATAATTTAAAAGCTGTATATCTCCTCCATAAAACCAGGCCGTCATCATTAAAAGCCATAAACGGATAAGTGGATTGTGAAGTTAGAGTGCTTAAACGGACAGTACCTTATGTCACTTCGCTTCAAAACACTTTTTCATAAGTCATAAACAGAAAATAACAAGAATGAAATCTTATAGGGTATATAAAATATATGGAGATTTATAAGTAATTTATCCGTCTCTTTGACAAAAAAAAACTGGTTACATGAAAAATATTTTCTATTCGTATTAGTTCAAGCTACTCTTTACAAAGCCCTAATACGGCGAAACATATGTAGAGTAAAATCTATAATAAACATCTGAAACATTAAAAAGCTAGAAGTTTTTTTTAAACCTAATATTTACAAAATGTTTCACATGTAACCAACTACGGAATCCTTAAATATTATTATATATTTTCATGTACCAAATGGTGTAAATATAAGAGGTACAACCTGAAGTCCATACTTTTGCAATGTAAAAACAAAGGATTTTTTTATGAGAAAATTTAAATAACCTGAAAACTTTTATATACGCGGAGTCCAGGAGTTTTGTCGTTGTTTGCTTAACAAGTGAACTGAAGTGATTTACCACTAAACACCAACTCGCTTTATTTACCTTCTCGACGCGCTGGTTTCGCTAACCATGTTACCATCATCAGGAGACGATTCCATCCAATTTTAAGTTAAAATAAAGTGATTTGGTGTTTAGTGATCTCTTCGGGTTTAGTGTTTCACATTAAAAGTTTCATTACAAGAATTGATGAAGAGAATTAGTTTATATTTGCATTTTTTAGAAATCTACCAAGGGCCATATGGATAGCACTTCCACTAGTCACGGCCATTTATGTACTAGCAAATGTTGCATATTTTTCCGTTCTGTCTGGCGTTGAAATGGAAAGTTCGTATGCAGTAGCATTGGTGATAATTGCCCCAAAAACCAACACAATTTTTTATTATATCCATTTGGTTTATGCTTTTCAGACATTCGGATTAAAGACGTACGGTAACCTGGCGTGGTTGGTTTCAATATTCGTAGCTTTGTCTTGTTTTGGCGGTGTCAACGGTATTCTATTTACTTCCTCAAGACTATTTCTAACTGGTTCACAAGAAAAGCATTTACCAGAATTATTCTCCTTCATCCATGTTAAACGAAGTACACCGATTCCAAGCTTAATATTCACCGTAAGTGAGTGTAACGAAAAGCATAAACAAAATCCGGTATATTCTGCTGTTTTAGTGTATTACATCACTGGCGATGTTGCTGATAAGTGATGTTAAGCAGCTTATCAACTACTACAGTCAGATTTTGTGGTTCTCAGTGGCCGCCAGTATCGCGGGAATGATGATTTTGCGATATAAAGAACCGGATTCTCCAAGGCCTATCAGAGTCAACTCCGCCATTCCGATTCTGTTCTTGCTAGCTTGTCTATTTTTAGTTATATTCCCGATACCGTCGAATCCAAGAAACACAATTATTGGAGCAGCAATTACGTTATCAGGTAAAAATATACTCTGTGCAACAAAAAAATATTGTCCAGTGAAACTATATATTTTTTAAACCTAATCTGAGACTGATGGTATTGTTGGGCGTGGACCTAGCTTTATGCGATGTATATAAATAGAGTTTTGAGACGTTTAAAAGACGGTTTGTTCATTTGGATTTTCTTCATACTTAGTTGTAGTCAACGTGAGTCAACTTCAACTCTTCGCCAGTCATCAACCGACGATCCTAACGCATCCTCCACTACGGATTCTGTGAACATTTTCACCACTTCTTGCAGTTAAAGACCTTCCGCCGCAAGGTTCATTTACAATGGAATATCAGCCTTTTGAGAATGCCTTAAACCAGCTGAAAAGCTGGACCCGTGACAAAACAATGTTTCCATAGGCCTGTTGAAGTTTTGCAAAAATTTCTGGCAAAACTGCGTTCTGAAGATATTTTAGATGTTGGCTTGAAGCCCCTCCAAAGAGGAAACCGTTTTACCAGATTGAACGTTACGTCCAAAGTCCTTTGTTTACAGGTCTCGGATTGGATTGATCTATATATCAATCCGATTGAGGGTCAGGGCTCACCAACTGGCTGTAACATCATAGGAAGAAGAAGATATTGATGCTGCCTGATATTAATTGAAATGATATAATGTACAATGATCATGGAGCAGTTATGTGTCGAAATAAAAAAGTTTTTAAACTTTGCTGTAGAACCTCAGATAGAAAAGGACCGATGGTTTGTGGTATATATAACTTGGGATGAACTCCCTAAGAAGTCCATAAAGCACTTCATTTGCTATTCACAACACAGCGAAGCGAATATACACAATTCGTTTCAAAAATATAATTTTACTGGGTGAAGACTTTTTTCAGTCGCACTTTATGTTTAAAAAGTATTCTTTATGAAAAAAACATGTTTCTTTTAGGTGTACCAGTATATTATTTCTGCGTTAAATGGAAAAGAAAACCTGCCAAATATACACGAACAGTAGAAAGTATTACTCGTTTCTTGCAGCAACTGTTAGAGCTCACAACTCAAGAACCGACCCAGCGGCTATCTGATAAATAAACCCAAAAAAAATCGATTATTTTATTTATTTATTTACTTTTAAGTTTTGTTATATTTATACTTCACATTTTTTATATATAAAAAATGTTCACGATTAAATTATATTTACACTTTGAATATTTACAAATAAAATTTTGAAAATTTATTTATAAACTCATGACCAAATGTACAATCAATAAATATATGAGAAAATATATATACAAAGCATTAAAAAAATAATTTTATTGAAACATCAAATACATAACACATTATACTTGTAGTTTTTTCTTCTTTCTGTTTCTGTTTTTCACGTTTGTCACCTCATAAAAGTTGCTACCAATTTTCTTTCTTTTTTGAGCTCTATCCCGCGCTCTTCTTTCTTTGCTGGTCAGTTTTTTAGTACCCTGTTTGCCTTTCTTGATATTTTCTACCTGGAAATCTCCACTAGCTGATACTGCATATTCAATTTCTTCAGTGGTCTCCATATCTGAATAAAAGTTACTAATATCTGAGGAACTATCAGAGTCTATTGTATTTTCAACATTTTCATCACATGTTGAATTTTCAACCCCTTGTAGGGTACTGTCTTCAGTATTGCCATCTTGATATTCTTCTACAGCCTTCTCAATGCCCTGAATAGGCTGTAACTCTTGAACATCATCTCCTTCATATGTTAAACCTACTTTTATTTTCCTGAAATCTTGTACTACACCAATATTATTTTCTGTATCGTTTTTCTCCTTGTCACTTAAACCTGTTTCAAAACCAGGTGGGCAAACAAAGAATGGCAGTTTTCCTCTTTGCCAATCATTGAGAATCATTTTTGCTACACTGGATATATCTGGTTCACCACCTTTTAAAAGTCTACCAGACCTGTGGGCCATCTTCTCCAGGAAATCTATTGAATCAACCCAGTTTTCCACCTTATATGTCTTTACTAAATACTCTTTTTTTACCCTCTCCAAGACTGCTTCAATATAATCTTCAGGATTATTGACTAGTTCTACCCTAACAACACCTTTTAACACTTTTTCAGTGTCAGTTTCTGCTGATGGATACACCACCCCTGGACAATCAATCAAGTATATCCTTCTCATTAAAGTGATGTACTGCCACACTTTAGTTTCACCAGCAATTGGGGCTACCTTGCACACTTTTTTACTTCTAAGAGTGTTAATAATAGAGGACTTCCCCACATTAGGATATCCAATAAATCCAACTGATATTTGCTTTTTGTCTATATGGAGTTTGGCTGGAAATAAAATTAATATTTGTTGTGATTTATGATAAAGACTCAGTTTCTAACTTACCAAATTGTCTTAACAAGTTAATTAGAGATCCCTTTCCAAATGGATGTGTTATACTTGCATGGAAAGCAATTGTTGGATAGTCTTTACTTAATATGGCCACCCACCTTTGTGTCACCCATGTAGGTACCAAATCCACTTTATTTAAAATGAATATCAAGTGTTTGTGTGGTTTTTCTGTTTTTAAATATTTTTCTAAATATGCTGATCTTGTTCCCATTGGATCTCTGGCATCTAATGTTTGCAACAAAACATCAGAACTGTCTACTACCTTGTATAATTCATTCCATATCCTTTTAGACTGTCCTGCACCCATAACCCAATCTCTAGGTAAATCTTTTACACCTTCATTATCTCTAATTATATTTGAGTCATTTTCATTACTGTATGTCTCTTCCTTTTCATTTGCAAGATTAGATAATTCTTCTAGTCCCTTCACACTTAAATTAGGTCTCTTCCTATTTTTTTTTGGTCCAAAAACACTTTCAAAACTCTCAGTATCAAGCAAATGAACTCTGGCATATTTAGCTTTTTCATTTAAAAGAGTCACTGGCAATGTTGTTGGTTTCATTACCACCTGATAAGGATTTTTTAAAGCAGAACCCAGCTCTGTTTGAAATTTTTGTAAGGCATTTTGCGAGATGATACGACTATTGCCAAACCATTTTTGATTAGGTTCAACTCTAGCTTGTGTTCCTGATGGCAATCTTCCCTGAAATGGTGCTGGTGTGAGAATGTTGCCTTTCTTGTCGCGTTTGGCCTTAAAATTTCTATACATTTGCAGCCTTTTGATGATTCCTTTTGTTCTGGGTTTTGCTACACCTTTTAAACCTTCCTTAGGCCTTTCTGGATTCATTGAATGGCCAGATCTATTAAATCCCTGTTTACGGGGTGCGCCCCCAGTTGATCTTACTTTCGCCATCTAAAATAAAACTTGACTAATCACATATAATTCAAGGTATGTTTGTTATTCTCACTTTTAATGAAAAATTTTGCTTTGCACCTTTAGAGTATGGAAACAATCTGCGTGGGACTATATAGGTTAGTCTCTACAAATTTACAACATTTTGGAGGTTAAATCATATTTTCTACTTCTTTAAATTCTGTTTATATATAATTATGAAAAATGTTATTAATTTTGTATTGTATTGAAATAAAATTAAACTATTTCCAATATTAAATAATTTTCTGAATTAATTATGAATATTCCTTTTTTTAAAAGAGGAATATTATGTAGGGAAATTCTCTTTTTTTTTAGGGTATCGGCCGCTACCATTGGCAACGCTTAGTAATGACTGTCTATGTCACTTGTCAGTTCCTTCTTTTTGAATAACAATTTGCAATGGGTGAGTATGAGGTCCAAGAAATTTAAAAATAAATAATCATCCGGTAAAGTACTAAATATTTTTGCCAAAAAAACATTGAATATTTATTTAAGCTGTTTATTATATTTTTTTGGTGCCTATATTTTCCAGATTTTCATACAGTTCACGAAAAATATTACATTTTTAATCCTGAAAGATGTTTTTTATAATGAAGTCTTTTCGATGATGATCATTACTTTAATGTCCGATGTGTTGTGCTGACGACTCATTTATCCCACAGCGATCTGATTTATTTGTTTAAAATCTATTTTGCGATGTCTGATATATAAGTGATCTAATTCGACATATCCATGTTTTAGGTATTAGTAGAGACCATTGGCATAAACGGAGAGCTACCGGAGGAAAAAGGAAGCCTCTCCGCAAGAAGAGGAAGTTCGAATTAGGTCGCCCAGCCGCTAACACAAAACTTGGAAATAGGAGAATCCACTATGTCAGAACCAGAGGAGGCAACCTTAAATATAGAGCTTTGAGGCTGGACCACGGCAACTGGGCCTGGGGCAGTGAAGGAATCGCCAGGAAAAGCCGTATTATCGATGTAGTGTACAATGCTAGTAACAATGAATTAGTCCGTACCAAAACATTGGTAAAAAATGCCATTGTTGTTATTGATGCTACTCCTTTCAGGCAGTGGTATGAAAACCATTATATTTTACCACTTGGTCGCAAAAAGGGTGCAAAATTGGTAAGTTATTAATTTATATATTAAAATATTAAAAGTGATTTTACTTATTTCTATTTTTATGATGATATTCTGCGTGTCATATGATTTACAGTGAATTAAAAATGTGCTTATACTGAATATAGAATGTTATTTAAACATCATAAACTATAATACATTCACTTACATTTGGTTTACTATTTACTAGACTACAGATGAAGATATCCTATTTAACAAAAGAAGAAGTAAGAAGGTCCAGAAAAAATATGACACCAGACAGAAAACAGCCAAGGTTGAGCCAGCACTTGAGGAACAATTCCAAACTGGTAGATTATTAGGTAAGAAAATCATTTCCAGTAAAAAAACATCTTTTAACTTATTAATAATATTAGAAGTAACCTAAATATATTTTCGTTGTAGTGCCCTTCAAGTAACAATTTGGTGTTTTCTGCTATTTTCAATTTGTTTTTTTGTATTTTCAAGAAGAAAAAACCTACAGATTTTTTAAAATAAAGTTTTTATTAAAATAAGCTTCTCCTACAGGGATGCAATGTTTAGATAGACTTAAGACAATTTGAATTTGTTTTTATGTCCTATTTTAACACATTGTTCAATGCTGATGTCAAGGTGGCATTAATCTCAGGGAGATCCTTTTCATAACATTTAAATTAATGGTCAAGGTATTTTCTTGTATACAAGGTGGGGTGGTTAAGGATTCTTAATATTTTAAAAAAGGTGGATACAAGGGCCGTGCACACTCTAATTTGGTTGCTAGGACAGTACCTTTCAAAATGCCATTAGTGTTTAAATGATTTCAAGTTAGTGTTATATTTTTTGCTTGTGTTAAACATGTTTGATTTTGAGTCAAATAAAGTGCATTTGCGGTAAGTCGCGTTTTTCTTGTTCAATCAAAATAGAAATGCGAGTGAAAGTCATTGTATACTGAAATAAAGTGAAACAATTAATATAAATAATAAATTCGAAACAATAATACGTTCGCTACCGACAACAAATGATCAATATGAATTATGCATTGAACAAAAACCACCCCAAATAGGCTACAAAACCCAGAAAAGTGATTTTGCAGCACCACGCCCCATCCTATACAGCCAAAGTTATCTGAGACACCATGTCTGCACATGGCTGGGATCATCCACAAATTACCAGAGAGATGGAATAAATGTGCAGCTAGCGATGACACATTGAATAAACCATTTTTTACATTTCTCCCAAATTAAATGTATCCTTTTTTTTTTTAAGAATAATTAACCCTCACACCTTGTAAAAAAACTATTGCAAAGATAGGCGTCGATAAAACGCCGTTATGAACATGTGTCTCGTTCCATAAAAGATGTAAACAATCTCAGTCGAGGAATGAGGCAGATGTGAATTTTTACATTTGGGATAATTTTTAAATTCTATATTTGGTGTGATGAGAAAACTAAAGCGAGATCGTAAACTGTGGACTACTTGTCTTAAGTGTTCACAATGTTCAATGACAAGCTTGTCATAGTTACTCTGACCATTTAAACAAACTAAAATTGCTTATATTTTGTTTTCGTTTTTTTTTTAATCTGTGGTCTTGGTTTTTTTTTTCCAGCTTGTATTGCATCTAGACCAGGGCAGTGCGGACGTTCTGACGGATACATTTTAGAAGGGAAAGAACTCGAGTTCTACATGAGGAAAATTAAGTCTAAGAAAGCAAAGTAAAACTGTAAGATGTACAAAATAAACTTGTACTTTTAATGTGCATCTTTTTTTTATGAATTACCACCTTTTATTCCTAACATTCAGATTTCAATGATCAGCAGACTAATAATATTACCCTTTACAAGAATCGTCACTTAAGCTGAACAGCAGTGATGAATTTAAAGTTATATAGAATAAAACTATAGTGTGGACTATCCAGAAATAAAATAGCCACTGACTAAAAAAATTCATCTGTTTGAAAGAAATGATTTCTACTACTTTTTTTTCTGTATTTCATAGCCCAAGGATCTGGAGCTTTGTTGTTAATTGATTGTTCATTTAATTTACGGTAATCTTTTATCATTCCTCATTTTCTTTTTCTAGAAGAATCAAATTCGATAATCATTTTTCGACATATTCTCCACGCTCTACACATTTTTCCCAGCGGTTTGAAAGCCTGTGAATTCCTTGCTCTTAGAAACGTTGGGTTTGGATCATCAGCCAACTGCGCACGAAATCCTCAACACCTTGATCGTTGTCTAATTGTACGCCTCCAAATGTATCTTTCAAGCGTGCAAACAAAAAATAATCATAGGGTGACAAATCTGGGCTGTCCGGCTTCGGTCAATAACTTCGGAACCTATTGGGCAAATATTTTATTGAAGCAAAGATGATTATTTGAGCACTTCCAAAGCTAATACCGATCTTTAAAGCGATTTCATAAATAATTTGATAAGGTCGCGAAATGCACCAATGTTGTCAGCAGTGACACCTGATCTGGAACGTCGATTATGACCTACATTTACTACACTTTTTCGTCCACTCTTAAACTTCTTGGCCCAACCAAACACTTGGGTCTTCGGCAGGGTATCAACCTTACATTGAACCTTCAACCGAGTTAATATTTCGGATGGTTTAATGTCTTCCGTGATTAAATACTTTATTATAGCCTATTGCGTAACGGATGGTGAAACCTGTTGCTCACTCATGGCTATACTGACAAAAGAATTGAGTGAAACAGCTCACCGAGCTTTTCTACCATTCCTAATACAATGCACTGCAATGACTTACACTGACAGCCGCTCGTGATTGGCTGAGGAAAGTAACTGTAAAATTTCGGTTTATATTTGATTCACCCTCATATGTACCATCTTTAGGTTCATAGATGATTGTAACTTTAAGTGTAGTCAATAATTCCGTTAATTTGTTACTGAATTTGGAAACAAACATTTTTTTGGTTTGAATTTTCGTTAAACATTTGGAAAATAGAAACTTGATTATGATATGCAATTCTATGTGCTGTATGAATGTGGAGCTCTTCATAATAAACACAATTAGAACATTTATTACCTATTTTATACAGGTTCCTTTTTGCAAATTAGTGAAAACCTATAAAAGAATTACCTAAAACATTTATACAATTTCTTTATGTTTCATTTTGAGCAACACGCCTTTGGGTGTTTTTATTTTTAGACCTTAGGTCTTCGACGATTTAGCTATTTCTTTATAAAAAAATATCCGATACTATTTTTTTTCGGTTTAAATTTGATCCATGACCTGTAAATTAGAACTTGTAAATTACCGAAGAAAACAGATTACTATTAGTTCTGAAACAGAGTTGGTAAATGAACATTGGCTCTTCAGAGATAGGAATAAGGAAAGCACAAAATGAGTAGCTAAAAATATAAAGGAAACTTTATTTTCAAAATTCGTCATATTGAATAAATTTTAGTTAAAATGTTAACAAAGATTTTTACTAGAGAAAAATATATTCGTCGAATAAAAGGTTTGAAAAAAAAATTAAAATATCACATGCAATCCAGAGTAGCATTAATCTATATACAGGATACTTATAAATATTAACCAAAGAAAGGTAAATATTGATTTACCTTACAAATTGATACGGGTCGAGCCCCAGAACAGAATTATTTAACGATATGATATAAAAATAATATAGCTATTTATAAACGTTTAATTTTATGATAAAAACACAATAAATAAGACTTTATTCACTAAGACGAGGGTGTGTGCAAAGCCACGTGGAGGGCCTGTTGTAATTCAGAAGACATTGCCTCGACCACAGATTGGAAAAATGTTTCATTGGATTGGACCTGTCTGACGATGTTGAGCATTCTCGACCCTTCCGGCGTGCTGGCTTCTATAGCTTCTCGATGGAAGGCTTCGGCTATGATGTGTATAATTCTCGGAATGAACGAGTTATTTGGTCCTAAAACAAACAGTGAAAGTCGTTAGGTACCGTCTCAAAGTACCAGAAGTAATGTCATCTTTTCAAATTAACTTACCGATTACGGCTTGATGATTCTGCTCAATTAGGTCGCACATGTAGCCGTAGACGTGGACCGCTTCGTCCGAATCCTCCACCACTGGCAACCACGAGAACCAAACGGGAATCAGCTCGCTCAAATTAACTTGGGAATTGTTGTATTTCATGATCTTGGTGACGGCCGAGATTGCATTTTCGGTGGCGTTGATGTTCTTGCCGTCTTTCGATTCGGGATCGTTGATCACCTCGACTAGTGAGGGCACTATTTTCGCCAGTTCTCCGGCGAACTGTTCGCCTCCGAACTGGGCGAGCACTCCCCAGCCGTAGGCCGCCGCCTGACGCACTTCGCAGCTCTTGTCTCTCACGTACACAGCCAAAGGTTCTAAAAAGTACGCTTGGTACTTGGTGCAGGCGGGCCCGGTAAATTCAATGACGTCGTCAAACACGCATATTCCCCACTGTCTATCGGCCCAACTCCTATTCAGAGCCAACAGGTTGATAAAATGATTCATAATCTGATCGAAGAACGGGATAAAGTTCTCCCTAAAGACCGTGAACAGCGAATGAATTAGATCCGCAATTTTGGTTAAAACGTATATGTCGTCAGATTCTTCATCTTCCAGTTGTTCTTGTACTTCCTGAAATCCAAAATAAACAATTAGCCCAAAATAATCAGATTGTTTTCTGTATATTAACCATTATTTATTTTATCAATCATAATCACTATATTTAACTGAGGTAGCTGATAGTTGATGCATTCATTTTGAATAAACTAACATTTATTATAATGATTAAAACATTTCCGGTGTGGTTTACACCCGAGATAATAAAAGCCATAAAGCGCAAGCATAGACTATTCAAAGCTGAGAATTCGATATCTGATGATCCTTCATCATTTTGGACTTACGTCAGGGCAAGGGTTTCGTCGGATTCCCTTCCTGAATTGCTCACAGACGGAGACTGTGAGTACTCAGACCCTAACGATATTGTCAACGCCTTTGCAAAGTTCTTCAGCGGCGTTTATAGACCTCCGACTGATCGGAACATGACCCCACATAGTGATAATTCCAGCTCCATCTTGCTGCATAAATTGGCAAATTTTGGATTCAGTGACAAACTTATACTATTATTTGAGTCATATTTGAGCGATCGAGTGCATTACGTTGAGGTACGAGGTTATAGATCACCTCAATTTACCGCCACGAGTGGGGCCCCACAGGGCAATAATCTTGCTCCCCTTATTTTTGCACTATTTATTAATGATATAGTAACAAATGTTTCAAGCAATATTTTAATGTACGCAGATGATCTGAAACTATATAGAAATATAAATAGCAACGCTGACTGCTTTATGTTACAGAACGATATTGAGGTTATTGAAGAATGGTGCAACATCAACAACTTGCCGCTGAATTTTGGCAAGTGTTATATCATGTCATTTGCGAATATCCAGAATGTCACGCATTTTGATTACAACCTGAATGGTGCAATTATTGAGAGTGTCGGGATGTTCAGGGACTTGGGAATTGTTTTTGATACTAAAATGTCTTTTTCATCTCACATTAGCCACATTCGGAGTGAGGCAATGAGAATGTTAGGATTCATCTTTCGGAACTCGGCAGATTTCGTGAACATAAATACACTCAAAACTCTGTATCACAGTTATGTGAGATCAAAGTTGGAGTATGGTGCTGTAGTATGGAACCCTTTGTATAACAGATACAAATTGCAACTAGAAGGTGTCCAGAGAAAATTCGCTAAATTTTTAGCATTCAGACATGATGGAAGATATCCGACGAGACATATAGATTAGAATAGTCTCCTGTTGAAATTTCAAATATCATCGTTAGTTAGTCGCCGAAAATATTTACTTCTTCAGTTCATCTATAAATTGTGTAGATCCCTCATTGACTGCCCTGAACTTCTATCTGTGGTGGGCTTCCACGTGCCTTCGAGGTGTATCAGATCCTGCCCCACCTTTCATTTACCCTATGCTAGAACCAACTTCATGGTCAGGACACCTCTGTTTCAGGCCATGAAGCTCTTCAATGATCTGTGCTGCGATGTTGACATTAATAACGTATCTGCAGATCAGTTCACGAGGTTTGTCGCCTTGAGGCTGTTGCAATAATCGATAATAAATTGTAGGGATCGTTGTTGTAGCTTTATTTAAGTCTGTTATATACGCATTGATTTTGTCTTGATTTTCTTTTTTTTTGTTGCTTTTTTTTTATAAATTGTCTCAAATCGATTTATTCTGTCAAACAATAAAGGTTATTATTATTATTATTATCTAAGTCTGTTATTATATAAGCATTGTTTTTGACTTGATTTTCTTTTTTATCTTTGTTATTTTTTTTTGGGAATTGTCTCATAAATGGATTTATTCTGTCAGACAATAAAGATTATTATTATTATTATTATTATTAAAACCTTTGGTACTCGTTTCACAATAAATTCGAGATATTCTTGCCATATTTCGGTCTCGCGACCATTCTCAAAGAGATATATAAACTTAAGGTAGTACTGTCGGTTCTAGAATTACAGTTCAGAATGAAATGAAACTTGGCATATTGGTACCTTATAATAAGATAATGAACCAGTTAAATTCTTGAAGAGCTGCAGAGAATCACAAAAAAGATAACAATATAAAAAATGCCTTTACCATTGATCCTTTTGAGAAA
This sequence comes from Cosmopolites sordidus, assembly GCA_031761425.1. NCBI lineage: Eukaryota > Metazoa > Arthropoda > Insecta > Coleoptera > Curculionidae > Cosmopolites > Cosmopolites sordidus. Next base: position 1,132,483 of record JARFXV010000252.1, on the reverse strand, counting down.
TTACTCCAAAACTGTGGATTTTTGAGAGATTATATGAAGAAAAAAAAATCAAGCTTACAGAAGATCAAATAATGAAAAGCTATGACCGAAAGCATATACTTGATTGAAAATAAATGATTGTATTATTGAAAATATATTTAAGTGCATGCAGATATTACATATGCTGAATCTATCTAGAGGTACTAAATGAACGACACTTGCAAGACTTTCTACATTTATTATAATTTTGTTAGTTACTTTGTAATTTTCATTTAATTTAGAGTTGATTTTTTTTAATTGTTTTTAAGTTAAATTGTAAAAATAATTCGCTGAACTAAGGTTATGATGTTTAATCGCAATCTGGCAACAGGGCAGCCGAAATGTTGATCACGTGCTTATGACGTGCAGCGGTTTTAATTTTGTACGAGCTATAGCTGTACTACCTATATTTAATAATACAGTTAATTATTGCAAGTACAATTTAAAAAAAGACGAATTTTTGCATTAACCCAATAAGTTTACAATCTATCCTTACCTCATCATAATCTTCATCCAAATGTTTCTTGTGTCTATCATTAGCTCTATCAAAATGCTCAGTCATCAACTTATCAACGATCCTTAATATCTCGGTCATATATTCTTGACTTAACAAATATGACGATCCCAGTTTCTGGATACACCGGGCTAAAGAGTCCAACATAACCAGCAGGACCTCGCTCTCTGGTTCCGTATCGATGGCCCTGAGCAATTCGGGACATATAAACCTCCACATGTCGTTGACAAAAGCCGGTCCTTTACAAATGGCGCACTCCAACAGCCATGGAAGCGATTCGGCCGCTGCGTTGCGGACACCGTCGTGGAAATAAAATTTGAGCATTGGCACCATAAGTTTGACAGTCTCTTCGGCGTACGGGGCGAATCCATCCTTCAGTTCGCGGGCGTAGCATACCAACATCATACAAGCAGCTGCCTTGTCTTCCAAACCTGTGAAATAAGTTGCGTTAGAGATACTCCTTAATCTTCACGTGTAATGGTGACTCACCAGCAGTGCGAATACCGAAATTCTTTTGTTCGCCGAGAGAAACAAACTGCCAGTCGTCGTCTTGACCTTCTATGCCCGCCATTTCGTCGCTGTCCAATAAGGCGACATCGGGTTTCATAGCGGCAGTTCTCATAACCGGACCCATAACCAACGGTAGATATGGTTCAAAATTTTTACCTAAAACCTACGGATCGTTCGCCTTAGCACTGTGACATACATTCCGTAGTATAAAAAGTACCAGTAATTTCTCAGTTACAAAGTCCGCGTAAAATATTCATTAATTCTCTTTTCGCAAGCGTCTTAGAGAGTTGGTTCAAGAGGTGGACATATCTTTTAAGTCCGTTCATAACATTATGACTGATATTTTGGGCATGAAACGCATCGCCGCACCACTCATTCCGAAAAAGTTCAATTTTGTCCAAGAATTCTTGGCCAAACATTCAAAGAACGTTCTCGACCAAGTACCGTACACGCCTGATATGGCCCCGTGTGACTTTTTTCTGCTCCCGAAGCTAAAACTACCACTTCGAGGAAGGCGTATGAGTCAATTGCGGCCGTAAAAGACAATTCGCTGAAGGTCATACCACAAGTGATGGTATTGCACTTGACGGAGCCTACTTTGAAAGGGCCAAAATAAATTTTGATTGATAAATTAATTTTTTATCTTTTATTTAACAAATCTAGGTACTTTTTACACATAATGTCTACCAAAGACTGGAATGTTTCAAATACTAATTGTGGTGGTTAAAAACTTACTTTGCATATTCTAGACCAAGCGGATATCAAATAACTGGTTTGGGGATCGTCGTCTGGCAATTCTATTCCATTTCCGTACGTTTTCAAAAGCATGTCCATAACTTGAGTGGCATCAGCGCTAAATTTCTCAGGGCCAACAGCTATACCAATCAAAGTTACACATTCTATAGCTTTTCCTATGTAAAAAAGGAAATTTTAATAACGCCCGAGTAAAAAGACAAGTTTGATGGATACCTCTTAACAATTTATATTCCTCTTTGTTGGCGTTTTCGATTATATATTTTAGACAAGGCATCAACCGATCATAGTAAGCGATGAATTCATTTTCAGCTGTGTCCGCCACGCTAGCGATAGTCGTTACTACTTGTTCCAAAACTAACTTGGTACCCTTTTCCACCAATTCTTTAACTTTAGATGTAAGAATTCCTTCTAATTTGCCCATTAGAGGTTCTAAGTATGGACTTAAAATATATTTTGGACAATCTTCAGCAAAGTTCACCAGTGCAGCACCTAAATTACATGACAGTTTGTAAATTGAAAATAAATTATTAGATGCGACGTTAGTATACCTGCATGAGCTTGAACTCTAGGGTTTGCATTATCATCTAGTAACATTAAAAGGCCCGGTACAACCCGATCGTGGAATTTCTTCTCAAAAACTGGTGCAAAGTCGGTCGACATTTGCCCAATTGCGTTACACGATGCGTATCGAACCTAGAGATAAAATATTGAGATATAAAGATATAATATAAGTTGTTTACAGGGTAGAGACAAATAAATTGCTATTTTGAAAGACATCGTATCACTACCTACATGAAGACGGGAAGTTCTTGTTTATTCACCTCCAACGGGATTAAGCTCCCGTGGCCCCTATCTAGTTTTTAATGTGCGGTAGTTCTTTTGTCCTCCACCCGGGTCACTGGTATATCGTTCTTTCTGTTACTCTCGTTTCGTCCCTCCAAAATTCCCCTTAGATTTCGATGTTCTGGCATTATTGTCACACAGTCTTCAATATCCAGATCTTTGTGCTTTTCTTTCAAAAATCACAAGCATGTAAGAGCACGTCTAGCGGTCAGGAGTGACTACCTGCCAATTTAGTGTTTTATAAATCTTAACTTTCTTGTTCCTTTGTAAAGAGTTCCACCATCCATATTTCAATCTCTCACCGATCATTTCTATCAGCTTAGATTGGAATAGCAGTAATCCATAAGAGACTAAGATTAATAGTAGATATTATGTTGTATTTCTGTCCTATGATGGTTGCAAACAAGTTGGGTATTAAAGGTCAGAAGGGCAATTGTTGGAGATTGCTGCGGAACATGAGACAACATTCCAGGGGTTCATTTTCTGAGGTTCCCTAGTATACCGCCAATGCCATTTAAATGATTAAATATACCTTAATAAGGTTTTGAAACAAGTCCAGGGCTCATTAATACCATACATTATTTTGTTTTTAAAGAAAACTTTATAATTTATATTCAAGGTCCTATAAGCATAACATTGATTTAAAAATATCTCTTTTTCCTGGGTGATGCCTGATATGTTACAAAAAATATATTTTATGAAATAGGATAAATAAAAAGAGCAATAAATACTTGCGCTAAATTATGAACTTACTCTAGGGTGTGGATCTTGTAAATAGCGTAGAACTCCCTCCATTACGCCAGGTACACCATCCATTATTTGGGATAACATGGATTCCATATGCTTGTGACAACCTTCACCAATGGCACTGATCGCCATTAGGGCTGCGTGTCGCTGCTTCCAGTCGGGATTACCCAACATTCTCGGTATATTAACAGTTACCAGTGGAAGGATGACTTTACCACCTGATAAACAAAATTATCAATTCTTATGTTGGAATATTTGATGTGAAACACCAAAGAGATTTTCCACAAAATCCCAATCACATCTTTTTAATTTCCGGACGCGCGTTTCGCTATCAACGTTAGCATCATGGGAAGATGGAATGTATATGTATATGTATATGTATATGTATATGTATATGCATATGTATGTATGTATATATGTATATATATATATGTATATATATATATATATATATATATATATATATATATATATATATATATATATATATATATATATGTATATATATGTATATATATATATATATATATATATATATATATATATATATATATATATATATATATATATATATATATATATATATATATATATATATATATATAGAGGAACTAACCCCTCTAATCTTAACCTCTGAACCGTCATGGTTCAAAACTTTAATCCAAAGTACAAGATGAAGCGTTCTAGTAATAACAAAATTATCCCAGGAGGTAGACAATCCTCAGCCAGCTTTGCTGGTACAACCGGACTTTCGGATTCTGGGGCGCCCGGGCTTAAACGCAAAATCTTTCAGAGGGAGTCGGAAACCTCTGGCCAACGTCTGAAACCGAAAACAAAAACTTTCTTTGGAACGGTAAATATCAATTCTCTCCTGCGTCCAGGAAAACTACAAGAATTGCGACGAACATTAAATCAGCAAAAAATCCAGATTTTAGCTTTGCAAGAAACCAGATTGACAGATGATAACACCTTAGAATTCGGCAACTACAGGCTTTTTAAAAGTAAAACGGACAAAAGAATACTCAAAAATACACCACATCTCGGTCTTGCTTTCGCTGTCTCAAGAAACATTCTTGGTTCTATAACAAATGTCCAGCCAGTAAATAATCGACTTATGACACTATCCCCCAAGTGTGCTAACAAAAACTATACATTAATCAATGCACACCTCCCAGTTAACGAAGAAAATAAATCTAATCCTGAAAAAGTAAATAAGTCCTGGGAAATTCTGGAAAAGACTATCTCTAAAATTCCCTCTAACCATGTAAAAATCCTATTGGGTGATTTCAACACCCAACTAGGGAAAGAAAAAAAAGTAAAGGAAAACAGTCGGTAGTTTTCCCGCTCATAAATGGACTAACCATAATGGTAGAAGATTGGTTGAACTATGTTCGCAGTTTAATCTAAAAATAATGTCAACCCATTTTAAGAAGAAAATAATAAAACAAAAGACCTGGAAGTGCCCAAACACGTACATGGGTGAATTTCAAATTGACCATGTTGCCATTTCGTACCCCAATTATAAAGAGATTTTGAATGTTCAAGTCAGGAAAGGAGCAAATATAGACACGGATCACTACGTGACTAAAATCAAACTTAGCTTAAAACCTTGAAAACTTATTCAAAAGAGACTGCTAATACCAAAGTTCGACCCAACGAAAATAAAACCAACCCTAACAGAAGAGCTTGATAAACAACCAGCACAGAACTGGCAAGAATTGAAACAAAAAATTATTAAAACAGCCTTAAAGTTGATCCCTTTACAAAAACGTAGAAAAAATCCGTGGTGGGATGAAGTTTGTGAGCAAGCAGTATTAAGCCAAAGTAAAGCATTCAAAGATTGGAACAGTCAAAAAACAGCAATAAACTATAACACCTTTTTGGAAGAACGAAAAGAAACATCGAAGCTAATTAGACAAACTAAACGAAAATATGAAAACAATCAATTTAATGAAATAGAAAAAGATTTCCAAAAAAACAACACCCGAAACTTTTACAAAACATTTAAAACTAAATTAACAGGCTATCAACAGGCGGTAAAAGGGATACAGGATAAAAAAAGATATGTTCGCTAAGTGTCGGAATGCTTCTTGCACAGATTGCCTATATTAAGGCTCGTCCAAATATCGACGTCGCTTAACTTCAGTTATCTAGAACGGAGGCCCGACGCTATGTGGCTCGCCACAGGGCTTAATTTTTTCATTTAACTGCCCAATTATCCGCGGCTTTTCCTTATGCATTTTTTGCTTATGAAAATTGTAAATTCATTTACTTTCATAAAAATTACTATTCCATATTTAGTTGATAAAAATGCGCACCGAAAATGATATTTTCGTCATATTATACTCTATCACTTCGAGAAAGGATAGAAAGCGGTAATCATTCTGCGCTATTAAAGATCTCTTTGGTAAGGGAAGGACAGTGTTAGGTTTGTTTATCAGATTCAAATTAGGTGCAAGCCTACGATGATTTTGATACGTTGGTGATCGACGTCAAAGCTTGGACTGCCTCCAAGAATCAGGGCTTTTTGTGCCTCTGGAATCGACTATCCGCCAAGCAAAATGGAAAGCGGTTATTGAAGTAGAGGGTGAACATACTCCAGAATGTTCATTTGAACATGTTTCTTTTGTGTTTTTCGTTTTTGATAATAAATAATGTCTAAAAAACCGAGGATAATTATTCATCAACTCAATAGATTAAGGTTTAATTTTAGAATTAGACTGAATAATATCCCGATGATGATATCATGGTGAGAGAAACGCGCATCGATAAATAAAAAAAACTGGTGTTTTGTGGTAAATCCGTTTGAAATTAAAATATGGCTTTATTCACATAGATATAACCCATTTTAATTACCTAATCCGCACGCCAAACGATCAAGAGCTGCCTCGGCTACAACGTTGTTGCAATCGTTGTCTTCTTCCAGTAATTCGTCAGACTCCGCCCAGTTCTCTTCCTCTTCCAAATCCGCCATGAACTGCAAAATCAACGGCACCAACTCCTCCATGTATTTCGCAGCGTTTTTCCTAACCATTGCCGGAGCCATCTCGGCCAGTGTCACCATCACTTCAAGAGCCAGCGTTCTCCAGCTGTCCAACGAACCGGAATCGCTAAACACCTTCATGCACATGTCATAGATGTTTAACAGTTGAGGTCTCAAATATTTAGGGGTATTTTCGGCCAAATCGATTAGAACCTTTACATAAAACAAATCGTTACACAGCTACGACATTCGAAAAAAATGCGGTAACGTTACCTTTAATAAAGTGTCGTCGTCTTGATGCTGAATACTTTCGGCGATAACCATCAACATGGGGGCCAACAAATCGGCGAAATGTTTCAAAATTTGCGTCTCCTTGTCGTTAATTAAAATAAAAGCTCCAACAGCACGCACTGCTTGGAACCTAACTTCATACTCTTCCGTGGTTTGGAGGCTTTGCATCAACATTTGCTTAATAAGATCTAGGTAATTGTTTTGTTGGTTGCCGAACACTCCCGGAACGCTGGTAAACATCGCCAGGGCGGCTTCTTTAAGCACCGGATTTGGATCGTTGGCACAGTGAAACAAGAACTGTAGAAAAAAACAGATACACAACTACTTAAAATATAAATTAAATAATTAATGTTGCTGTTTCCAAAGCTCTTATTGCTAAGGTGATGTTTGCAACTAAAGGTACATACTTTTTATTATTAATATTCTAGTGTAATGTATTACTGAAAATACTTCATGTCTTCAAAAAAAAAACAAAAGTTGAATGTACGAAACAGACTTCCAGCTTGTAGATCGAGGTGTTATTAAATTCTTGCATTCGAAAGGCAATACGTCTACGTAAATTAAAACCGAGATGGATGCTGTTTAAGGGCACTCTGCACCATCATTTGCCACTTTGAAATTTTAAGTAGCTGAATTTAAACGTGGTCGGACTAGGTTGGTTGACGATGAACGTTAGGGACAGCTTATATAGCCTGTCATCGTAGCACGTCAGTAGTGACGTCATAAGTGTAGTAGTAGTAGTACTAGCACGTCATCGATGACGCTATTGACGAACAGCAGAAATACCACTGCATTATTTATGTAATAAAATAATCAAATTGAATGTATTCAATAAATTTCAAATTTGGCGACTGTGTTCGGTTGGCAGCATATGCGACGTTGTCGAGTCTCAAATTTTTCTTGACATTTATTGACACGTTTGGAGGTTATCCTATTTGAAGCTGAACCTTTAAGATCGAAAACAGTTCTTTTAAGAGCCAGCAGTGTTATAATTGCCAGAGTTGCGCCTGTAAAATGCCAAATCATTTAAATACATCGTCAAGATTTTGTAGCATCTCTGAAACACTTTTGAACAAGAACGAGACAATAATGGTCCATTGTTGCCATTTGCGGCTGTTGAAGAGGTGTGTTACGTGAATGTCTAATAATTGGATATGTTTAGTTTTAAGTTATGTAGTTTATATGTAGGCATTGACAGTTTAATTTTCATTTTTAGGACAGCATGTAATTTTGAATTCCTTACATGAGCAATTAAAAGAGAAACCAATGTTTGACGGATGCCATATGTCATTAGGCAACATATAGAAAGAAGTAGGTTTTAAGCAGAAAAAAGATGATCCAAGACTTCAAGGGGGCTTATGGAACTTCCAAATGTTCCCCTAAAACATATAGCTTTTTTGAGAGGTTATATGAAGGAAAGAAAAAAGCCTTGTACAAATTTGTCTTATTATTTTGATATATTTCCTAAGTTGATACTTTTCAGAAATAAACCAGCACCGAAATATTTAGTAGACAACTTAGCAGAATAATATGGGCACATAATTTTAAGTATTCATCCATACCACTGCAATTTTCAATTCAATTGAACTTATATGGGGAACTGTAAAAAATTACTATAATAAAGACATGGGTAGAAATGACTGTATAAACATGTGGAGTGAGGCACTTCACACTGTTAATCTTGAGATATGGAAGAATACGATCAAGCATACAGAAAATGAAATAATGAAATGGTATGACAGAGAGCATATACTTGTTCGAAAAGACTTTCTTCCGTTAATTATAAATACTGCAGTGATTCCAGTCAGTACTTTTCAGGTTATGATTAATAAAAATAAGTGAATGTAGATATTTTGTTGTTTTTTTCTGTTTAGTACTTGTATAGTATATATCAATAAATGTCAGGTAATTATATAATCTTTTTATTTTAATAACCATTCAAATATTAACAAATGTCGGTGGTTTTTGAACGAAGCATTTTACATGTGCTGAATCTATCTAGAGAAACTAAATCTACGACACTTGCAAGACTTTTAACATTTATTATAATTTTGTGAGTTACTTTGTAATTTGCATTTAATTTGGAGTGGATTGTTTACTTGTTATTAAGGTTAAATTGTAAAAATGATTGGCTAAAGTAAGGCTATGATGTTTAATCGAAATCTGGCAACACGGCAGTCAAGATGTTGATCAGGTGTTTAATGACGTGCAAACGTTTTTATTTTGTACGAGCTAGATATATTTATACATAATATATAAATAAATAATATATTATGTTGTATTTGCTTTCTTCAGTGTTATCGGTAGTGGTTACAGTTTTTGTAACCACTACCGATTTGTTTGAATTAACGAGTAACGTCATCTTCATGTTGAGGCTGGAAACTTTTCAGACTACCTTCGTATATTATTGTTCAAAATATAAAAGTACTATGGGTAACAAAAGTGTTTGCGCTTTGCTTAGGCAAAAGCTCTATGACAACATGCTTATGCTTTGCAAGTGCCGGTTAACGGTAGAGAAGGATACCTCCAATTTCCCTGAAACTTTCTTGGGGCTTGTTTTTTTTTGAGGATCTACAGACACAACTGCTCCTAAAACGTAGAGCCTCGATAGACCGTGGACGATCCTGTCTTCAAGACCCATGTCTCACTTCCAGTACCTACTGAATCCGAGGTGAGCGGTAAGATTCCTTCCCCCTTTACTTCGCCAATCTCACGAGCAGCGCCAGTCATTTCGATTTTTTTTTAAATATTTAAATACTGTCTTAAAATTGCCTTAATTTTCCAAGTTATTTCTTTGTTTTAACGTTTTTATTGGAGAATTGAAGTACAAAGTATACCGGAATAACAACGAAATTTTTAAACTTAAAGTACACTACTAGTGCCATCTATTAAAACAATACATATTCTGAAAGTTGCATATCTCCTCCATAAAACGAGACCGCCATCATTAGAATCGATCAACGGATTATCAAGTTATAGCCCTTAAAGTGACACTTCCTTTTGCCACATTGCAACAAAATCAATTGAATAAAGAACCAATATTAAATTTTGTTTCAAGGTCGGTAAAACTTGTACAGGAACATTTAACTTGATGTAAAAAATCTATAGTCATGATTACTTGTCCCATACAAGTGTGTTCGAGTGGTAAAAGCAATTTTATGACCGTCATGGTAGTTTGGAAGATGACCTAAAGCTAGGGAGGCCAAAAAATTAAAATCGCGAGGATTGTAACTGGTACTGAGACTCGGTGCTTCAAGTACAGTCCTCAAATAAAATTCCACAGTGCTACGTGGAAGCCACGAGAGAAGACAATGTTGATTCGTTTTTAAGACTCTAGAGGTATTATACTTTGAGAATTCGTTGCACAGGGTCAAAATAGCACTGATGAATATATATATGTTATCTTGGTGTTACGGAGCATTTGTGGAAGAGAATTGTTCCAGTGAGAACCGAATATCTGTTGCTGTTCGTGAATTTTGACGATAAAACAACTATGAGTGCGTTTCAAGATCCTCTGTATTTGCCTGATTGATATCCGTGTGCCTATTTCCTATTCTCAAAACTCAAATTGGGCACGAAAGGAACGTTTTATGACAGTGTTACATAAGTCCAAGAAACAGCGATGTGGGTAATTGGAGGCGATTCCGGAAAACGGCATAAAAAATCTATGATATGAATAAGAAGAAATAATATAATATTATTATAGTAAATTATAATAAGTATAATTCTATATGGTTAAGCAAAGGAAAATTCACAAATAATTTTGTTACACCCTACTATCTATAAAATGTACAAAAACACAAAATAAAAATTAAATAAATTTGTAAAATAGAATCCAAGAACTGATAAAATTTAAATCAAGCGGAATAAAATAAGAATAGTACCATAAAGGGTGCTCAATATTCTATGTTCTCAGGTAAACCATGCTTATTTTGAATGTTGGTTCTTATCGGAAATATTGTCGTTAATTATAGACTTACCTGTAAAAATTCTGGCCATTGATTATTTCCTTCATCATCGATCAAATTCCTAGCTACTTCTGCAACAACTTCACACACTTTGTGACGTAGCTGTTCGCTTTGCACTTGTTGCACAGCCAGCAATACTTGCTCTTTCAACTGAACCTGACTTTCTGGTGGTAGTTTTGGATAAAAATCCATAAATTCATTTGAGAAAACCCTTCGAAGTAAAACAGCTGAAATTTGCCTAGCATCTTCAGCCAAGTTTCCATTGTGTATTGCCCCTAGTAAATGACTGACTTTGCCTTCTATTGGAAGATTCGAGTAGGCTTCCTAAATAGATTTAAGACATTAATGACGTTGAAAAAAAAAAGAGAAACAATATTTTTGGCGCCCTTTTATACATGATTAATTTGCCAAGGTGTGTTTAGAGCAGAAATGGAGAACGTTCGTTTTAATATAGCATGCTTAGGCAAATTTGTAATTATTTTATATACTTTAAAAGGATCACGATGATTCATTTAGTTTTTTTGGTAAAGGCACGCTTTGACACCGCATACACGTTGTAGAAAGATGAAATGAACTCAAAAATTGACAATATTACGCACTGCCTCGACGTTTTCTTAGAAACTATAAAAAGACAAGGGTACACAAAAGGTGTATACTTACTTCTGCCTGTGTTCTAATATTATTATCCGTAGATAAAAGAGTTGTCAATATTTGATAAAATTGTTCTTGATCGGCGGCCATGGCGCCTTGTGCTTGAAAAGAACGATTTGACAATTTAGACAGACCACCAACTTCAAGAAACAAAATAGGATTTTTTTCCTTGTGGATAAAAAGTGTTCTATGATGAACTTTCACCAGCTAATTGTTTCTGCTAGAAAAAAAAAATAAAAATCGACCAGTTTATGAACTTTAAACGCTGATATGCAAGGAATATTTCAAATTATCCATTTTCTTTTAATTACGAAAAATAAAATATAAACATGCTATTTTAATAAATTTTATTTGCTATTGGCAACATTGCCAAGAATAGACCTTGGTTTTGTTTAAAATAACAAATTAAATTACATTTTCTAACTTGTATAATTCTTCTAATAAATTTATTCTTATCTAGTAGATACGTACAAGTATTCTTTTTACATAATATTGGGCTGTTTTGAATATATGTTTTAAATACTTACGCGCTACATTTTTAAACTTATGACAATATTGACATATGACAGTTAAATAATTATTTCTTTTTGATGGGGTTATCTATGCATTCTAAAAGCTCAAATAAATATATTTAGAAGCGTCGAATAAAATATATTGAGCTAATGGCCGATGAGGTGGAAAATGATGACCAGTGGTTATATGGGGATAACCCAGATGGAAATCCACCAGAGGAAGATAAGGAAAAACCTGCCGAAAATCCATCAACTAAAGAGACTCCACCTCCTATTGAACCTTCGCCAATAAATTATCCACAGGTAGTTTTAAAAATAAATTACTAATGCAGTTTTGGCCATTTACTCTACTATTAATTATAATCAATATTTTGCTATCCAGTAATTATAACTTTATATATAGGAAAAAGTTAGTGAGGATGGCCCACCTGGAGTAGAGGATGAAAGCCAAGAAAAAGAGAATGGAGAAATTGATAATGAACAAGAAGATGGGGAACTGAGGCAGAATGGTGAGGATGAGGAAGATCTAGATGATGATAGTGATGATGATATTAATGTTGTCATTGGAGATTATAAAACATCCACATCATATCCAACCCAACAGTTAAACATAAAAAGAGGTCAACTAGTTTTAGTAATTGTTAATACCGACTTAGTAATGCATTTTCTTCCACAGGAGTTTTAGCCACTGCTATAGTTGACAAAAGTAAACAGGTACAACAACCTGGGAAATTTCAAGTTGAAGAATTTGAGCAAATTGGTACAATCAATGGCGTTCCAGCTTCAGATTATAATTTAGATTCTTTAGAAGATAAGCCGTGGAGGAAACCTGGAGCGGATATCACAGATTATTTTAACTATGGTTTTAATGAAGACACATGGAAGGCATACTGTGAGAGACAAAAACGGTATTTATTTTTGTTATTAGAAAGATCAGACATTAGGATGAGTATTTTTAGAATTCGTATAAGTGAATCTGGTGTAGGTATAATCCCGTTAAATGCAATTGGATTGCCTAGGGGACCTGTTTCAATTAATGAAAACAATAAATACCCCAATCAAAGTTTTATGCAGGGATCTAATATTAGACCCATACAGCCTGCTATTAAACCAAATGAACCTCCAAAAATGAACACTATCCAGGTAATTTTTCATTACTTAAAAGATTTGTAGATATGCAGTTTCTCTAAAGGAAATTGTGACTCTTTAATGACTGTGAAACTGTTTGGAGCATGGGAGTTACCCATTAATGGGTGGAACCTTTGAAGTAATGAGCATGGCAGGCACACACTGATCATTATTTTATCACTGTATACAGTTTCAGAAATTTCAAAATTATTTATGGCACTTTTACCAAACTTTTTTCATTAGAGAGGCTGTATAAAAATGGATTTATACATTTTTATACAGCATATATATGCTTGCTTGCTTGCGGTCACCTGAAGTGGACCTTTTGGCTTTGCTGCGAGGCAATTGCCAGCTCAATTTGTTAGTGACCCAGAGGTTGTCTGGCTCTTAGGCCATATCCAGGCCACTGACTATATAGTTATTGTAGACGGGCTACCAAAATACTACTTCACTGACTTTCGTCACTACTTTCTCTCAATAAAACCTGTCCGAACAAAACAAAAATATTACGATATTGAAAGATGCACGTGGATTTCACGGCGACTGACTCTCGTCTCGTTTTGCACGATGCGCACACCATGAAAAACGAGACGGAAGTGCCTAAACAGCATATATATTTCTATTATTTTGATAATTATTAGGTTATGACTGCGGATCGACGAGAATACAGTCGAAAACCGGGTTTTCCCGACATGTCTGTGCCGCCTCCTACAAGTTACTCTGATCCATTCCCTCCACCAGAATATGGCTTTAATCCAGAACCGGAACCTTTTTATGGGGGTTATGAACCAACTCAGGATTCTCAATGGAGTAAGTTACATCTTGACTTCTGTAAGTTTTGATGCTTAACAATTTAATTTATAGTGGATGGACCTGTCAATACCAACTGGCAACCATCTGAGATAAAGACACTGACCGGAGCTAGCCCCCCCATGCAGCCTCTGCTCGGTATGGGCCCACCGTCGGCCAGAGCTGTTCGATCGCCTAGCAGAAGAAGTTCATCAAAGGAGCGAGATCGTGAACGAGAAAAAGAGCGAGAGGGTAGTCGATCGCATTCGGTGAAGCCTCGGGATTACGAAAGAGAAAAGTAAGTAGCTTTTCTGTTCTTTCTGTATGATTCAATAACTTGTTCTTGAAGGTCGCGCCGAAGGGAAAGATCAAGGAGTCGGTCCAGAAGACACCGGTCACGGTCGAGAAGCCCAGGACATAGATCCCACAAGAAGAAGAAGTCCAGAAGACACGACGACAGCGACTAGAATTAGATATTTAAAAATGTTACTTTATTGTAGCACGATAAAAGTAAAACCTACGGTTAAAATTGGAATAACATTATTGCAAATACATCTTTTTAATAATAGAATGATTTGTCTGTTACTTTGTGATAGTTCATTTTTCAAATTAAATAGATCAAATTTTTATTTTTTATTTTTTGATAAAAAAAATAAAAGTAGCATCTCTATAAACTTCAAAACAACTAATTTACATGGTCAGAATACTTGCGAATTTCATTTCATTCCCTATCGATCCGTATATGATCGTTGTTTTCATTGGCATTAGAAACAATTATAACAGATATTAAATATTTTTATGGGAGTAAATCCTCAAAAATAGTTTATTATTATTACAAAAATAGTATATTTTATAAAAAAGTTTTATCCCATATAGATTTGTATTTTATTCACAATAAATATTCAGTTTGAGTGAAAATAAAACTATTACTATAACTTTGAAAAAAAAGTATATAACATATTTTTTGACGATCATATATATCGTTGATAGTCACAGTTTTATTTCGTAGATAATTGGCAACACAATTTCATTTCGTGACAGATGTCAAACATTTTAACGGTTGACAAATGAAAGTCCGCCTAACCTTTTTGAAATAGCGTGTTGTATTTCATACAATAAATAAATTGTCGTGTTTTGTACCATTTCTGATTCTGTTACGACAAAAGGTGTTGTGGAAAGTGATATACAAAAATTTCAGACTACGAAAAAATGCATTTAAGCTTGAAAACAAAATACTTTTAAAAAATCATATCATTTTTCATATAAAATTTTTGTTAAATTTAGCAATGTTTAAATCAAAGAAAAGTGATGAATCACTATATACGAACAATGTGACTATTTCCAATTTTAATGATACCTATAATGGGGCTCCAAAGGTGACTTCAACGCCATTACATATGAATTCTTTGAGCCCAAGGAGGAATAGTGTAGTTTTGTCATCATCAAGGGCATATCTTGGCACACCAAGAAGGTAAATATTGATATAACTGATTGCGGAATGTTAATAATAACACGTTCAAATATTTAATAACATATATGATTTCAGATATTCATTATCAGAAGTCAGTGCTTCATCAAGCAGATCTGGTTTGGAAGATAGATCCAAATTTCAGGGACCTCTATTGGCCTCCTTAAATTATAAAGATAATGTTAGTATGTATGAGGAGACAAAAAGTTCTGGATTGGCTGAACGTATTGTTTCATACAACAAAGAGGCAGAAAAAGATCTAGAACCTACACATCAGGAAAAGTATAATAGCCCCGGATTATTTCCAATAGTTCATTTATTTAGGAAAAAGACACCAGTTTTAGAACAATCCTTAAATAGAGTGAAAATCAAATTATCAAATTCAGGTAACAGTTTTATTATTATTTAAAGATAGTTTACATATTACTATGTTTTAGATTATTTAAAATATTCACCTGTACAAAACAGAACAGTGGAAGGGACAAGGCTGGGATTTCAGCATCATTTGTCATCTTACAGTCGAAGTAATAGCAGCGAAGTAGGAACAAAGAGTGTTCTGGATGCATTGAAAGAAATATCAAGAAAAAGGATACATTCAAATGAAGTAAGTGTTTTTCCAATTTTTATATAATAACAAATATGTTCAATAAAAAACATTTTTGTCTAAATTTTCACTTTATTTATTACTGTTTCATTTGTTTCACTAACAGTGTACATACTTCAGAACTGACTATTTTCAATGTTAAAATGGTTATAAATAGAAAAAGTTTCTATAATAAATCCGATATTTTTTAAGAAATTTACCCAGATGCTATTTATTATCAATACAAATTCAATAAAGAGAATTTAGATACTGCTCGGGAAAAAATAAACAAATATGTTATAATTTTAGGATATTGACATAAATGAAGACTCTGGTAAAAGAATCCGTACGGAACTACCTAATGGGACAACACCACATACAAAAAGAGGGAGAGATATTTCCCCTTTATTAGATAGTTCCCAAGAAACTTCACCTAAAAAGGCACAAAAGAAAATATGTGTATATGATGAGTACGCTGCATCAAAATCTTCAACTGACTTTTCATTTCTTAAAAAAGTGGAGCCAACACTTGCAAAAAGAAAAACCATAAGTAAGTTACTATAATAAGGTATATTATTTTTGATTAACATTTTATTTTTGTCAGGTACATCTACGGAATCTTTGAAAGAAGCAAAACAAATAAAATTGATCAATGTTGAAACCCAAACTGTAGCTACTGTAGAAGAGGATAAAACAAAGAAGACTGATAAAAGTGAAGATACTGATGGAAAAGTGTCAAAGAAAACTGATAATTCGGTAAAAATTTTTAATGATGTACCCTTGGATAAAATTAGAAAAAACAGATTAGCTGCTTTAATGGGAAATTTGGCTGGAAAAGAAGCTACAATAAATGTAAATTTAGATAAAATTAATGATCAGGAGAAAGCAGAAGATAAAGATATTGTACTGAAACAAACCAAGACATCTGATAAACTAGATATTACAATTTCAACATCTGAACCTCAGAAAATTTCAACAGATACAGTGGATAAACCAGTTTCTTCAATTATTACATCCCCAAAAGCCATTAAGGATCCATCACCAGTTAAATCTGATAAACATGTACATTTCAATTTAGCCAGCTCCACACCATCATCTGATGTTAGACAAGCACAATTAACACAGGCTTTTACTACTGTTGCACCCATAATATCTTCATTTAACAATACAACTAGTAGTAACCCAAATCCTGATAAAAATGTTCTTTTTGGTTCAGCTACAACACTTATCAATGCAGCAGGTGCCTCTTCTGCTCCAAAGTATTCTTTCGGCGCTCCGAATCCGGTTGTTTCAAATTCTGCAAGTTCTTTCAGTGCATCAGTTAAACAAAGTGATAATAGTGCTCCTGTGCTCATTGATAATTCCAAACCCTCTGATAATTTCTTGACAAATACACTGGTAAAACCATCAGTTAGTCCTGGAAAAGTTGGAGGTTTTAAATTTGATTTGAAAATGCCAAACAGTAGTGTGGTTACGACTAGCACCAGTACTATTTCATCTGATTCTTCAGGTAAAATTTTCTCAAAGCCTTTGGCCAATGTTGCAAGTAGTTCTGTTGTTCCTATTTCAACGACAGGTGTGATGTTCTCATTTGGTAAGAGTGAAGTCAAAGACACTGTAGTTCCTTCCACTCAACCTCAGTCAACCAGCACATTCACATTTGGCAAGTTATCTGAAGAAAAGGGCAATTTAGTAACGCCAAAGATTTCATTCCCTACAGAAGCAAAAAGTGATAATGCTGCTTCGTCAGTTAGTTCTGGTTCTAACGTTACTTTGTCATTTGGAAAGCTAGTGGGAGGTAAAAACCCAGGTGGCTTTAATTTTGGGTCTACACTACCACCAAGCAGTGTCGTAAATTCATCAGAACCAAGCTTCAATTTTCAAGTCGCCAAGTCACCTGCATTTAACTTTGGAAGTACTCCTAAGGCGTTAGATATACCAAAATCTACAGTACCAGTCAGCACTGCTCCTACAAGTTCATCTTTTATTTTTGGGTCTGTAGCAGGGAATAATAAGCTAGGGTCAGGATCTTCAACAATATCAACTGTTCCTCCATCAAATGTTCCGCCCCTTACATTTGGTTCAACAACCACTATGACCAGTTCAGGTTTTGGGAGTGGTTCTACGTCTACTACCATTAGCCTTCCTCCTAAGCCTGTCTTCCAGATTAGTGGAGGGACAGCTTTTAGTAAAAGTGTAGGACAAACAGCTCCTACTAACACATCTACCACCACCGCTTCTTTCGCTTTCGGTGGGGGCGTTACTACACAATCTACTGCATCAACAAGTAAACCTTTCGGTTTTGTTAACACCACACCTTCAACGCCGTCTATATTTGGAAGTGTTCAAACTTCAACGGCAAGTAAACCAAACAAGCCTGAGAATGCGGCATTGGTATTTGGCGCTGCAGGCGTGGGTTTCAAAAGTGGGGCAACCAGTACAGGTCCAAGTTTTGGTTCTGGGCAAACGACTTCTGCTGCTTTGTTCGGGAATGCTCCGGTGACAACTGCGTCAATGTTTAGCAGTGCTACCTCAACTTCGGCACCCGTTTTTGGTATGGCACCAGCGTCATCTTCCGCTCCGGTCTTTGGAAGTACGGGATCTGGTTTTGGCTCTACGGCCGTGACGTCGGCTCCATCATTTGGTACTGATACGAAAACAGCATTTGGTTCTGATACGAAAACAGCATTTGGATCGGGAAATATGTTCGGAAATGCAGGTGGCGGACCCAGTTTTGGATCAGGCACTGCACCGACATTTGGATCTTCCAATCTGGTCAAGCCTATGTTCGGAGGTTCGTCGGCTCCCTCGAACGCTGTCGTTCCTGCATTTGGAGCTGGTGGAAATCCTGCATTTGGCGTTGCGGCATCATCGCCGTCGTCTGCCTTTAATGCTACTACGACTACTGCGTCGTTTGGTTTCGGATCAACTCCATCGTTTTCGTATGGAAATGCAACTGAAAACAAGGCCAACGTCGTATTTGGTTCGGGCGCAGACAATTCGGCTTTTGGAAAACCGACGACAACGCATAACGGATTTGGAACAACCGATAACGGGTTTGGTGCTTCTACCGGCGGATTCGGCAACAATTCGAGCGGTTTTGGTGGTACCTCAGCTACCTTTGGTAAATATAATTGTTTTATAATGTACCGATTAATATTAACAAGATCGATGCTTTACAGGTGCAGAGAACAACGCTTTTAGTACACAGGCACCATTGCAGCAAAATTCAGGCTTTAATTTTAGCGCTCCCTCATCATCTGGACCGTTTATGTCAGGAGATGTTCCGAAACCAGCGTTTAATTTCACAGGTATTAAATTTTTTATTTATATTGCAATAAATTATAGCCTATTATACAAAAAATGAAATTTCAATTTGAAATCTACTCTAGAAGGACCTCCATAAAAAACTGAACATACTTTTTTTATAAAGGCCTTAACATAAATTATCCCGGCAGCTGGCGACTAAATAACAAATTGCAATTAACACTGCGTTATTCGCGCTCAGATTCAAACATGGGTGCTCGACGTGTGTCCCACAGTTACACAATGATAAATTCTAGAAAACACGCCATTTGTGTCGTGAGAATACTTTAAATTTACTTAATCCTTCCTCTTAATACCTTGGGGTGTCAAGGTGAAATTACATTTCATGTGTTTATGAAGTTTCTCCATAATTTACAGTCCTTGGGCAGGTTAACTGCTTCCTGCCATGTTTTACCTCAACTTTGCATTGTTTCTGTGATGTTCTTATTCCATGTCTTACACGGCCTTCCCCTTTTGTTCTTTCCCAAACTTTCTTGGTTTGTCTGTCTTGATCCATTCTGTTTAGATGACCTAACTATCTCAATTTTTGCTCTTCTATTTTTGATATGTGTGCTGGTATTTCCAAGTTGTCCCTGACTATGTTATTCCTGCCCTTGTCTATTCTTTTTATTCCCCGAACCCCACGAAGACATTTCATTTCGGCCGCTTGAATTCTACTTTTTTTTCATCCGATTCTGCCATGAGAACTATATCCTTGGCAAATTTATCCATTTCTACATTAACTGGTTTCATCTTTGCCCATCCAGTAGTATTTATTAAATTTATTCTTACATATTCTGATTATATCATTTATCGTGTTTATAAACAGTCGCGGACTCAGACTTCCTCCTTGTCTCGCTTCTTCCATTGTGATACAACGAGCAGATACTCTATTGTGAGATCTAATTTTTGTTGTTGTGGTTTGGTACATGCTTTTAGTGGCTGTGATAAGATCCTTATTTATATTTTTCTTCTCTAAGCTGTTCCAGATGGTTTCTCTTTTTATTGAATCAAAAGCTTTTTCCATGTCTATGAAGCATAGATATATCTTCTGTTCTTCTCTCTTGCTCTCTCTACTATCTGTTGAAGGGTAAAAATATGGTCCTGTACAGAAAAGTTTTTCCTGAATCCGCTTTGCTCGCCTAGTAGTGCATTGTCAATTTCCACTCTCGATCTTTTCTCTAATATAGTTTCATTATAGTAATATATATTTTGCTATTATACATAGTAATAATAGATATACCTCTGTAGTTCGTGCATTCTCTTTTGTTTCCTTTCTCGTGTATTGGTACGATCAAGGCATTAGTCCATTCTTTTGGAACTTTTTTGTTTTTCTACGCTAAGTTAAACAGTTTCAAAAGTGCATTTCTTTTATGTGGTCCCTGAGAATTCTTTAAAAATAAAATAAAATGATAAAACTTTTGTACGTATTATACATTATTCATTATTTTTTTTTTGATTCTCAACATTTAGGTTTCTTTGCATATATCCTTCTAGACACACGAAAGCGGAATGTTGCAAAGAGATATAAGAATCACATATTTTACAATTGTATTTTGTTAGGCGTGTTTTTTTTCTTCATTTGCCAAGGTTTACAACGCTTTCGAGAATTTTTATGCAGACTACTTCCTGCACCACTATCATTGTTAATCACAGTAACTCTTTTAGACGCAAAGACATTGTTATAGGTAAAGAAGGTTTTAATTGATTTGTCCGTTACTTTGTGATGGTTCATTTTTGAAAAAAGGAATAAAACAATTTTTTACTTTGTTATCTATCACTTTTATTTTTATTCAAAATTTGTGCGATTATAGTTTCGTAAAACGTAAAAAATTGTTTTATTCCTTTTTTTTTTAAAGGTGTTGTTGTTGATATCGGTATAAGATGCTCTTGAAAAAGTTCTCTCCCAAGATATTTCAAAAATATTCTACCAGGTGATGGATCATTTCCATTAGCCAAATTTATTACTTGGGCATTTATTATGTCAACATTTAACATTGAAAAAATCACCATCGGCCATCGCCGGGTGTTTCTAGCTACATTGTAAGCGGAACACATTTTATCAACGACGACTATCGACTCCTGTTTTGGTTTTATTATAAGTGATTATTTCCGGCTTTTTCTTTATTCCAGTTTTTTCATCTATAACACCGTCATGATGCATGCTGGAAATCGCTAACACAATATTTTTATTGCTCTTATTCTGAGGAACGTAGGATACAAGTGTTCCTTCCCTCCTGTATGCAAATACACTGGAAAATATTTCTCGGTTTTTTTTATATCTTTTAGTGGCATAGAAATTTTCCACTTGTTCTTTAAAATTCCAACGAATAACAAACGATGATCTGTTAGTGTCTCTAGAAGCCAAACGTCACTAAAGCCAATTGTCGGCTGTAATGTTGCGACCTGAATTAAGTATGGGAGTGATCATACGCTCAACCACGCTTAAACTTTTGTTGCTTAACTGATAAGGACCCTCGGGTTGCTTTCCGGCATAAATCTCCAAGTTACAGATATAAAACATCTTAGAATCGACAAGAGCAAACATTTTTATTCCATAGTTTGCGGATTTTGATGGAATATAGTGGATAAAGGAACAACTCCCTCTAAAAGCTTCAAGTTTTTCATCTAGTCTGACATTCTCACTAACTGAGTATGAAGATTAACAATTTACAACAAACTGTTAAAAAATTTCGCGTATTGGTACTAAGCAGTCATATTTTATTCGTTCAGCCCGTGTTTCTCTGTTCTCAAATCTGATTGATGGGAACAAAAATCTGAATCTTTTCAAACTCATTATCATACAAAATATTTCAAACAGAAATCTTTTAAATTCAATCTTCCACCTTTGTAGTGCCCGGCTATGTATGAAAGTCCCAAGAAGGCTTTAATTTCGACTTTGTCGGATGTATCTCTGATACGATTGTATTTTTCCTTTACACTGTCAATATATTGATTGGTAAATTTCACAACTAAGTCTAACATATTTTCACCAATGAGACACTGCCAACATTCCAAAATACTTCTTTCTTGATTAAATTTAGCTTAGCACTTCTTTTTCTGGAAGGAAATGGGACTTTAAGAAAACCGCTCTACAAGTTTTTTATTACTTTTTCTTGTAGCTATATAAAAGTTTTCTTCTTCAGCACTAGTAGAATCGACATCACTTTGTTCAGATTCTGAATTTTCCTGCCTTTCTTCTACTCTCTCAAATCCAGCCTTGTCATATTCCTCTTCGACATCATAATCGATGCGTTCGGGATTTTAATTTTGGTGTTCATTCACATCGTCGTCACTCAATTCGCCAAATATAAGTTTATTTATTAGTTAGCTATTAATAGTTTTATTTTTTATATGTCCTTTTCACTTTCCAGGCAGTAAAACTTCTTGTTTGTGGCCATTTTGCCTGAAGAAAAAAAATATCGCTGACGTCTAAATACAAAATATTCAAGGGTATTCGCATTGTATCCATAAGATACAATATCTTTTTAATTTTTATTAAAAAATTAAAATGACAGTTTTCAAGCATTAACAAAAAATGTAAACATATCAAGAACACGAAGACAAAATCAAAAATATAAATTATATAATACTTATTAGAGTACTCGCAAAGTATCAGTCAGATACTCTATAGACTTAACGATAACATACGTAAACATTGACAGCTCAAACCGTACTAACCTTATTATTTATTACAAATTAAGAAGTTATTCGGAGAGACCGCCGCCGGAAACGAATGATTCCGAAATGAATCGAATTCGGTTTGTATCTCTTAGATAGGGCGCGAGTACTGCAGTGTTAAATTCCCTTCTGAATAGTGTCAAAATAGCGGAGATCTTCTCTACAAGGGTAGTCTGTAAAGTTTTCCACCTCAGCAGAAAGATGGTAATATAATTGCACATGCGTTGAAAGATAAACTATTTATGTCAGTCGATGTTAGTCTTTCTGTCAAGATGGAAAAGATCAAATGTCGAGCAGTCATTACATTCTTGCATTTGAAAGGCAATTCGTCTACACAAATTAAAGCCGGGATGGATGATATTTGCCATTACCAGTCATGATTTTTCGATTAAAGCTTGATTTTTTCAGGTGCATCGAATCCATCTTTTGGGTCCAACAATAACCCTCCCGCATTTGGCGCTTCAGCTTCCTCATTTAATGCGCCGATGCCAACGTTTGGAGCGACGGGAACACCGACTGCTGGAGTTTTTAACATCGGCTCAGGATCGGCCCCTTCGAACAGACCGAGAGCACAAGTGAGGGTTAAAAGAAGAACGTGAATGCCTCATTGATAAATCCTGACTGGATGATTTAGTTTATAACTTTATTTGGTATCTGCCTGCCTCAAGTAAAGCAAAACAGTTTAACGATTGTGTTTTGGTACGATTTATTCGATACAGTGCGGAGTTGGCGTGATGTGTGTATGTCATCATTCGTAAACTAACTGCTTTCGACGCCATTTCTGAGGTGAGTAAAAGGAAGTTTTATTGGATTCCACCACATTTATTTATACTTCCTTTGGGCAGAAGATGTTAAGTTAAATACCTTTTGAGATAGAGTTATTAAGGATGTGGTGAAATTCTATTAAACTATTTCGTTTTATTTTTTTATAATTGTAATAGCAATTAATAAATATAATGTACGCCTTTGTGTTTACTTAATTTTTATTCTGGCATTGGGCAAATTTCATAAAATGGCGTCGAAACAATATCCAGGTATTTAAAAATAAAATGCAAATGTTCATTATACATATGGTATATTTTTAAATTTTCATTGTAGTAGTCTTTTTTTTTTAAGAACTGTATATGAGGTATTTTTGAACTTGTGAATGCGACGTAAGCATGATTGTGTATTTTTTTGCCGTTTGGTTTGTGGTGTATATATTAAATTATTTATTGAGATGTGATATGTAACTATACATAAAAGTTCGTCATGCTTGCAGCTGCATCATAGCTACTGTTACAGAGACCCTGTTAATATTGTTAATTTTTACTTGAGATTCGTCAGGTTTTAAAAAATTCTATGTGGCTTATTTTCCTTGTTACAGATTGTATATTTTAATAAGAATAAATTTTTCAGTGATTAATTAGCTTTATTTTAGTTATTCAAACAAGTCAAGGTAGGTGGTAAATGTTTCAAATGCTTTTCTCTATAATTACTCTATTAAACAATACAAAATTAACACTGAAATTTAATTTAGCACTAAACACCTGCATGTAATTCCTTGTCAAGTGTTTCGCTGACCGTGTTAGGTCAGGATTTGGCCAAAGGATTGGGCCATCAGGATTTGACCAAATTCTAAACCTAAACTATGATGAGAAGGAAGAAATCTTTTGTTGCCTAATACGTATGTATAATACAAGTATAAGTAACTTAAGACTTGTTAAAAGTGTAAATGATAATAAAAGAGCCTTGGCTGTATATGAAAACATTCAAATAGCAAAATGTAAGAAAATCAGACTAAAGGCCCTATTCCACTCATCAATGACATAGTTTAGTTTTAGAATCAGATTAAATCATCTCCTGATGATACTAACATGCTTAGCGAAACGCGCGTTGCCCAATTAAAAACAAATGATTTGGTTGTTTAGTGGTAAATCTCTTCAAGTTTGGTGATTCGCAGCAATGGTTCTAATAGAAGAACTGTTACTATGTTAAACAATACAAAATTAGCATTGAAATTATTACTAATTCTATTACAAACCTTAGTTTACACACAAACACAAATAATAATAACAAAACATCACAATGTTTTTCATGGCTTCTTTCTAATATAGGGCTTTTTATATCTATCACTTCCTCTAGAGCTTGAATGTTTTGATGAGATATTACATGATTTGTCCTTGTTGAACTGAAACTGTTGAATCACTGAAGACTTTGTTGCTATGGAGTCATTTATTTGTAACTCGTCCTTTTTCTGTTCCATAAGCTTCAGTTTGGCTTCAATCGCTTGAATTTGTGATACCTTATCAGTCTTTGTTGAATCTTTGGAAATAGCTAAGGCAGGAATGGTAATATCACATTTTGGTTTAGCAACCGGGATGTTGTCCTAAAACAAAATTGTCTTTTAAAGATGACGTTAATATTTTTGTTTACTTGTTTTTACAATATCAGCGCTATGTGCCCAGGTAACGGCAATCTTCTTCTGTCCTACTAATTTACCATTCAGGCTGTTCTTTGCTTTAAAGGCATGCTCTTTTTTAACATATGTAACAAAGGCATAACCTCTAGGCTGTCCAGTTAACGGACCCGACCGATGAAATACTAAGTCAAACTTTTCGATTGTGCCATATATTTGGACGAGTTTCAAAAGTTGATACCAATAAAAAAAATAGTATTATATTAATAAGAATAATTATTTGATGGTTAGTAAAAAATTGAAAATAGTACACTTACTCAGAGATTCGGGGATCTAAACTTCCAATCCATAATTTCCTTTCGTCTAAAACGGGGGTTTTATTTGCATCATCCATTTTTTATTACTTATATGAAATCTATTTTTAAATATCCAAATTTTTAAATTTCTTTAAATAAATACGATTTCCTAACCTAACTTATCAGTTCCCAAGTGACAGTTATCCAATGAATTATGACATGACCTAATCCGTTGATGAGTTTGAATAATTTTTAATTTTTGAACGTGGGTTTCTACAGCAAATATTAGTGGCGCCAGTACACGCGAATGAATTATGAATTCCCAAAGCCAATAGCGTGGTGTTGCTATGTAACGAAAACCTTGGAAGCACTCGGTACGTTTCGGAAACATTGACACCTTTCGGTACATTGACTGCGGCGGGAATTTTGAATGAAGGTTTTTTTCAGATTTCATGTCAAAAATAGCTTTGTTCTAGCAAATATTTCAAACGGTTCCAAACCATCCGGAGTTTGTGCAGATGACCGAAACATTCACCTGCGCAAACTCCGGGCGATTTGAAACCGTTTGAAATCTTTGCTAGAACAAAGCTAATGTAATACTACCTAACCTCACATTTTAACAAAGGTGAACAAACCTTGAAAAAATCAATTTATGTTTTCTAAACAACTTTTCGATGTTTTTGGGTCATTTTGCTACTTTTGATAACAGAAACAATTTGGAAATTATCCTTATATTAGTTTGTGTATGTCAAGTGCCTTAAGAATAATTTGTTGATAAAAGAGTTGAATTACAGTAATTTTAATTGGTATAGTTAGGTCACAAAAAATACAAGGTGCTATGCAAATATCAAATCCAATATTGATATGTCATTAAATAAAAAACATATACTATTAAAGTCCTTTATTTATTTATTTTTTTTAAAATATATCTGCAGTTTCGATTAGAACTCCGTAAGAAGAAACTGCAATAAAACCAAGGTACAATATAATCATTATCCTACATCACTATACCATATAATGTACAGTGAGTAACATTTCCATACATATTTTAGTCCCTCAGTCTATTTAATTTTGTTGTTGAATATCTCCTATTTAAGAGTAAGTAATGCATTTTTACTTACATTTAATCTTGTTTCATTAAAAATTTCATATTAATTTGTTTGAAGATGTATACAATGAAACTATATGTGAATTTAGTTGTTTTTCTTTTTTGAGATATTTAGCACAGTTTATAAAAAGAGGCAACGCCAATATTTAGGTTCATTTCACTTAACTCAATATTTTGATACTTCTATGCATCAGATCTGGTATGGCTGTTTCTTTTCCTAATATTTCTTATATAACTTACAGTCATACACCAAAAATAACAATCCAGTTTTAATAGATATCCTTTCTACTTGTACATTTAATATATTTTAACACCATTTACGTAACATTCTTCAACAGACGTGTTCTTTTAAATATCCTAAATTTGTTTCCCATAATATCGTTTCCCACTATTTCTTTATATTCCCTTGGATTAGTATTCAGACTACTTCAATAGGACACATTAGGACTCCTTAATAGGACACGGGTAATCATGGAACTTTACACCATTTTTCTTTCTTATCAGCTAAAAGTACAAATTATGAAATAAATAAATATATATATATATATATATATATATATATATATATATATATATATATATATATATATATATATATATATATATATATATTTCCATTTGTCAAAAATTACTTAACTTCTATTTTTCTATGGCTAATGTACTATTTGAATTTGATGACCCTATGACGTCACGCCGGGTGATTTGGGTAGTGGCGCCATCTATGAGAGACAAATCATTACGATATGTTTGGCGCCATCTACTGAAAATAAGTTAGACTATGTTTCGATCTGTTGGTAGTGCCATCTATCAATGAGAAGAGTAATGAAGAAGGTTTTGTATGGGTGCGATATCTATATGTGCGAGGTATAACTAGTTAGCAATAATTAATTAATTATTAAATATGACGTGTTGTTAAAAAACTTAATTATACATTAATTTAATGTCATTGCAGAGTGCAGATGGATTATTAAATCGATACGCGGTCCCAAAATTAATGGCATATCAATACCATCACATACAAATATATATGGTAATTGTGTTTAACTTACACTTTCAGAATTAATCCTATTATAGATACAATGATTGATAGATGATGCCTTACTATGCAGTAAGGAATGTAATGAACGTTAAGAACAATTTACCATATTGAGAATTAGGCATCATTGTAGAATGTAAGGACAAATGTTATGTTTCCAGTGTAGTAATCAAAAAATATGTGGTGAAATATTTGGTGATGCAGGCATAACCTGTACAAAACTAAATCATTAAAGTAGTCGTTGTCAAGAGTTTGTTTTGAACAAGAATGAGCCAATAATGGTCCATTATTACCCTTTGCGGCTATTAGGGAGGTATGTTAAGTTAATTGTTAATAAATGGGTATGTTTAGTTTAAGTTATATATATTATAAAAACTAAAATATTTTTTTAGCGTGTTGCAGCAGCCTTAAGGTTGATTATGTCCACTGTTAGTATTATTTCACAAAAAGTGAAAAACAATGAAGTTTAAAAATCATCTAGAAAGCGTAGTTTTACTAAATGGGTTGCCAATACTGCAACTTTGGATACAAGTTCTATTTGAGACACCATTTATATCATGTATGAACCATATATATAATACTACATATATATGGTATGAACACGGTATTTGTAACCTAAGAATTGCAGAAATAAAATTTATTTAACTGAGGTAGCAGATGCTTGATAGAAATTCATTTTAAATAAATAAGCAATACAATTTTAAATATAATGGAAATTTTTAGATATTAATCTTTGGTTATTTAATTGCAGAAGTTACTGTTTTTAAAGCCATCACAGTTTAATTTTCATTTTCAAGAGAGCATGTAACTTACAATTCCTTACATGAGCAATTAAATGAGAAACAACTGTTTGATGGATGCCATATGTCATTGTGCAACATATTGAAAGAAGTAGGTTTTAAATGGAAAAAAAGATGATCCAAGACGAGGGCTTGTGGAGCTTCCCAATGTTGACCTAAAACTTATAGATTTGTGAGAAACCTCTTCATATAACCATATGAAGGAAAGAAAAATAGCTTTGATCAAGAAAAAAGAATCAAGCTTACAGAAAATAAAATAATGAAATGGTATGACAGAGAGCATATACTTGATTGAAAATAAATATTTATATTAATGAAAATGTAAGTGCATGCAGATATTTCATTGTTTTTTTCTATTTTATAGTTTCATATTATATATCAATAAATGTCATTGGTGATTATATAATCTTTTTATTTTAATAACCATTCAAATATTAAAAAATGCCCATGGTTTTTGAACGAAGCATTTTACATATGCGGAATCTATCTATAGGTACTAAATGGACGACACTTGCAAGACTTTCAACACTTGTTATAATTTTGTTAGTTACTTTATAATTTGCATTCAATTTAGAGTTGATTTTTGAAATTGTTACCAAAGTGTAATTGTAAAAATAATTCGCTAAAGTAAGGTTATGATGTTTAATCGCAATCCGACAACAGGGCAGCTGAAATGTTGATCACGTGCTTAATGACGTGCAACGGTATTAATTTTGTACGAGGCATAGGTAAATAGTTTTTCATCTATTTCTGTAAAAATGTGATATAAATTTAGGGAACCTAAGAGTGTACGCTTACTGCTGCCAAATAGTACTGTACTATTTGCAATAATCAAATTTTGAAGCAAAGCTCTTAACTGATTTAAGATTTTTTGTCATTTTCAAGTGTTGTCCGCTTCGACTGAAGAGTCCAATTGAAGAAAATATTAGATGTATATATATGACAAAATATATATATATATATATATATATATATATATATATATATATATATATATATATATATATATATATATATATATATATATCTTGTATTATTCTTTTATTTTTATATCACTATTAGATATAACAAAAGGAAAAACACCTTTATCCTGTTATATGTAATATATAGGATAAAGAGGATCGTTTGATCATTCAATAAGTTTCTTCTATATATATATATTTTATAATTCGTCCATTTAAGTGCTGTGCAAGAAGAAAAATAAGACAAGTGTGTAACGTTTGGGTTTTCACCCCCGTTACAAATGTTCTTCGTATTTGTCGATTCCCAATCTCCGGCGGACCTTACTCATTTTTTGATTTCTGAAACACGCCGTCCATTGTGCAGATTTCGCCATCCCAATCCCTTCCAAAATACCTTTTTCGACCTTGTCATTTGTCTCGGTACGACTAACGCTGCCTCGGGCAATTAACCGGTCATTTTTGTGATCTGTCTGTCGGCGACCAGCAGCGTGTCGTGCTCCCTTCTTCATTAGTACCTACTACCACGGGTCTATTCTGCTTCTAAGTCGACGCCTATATCAATTTCTATTTCTACCTCGACGTCCATTTCTACGTCTACGTCTGCGTCAGCTCCTGCTTCTGCTAATTCTATCGCTGCAAGCCCATTGTAACAGCCAACCCACTAAGGCTGCCACAGCAACTTACCGCCTGCCGTACACCGCCAGCAATGGTGATATAGCGCCGATCGCTGTACCACTGCCGTACCTTTGGTCCGAACAGAGCGTCCAATACTTGCAGGCTGCTGTCCGCAGATAAGTATCTAGATATTAGGTATATATCTATCGTGGTCGGTATTAGCCGCCACTGGCGCCCAACTGCCGTTAAATTCCCCTCAGGCATAGTATTCATTTACATAAAATGGTATGCGCGTGCGCATGTTCAAAAGAGTATGCGCTCACGCATGTTCTAAAGGGTATGCGCGTGCGCATGTTCAAATGAGTATGCGCGTGCGCATGTTTAAATAGGTATGCGCGTGCGCATGTTGAAATAGGTTGCGCGTGCGCATGTTCAAATGGGTATGCGCGTGCGCATGTCCAAATGGGTATGCGCGTGCGCATGTTTAAATTGGTATGCGCGTGCGCATGTTCAAATGAGTATGCGCGTGCGCATGTCCAAATGGGTATGCGCATGCGCATGTTTAAATTGGTAGGCGCGCGCGCATGTTCAAATGAGTATGCGCGTGCGCATGTTTAAATTGGTATGCGCGTGCGCATGTTCAAATGAGTATGCGCGTACGCATGTTTAAATTGGTATGCGCGTGCGCATGTTGAAATAGGTATGCGCGTGCGCATGTTCAAATGAGTATGCGCGTGCGCATATTATAATGTGTATGCGCGTGCGCATGTTCAAATGGGTATGCGCGTGCGCATGTCCAAATGGGTATGCGCGTGCGCATGTTTAAATTGGTATGCGCGTGCGCATGTTCAAATGAGTATGCGCATGCGCATGTTTAAATTGGTATGCGCGTGCGCATGTTCAAATGAGTATGCGCGTGCGCATATTTTAAGTGTATGCGCGTGCGCATGTTCAAATGAGTATGCGCGTGCGCATGTTCAAATGGGTATGCGCGTGCGCATGTTTAAATTGGAATGCGCGTGCGCATGTTCAAATGAGTATGCGCGTGCGCATGTTTAAATGGGTATGCGCGTGCGCATGTTCAAATGGGTATGCGCGTGCGCATGTTCAAATGGGTATGCGCACGCGCATACTCATTTGAACATGCGCACGCGCATTTCAATTTGAACATGCGCACGCGCATACCCATTTAAACATGCGCACGCGCATACTCATTTGAACATGCGCACGCGCATACCAATTTAAACATGCGCACGCGCATACCCATTTGGACATGCGCACGCGCATACCCATTTGAACATGCGCACGCGCATACCCATTTAAGCATGCGCACGCGCATACACATTATAATATGCGCACGCGCATACCCTTTTGGACATGCGCACGCGCATACCCATTTAAGCATGCGCACCCGCATACACAATATAATATGCGCACGCGCATACCCTTTTGAACATGCGCACGCGCATACCCATTTAAACATGCGCACGCGCATACTCATTTGAACATGCGCACGCGCATTCCAATTTGAACATATATATATATATATATATATATATATATATATATATATATATATATATATATATATATAATCATCATCAGCCCGTATCGATCCACTGCAGGATGAAGGCCTCTTCAGCATGCTTCCAACCTTCACGGTCCTGGGTTTTCCTCTGCCACTCGGGTCCAATATACTTAACGATGTCATCAGTCCATCGTGCTTTCGGTCTTCTTCGCGGACGTTTGCGATCAAGCGGTATCCACTCCAGAATTGCCTTGGTCCATCTGTCGTCCCATCGCCTCGCTATATGGCCTGCCCATCTCCATTTCAACTGTTTTACTCTTCCAATGATGTCACAGACTTTTGTTTGTTCCCTGATCCATGCGCAGGACTTTCTGTCTCGTCTTGTAATGCCAAGCATACATCTTTCCATTCCCCTCTGTGCCATCCGAAGTTTTTGAATTGATTGCGATGTGAGTGTCCAGGTTTCACTTCCGTATGTCATAACGGGTAGAACGCACTGATCGAATACTTTTCTTTTCAGGCAAAGTGGGAGTCTGCTCTTAAACACTATGTTGAGCCTACCAAATGCCTGCCAGCCACATTTAACACGCCGTTCCACCTCCCGGGCGGTATTCCCCTCCATGGAAATCCTCTGCCCAATATATACAAAGCTGTCCCCAATCTCCAAATCCCTTCCTAAAACTGAAATTCTTCTGTCCTGGGCGAAGTTATTGAACATAACCTGACTCTTTTTCAGGTTTATTTTCAAGCCAAATGGTTCGCCAGCCCTTTGCAGTTCTTGTATGCGTCTTTGCAGCTCCTCTGGGTCTTGTGAAATGAGAATAATATCATCTGCAAATCTAAGATGGTTTAAGTTTGCACCATTGATCTTTACCCCATCCTGTTCCCAATCCAGTTTACGGAATACTTCTTCAAGGCCAGCCGAGAAAAGAATAGGCGATATTGCGTCACCCTGCCGTACACCTCGTTCTATATTAATTCCCACTTCAAGATCATCAAGGTGAATTGTGGCTGTAGCTCCATCATATATCGATTCTAATAGGTTTACATAGGCTCTCTCTACACCTTGGCTAAGCAGTGCATCCATTATCGCATGCTTTGAGATGGAATCAAATGCTTTTTCGTAGTCGATAAAAGCCAAGCACAGTGGCATGGTGTATTCGTTGTGCCTTTCTATGACCTGCTGTACAACCTGGATGTGATCCATTGTACTGAATCCACTTCTGAATCCTGCTTGTTCTCTTGGTTGTGCGTCATTCAGTTTTTTTAATATTCTTTTAGAAATTATCTTAGTGAAAACTTTGTACATCACTGATAGGAGGCTTATTGGACGGTAGTTCTTTAAATCTTCCTGTGCTCCTTTTTTATGTAAAAGGATCACTTCTGCATTTTTCCATAAGTCAGGTACTTTTTGTTCTTTGAGGCATTTTGAGTATAATTTTGCCAGTGTTTTATGTAACGTCCGACCACCAGCTTTTAGCATTTCGACAGTTACACTATCCTTTCCTGGAGCCTTGCCGTTCTTCATCAATTCTATAGCATTTGTTACTTCCTCCACTAGGATATCTGGTATTATATATTGTTCTTCCGTGGGTATTGCTGTCCCTGACTGGCTCTGATCTTCATATAACTGGGATTAAAACCTTCTGACAATCTCTAACATTTGGGTACGCGTCCTGCACACTGTGCCATCCTCACGCTTTAAAGCATATATTTGCGTTCTTTTGTTTCTCAGCTTCTGTTTAGCTTTGTTAATTCCTTTGTTTTCTTCCAGGGTTTTTTGCACTAGCTGCATATTGAATCGGCGCGTGTCCTCTCTGATACGTTTTCTTATAGTTTTGCAGAGCTCAGTATACTCGACCCTGCCAAAAGGACTACCTGCATTTCTCATTGCTCGCCGTTTCTTCATTAAATCAATGGTCTCACTGGAGATTTTTGTTTGTTTCAGACATTTTTCCTCTGGTGCTATTGAAGCAGCCGTTTGAAGTACATTGTTGGCGATTTCTTCATATTGAACTGATATTTCCACCTCATCTGGATCTTGTAACGCAGCAAACCGGTTTGACAAAGCAATCTCAAAATTTGACAAAGCAATCTCCAGCAGTTTTCCAGAATCCACCTTGCCCTTCTTTGATCTTACCATTCTTTCGCGCTCTTTTCGACAGTCAATCCGAACCCTTGCTCGTACCATTCGGTGGTCACTTCCAACATTAAAATTGTTAAGGACAGTACAATTGGTAAATATTGTTTTATCGTTGGTTATGATGTAGTCAATTTCGCTTGTGAGCCCAGATGGACTTTTCCATGTCCATTTTCTGCTGATATTTTTCTTATAGAATGAATTCATAATATATAGTTCTTGTCCTTCAGCAAAATCAACTAATCTGTCACCTCTATTGTCTCGCTCACCAGTTCCATATGGGCCAATTGCATTTTCGTCTGTTCTTGTTGTTCCAATTCTGGCATTAAAATCACCCATCAGGATTTTGTACCTACATTTCTCCTTGTATAAAAGCTGGGCCACATCATCATAAAATTCCTCAATTTCCTCATCTTTATGGCTTATAGTTGGTGCATAAGCTTGGACGATTTGAAGCCTAAACTTTTTATTCAGCTGAATGACGCATTGGGCTAATCGGTCGGATGTACTTTCAAATTTTACCACACTGTCCTTCAGCTTTCGATTGATGAGGAATCCTATTCCGCCACATCGGCCATTTTCCGTACCTCGAGTGTAGAGTACGTGTCCAGTTGGTTCCAGTTTGATTAACTCTTCACCCTTCCTTCGTGTTTCACAGAGCCCAATAATATCCCAATATATGTTGTCAAGTTCGATTAACAGTTCTTGCAATCGGGCCTCTGTTTTCATAGTCCGTATATTTAACGTTGCAATGTCAAAAGTCCAATGGCAGCCTGATCTAACCCGGTGATTCTTATTATATATATATATATATATATATATATATATATATATATATATATATATATATATATATATATATATATATATATATATATATATATATATATATATATATGTTTCTAAATCATTCCAGGTGTCGATCCGTTGATTCTGTGAAGAGTTACGATGTTTTGCCAAAATCGCATTTGGCATTTTCAAGTGTTGTCCGCTTCAACTGAAGAGTCCAATTGAAGAAAATATTAGATGTATATATATGACAAAATATATATATATAGAAACCCATCTTTGTATTATTCTTTTATTTTTATATCACTATTAGATATAACAGAAGGAAAAACACCTTTATCCTGTTATATGTAATATATATAGGATAAAGAGAATCGTTTGATCGTTCAATAAGTTTCTTCTATATATATATTTTGTAATTCGTCCATTTAAGTGCTGTGCAAGAAGAAAAATAAGACAAGTGTGTAACGTTTGGGTTTTCACCCCCGTTACAAATGTTCTTCGTATTTGTCGATTCCCAATCTCCGGCGGACCTTACTCATTTTTTGATTTCTGAAACACGCCGTCCATTGTGCAGATTTCGCCATCCCAATCCCTTCCAAAATACCTTTTTCGACCTTGTCATTTGTCTCGGTACGACTAACGCTGCCTCGGGCAATTAACCGGTCATTTTTGTGATCTGTCTGTCGGCGACCAGCAGCGTGTCGTGCTCCCTTCTTCATTAGTACCTACTACCACGGGTCTATTCTGCTTCTAAGTCGACGCCTATATCAATTTCTATTTCTACCTCGACGTCCATTTCTACGTCTACGTCTGCGTCAGCTCCTGCTTCTGCTACTTCTATCGCTGCAAGCCCATTGTAACAGCCAACCCACTAAGGCTGCCACAGCAACTTACCGCCTGCAGTACACCGCCAGCAATGGTGATATAACGCCGATCGCTGTACCACTGCCGTACCTTTGGTCCGAACAGAGCGTCCAATACTTGCAGGCTGCTGTCCGCAGATAAGTATCTAGATATTAGGTATATATCTATCGTGGTCGGTATTAGCCGCCACTGGCTCCCAACATTAAATTCCCCTCAGGCATAGTATTCATTTAGATAAAATGGTATGCGCGTGCGCATGTTCAAAAGAGTATGCGCTTACGCATGTTCTAATGGGTATGCGCGGGGGCATGTTCAAATGAGTATGCGCGTGCGCATGTTCAAATGAGTATGCGCGTGCGCATGTTTAAATAGGTATGCGCGTGCGCATGTTAAAATAGGTTGCGCATGCGCATGTTCAAATGGGTATGCGCGTGCGCATGTCCAAATGGGTATGCGCGTGCGCATGTTTAAATTGGTATGCGCGTGCGCATGTTTAAATGAGTATGCGCGTGCGCATGTTTAAATTGGTATGCGCGTGCGCATATTGAAATAGGTATGCGCGTGCGCATGTTCAAATGAGTATGCGCGTGCGCATGTTCAAAGGAGTATGCGCATGCGCATGTTTAAATTGGTATGCGCGTGCGCATGTTCAAATGAGTATGCGCGTGCGCATATTTTAATGTGTATGCACGTGCGCATGTTCAAATGAGTATGCGCGTGCGCATGTTCAAATGGGTATGCGCGTGCGCATGTTTAAATGGGTATGCTCGTGCGCATGTTCAAATTGGAATGCGCGTGCGCATATTCAAATGAGTATGCGCGTGCGCATATTTTAATTTGTATGCGCGTGCGCATGTTCAAATGGGTATGCGCGTGCGCATGTTCAAATGAGTATGCCCGTGCGCATATTTTAATGCGTATGCGCGTGCGCATGTTCAAATGGGTATGCGCGTGCGCATGTTTAAATAGGTATGCGCGTGCCCATGTTGAAATAGGTATGCGCGTGCGCATGTTCAAATTGGTATGCGCGTGCGCATGTTCGAATGAGTATGCGCGTGCGCATGTTCAAATTGGTAGGCGCGTGCGCATGTTTAAATAGGTATGCGCGTGCGCATGTTCAAATTAGTATGCGCGTGCGCATGTTCAAAAGAGTATGCGCGTGCGCATGTTCAAATGGGTATGCGCGTGAGCATATTCAAATTGGTATGCGCGCGCGCATATTCAAATGGGTATTATCACTATTCCCACAATCACGCGTTCTATTTAATGCTTACCTTACCAATTCAGCAGTTATTTTAATATATGTGAGGACAATTTTTAATCTTAGGTTTATCAAAGTTTTGATATAATATTTCATCGCTCGAGTATAAATTAATGCAGCTTGATGTAATCAAAAAATTTTACAAGGGATAAAGATTATACAGGGTGTAAGGAAAATAAGTTTCGTAAATTTCGTTATAATTTTCGAACATATGTAAACATATTCAAAGGAGAATGCGTGTGTGCATGTTTGTTCAATTGAGTACGCGCGTGCGTATGTTCTATGTGAATGCGCGTGCGCATGGTTAAATAAGCATGCGCGTGCGCATGTTCTGATGCGTATGCACGTGCGCATGTTGAAATTAATATGTTCGTACTCATGTTCAAATTGGTATGCGCGCGTGTATGTTCAGATGAGTATGCGCGTGCGCATGTTTAAATAGTTATGTGTGTACGCATTTCCAAAGAGGTTTGCACGTGCATATGTTCAGATGAGTATAGACGTGCGCATGGCCAAATGAAAATGGCAGTTGAAACGAGATTGTGGGTGCGCATTTTAAAATAAAAATGCACGTGCCCAGAGGCGAGTTCGAATGCGCTGGTGCGAATGATAATGCTTCGATATAGCTTCATGATAGCATACGCAATCACATTTGGTTTTACAAATACAGGCACTGAAATGACATGACTGAAATAATTGTCGCCATTTTGAAAGACATTCCTTGCCGTGGAGATTTTGCAACATTGTCACATCATTCTTGGCTGATCTAGATTGTCATATGGTTCTTAATTGAGAAAAAATGTTTTAACTAATCAGTTTATTCGTTAGATAATGACCAATTACTATTTGCCAAATATGCTTATCACACATTTACTATAAAAGTTAATTCTTATTATCGCTTTTCGATTGGTGATTTAGTCATTTTCCAGATTTTTTCTCGGGAACTCTTATGATTTTGATTCTTGTTGTACGGAACTTTTTTTTCAAATGATGTGAATAATCGTTCGTTAAATTTATGAAAGTTATTTCCTTTACACTTGGTATGATATAGGGTGATTTTTTTAGTGCGCCCGAACTTTAAATTCAAATAAAAGAACAACCAAATTAGATGCCTTGAAACTATTTATTTTATGTGAAATAACATTCAATGGCATTAAGTTTGAAAACAATTTTGGACAAATGTCCCCCGCGACTACGTCTGAAAAAGCGCACCCTGTCAATCATATTTCCGACAATTTTTTTAGCAATTATGGATTTATCTCCGCAATTGTCCGAATTATGTTGGCATTCAAAGCGTCAATGTTGTTGGTTTATCGACATAGACCAAAGATTTAATATAACCTCAAAGAAAATAAGCTGAAGGCGTTAAGTCACATGACCTTGGTGGGCATTTAATGGCCTGTTAAATGCCCACCAAGGTCATATGACTTAACGCCTTCAGCTTATTTTCTTTGGTGTTATGTTAAATATTTGGTCTATGTCGATAAACCAACAACATTGACGCTTTGAATGCCAACATAACTCGGACAATTGAAGACATAAGACCCCAATTGCTTGAAAAAGTTGTCGGAAATTGGATTTTCAAGCATTGACTGTTACTTCACACGATATAAATAGTTTGAAGGCATCTAATTTGGTTGTTGTTTTAATTGAATTTAAGTTCGGACGCATTAAAAAAACCACCCTATAGTTTTAAATGTACGTCCTATGACCTGTGCCAGCACTGTATTTATTTATCAATAAATGCGCAGAATGGAGAACTTATCTCATGAATTGAAATGTGTAAAAAATCATTATCGTATTAAAAACATGTGCATTTCGCTACATCATTCATTCATTTCAAATGCGCCGTTTGAATGTTTGCACGATGCAGTAACGGTGCAGTAAACTTAAGAACTCGAAGTTCTTCTTTCGTCGAGTATACACTCACTGTCAAAATATTAGACACACTAGAAATTAAAAAAAAAGTTTTAATATTCTTTTTTAGTGTTTTTTTCAATTTCTTTCCAATACAACTTAAAATTTAATAGAGGTAGCCGATACGTGATGGAAATTCATTTTAAATAATGTAATGATACGACAAAAAAATGAAAGAATTATTTTTTTTTTGAATAAACATATATAAGATAGAAATAGATATACATATTTCCCCAATAATAACTGGCATGGCGGTAATTGCTCTAACTGGGCAGCTAGTTGGGTACGTGAGTTTGACGAGCATGGTGGTGGCTGCCAATCATTACAGCTTTAACTATCTGAAAATAAAAGTAACCCTGAACACTCCGAATCCATCAAATTAGTCTTTACTTATTATCTGTTACTTTACCAGACCAATATAAATCATACTTTAATATGAGGCAGTTCACATACTCAACGTTGGCAGTTCACATACTCGTTTTAACACTAATTATAATAATGACAGCAATCAACATCAGTTCAAATAGAGATGCTCTACATAACTTCTACAGTATTCTGTGAGAAAAATAAATAGGAGTAATCTTTAAATACTTCTCGAAAGTACTAAAATCAATAAAGACAAATTGTTCAGTGGAAAACTCACCCTTGGAATTATTCGGAAACGCCACGACACTACACTTGTTCACAGTATAAATGAAAATGTTGGTTTCAAGAGTTGAATAAATAATAATAATAAAAGTTGGATAAATAATAAACATTTTATGTTTTATTAACCAATTCCCGGTTTTTTTCACATTCTTCCAAATTCCAAAAGAAACGCGTTTTTGTTTAGGAATTATTACCGCTACACCTGGTAGATAAAAATAATGTAGGATTTCGATATTGCTAGTGTCTCTAAACTCTGTTGACGTTATAAAACAATCGTGACGGATATTTGTCTAAAAAAAAGAAAAAACAATAACAAAAAAACATAACACAATATGATGTATATCCTGATAAGCATTTCGCATTTTCTTACATCAGAAAAATTATTTTGGTAATAACTGGATTAATTAGTGGAACTGATAAAATTTAGAGTAATATCTACAGTATGTTTTTTTTTGCGTTGATATTAATCACACAATTTCTACGTGTTAACACAAAAATTCTTAAATTAATTAATCCGAAATTGCCTCAGATTTTAAATGGTAACGCAAAAGCAATTTTTATCATAGAATACGTCGACCTATGCCCCTAAAAAAAATATAAAATTTTGTAGAAAATTTAATAATTTACTCTGTTACATCAGATGACCTAGTAAAAATTAAAATTCTCAACGTAATTTAACGTATTCAAATAGTGAAAAAAAATGTTTTGACGTGATGCACTATTAGCAGGTGTGACGGTTAATAATTATTAATGTTTTCTTAAAAAAAAATGTTTAATTTGGGAGAAATGTAAAAATGGTTTATTCAAAGCATGCGCCATCTCTAGCTGCACATTTTTCCCATCTCTCTGGTAATTTGTGGATACCCTCCCAGAAAAACCGTACATCTTTTCAGGTGGTTCGGCCACCAAGCTATTTTTCGACAAGTCCGAAGAAACGATAAAAATCACGTAACATAAAATGAAAGGATTATATATATATATATATATATATATATATATATATATATATATATATATATATATATATATATATATATATATATATATATATATATATATATATATATATATATATATATATATATATATATATATATATATATATATAGATTTTTTAGATGTTTTAGATTTTAGGTTAGATTTTCATCATCACACACCCAACCGTTGGGTTCCACAATCTCATGTGGAACACACAACAACCTGCGTCTCCGCCTCCGCGGCTCAAGCAACCAACAAAAGTGTTCATATATATATATATATATATATATATATATATATATATATATATATATATATATATATATATATATGAGCAATGGTTACTTGCTTGACCGGGAGGAAGCCCCACACATCCCTTACATTGGAGTCACATGTTTCGTCTGTTGGTGGCTAGACTCATCAGGGTACCGACATGTGCTCTCTCGCCAAGAATAGGGAGTCTCTCTCCACAATCAAACAACCCATATTTTCGCCGACTTCTCGTCGGATGGTTTATAAATGGAGTTGTTCCAATCACACTCTACCGTGTGTACTGAATTGTACTACCTCTAGTACCGAATTGTGCAATGGGTACAAAGGGAAGAACGCGCGATGTACCAGCTCCAGATACTAGAAAAGCAAATCAGCATTTACCCACTTCATGGCATTGAAGGAAAAGACGCGTGACAATATACCAATTTACCCACTTCATGGCATTGAAGGAAAAGACGCGTGACAATATACCATGCACATTTCTTTCAATATTTATTGAATTACAAATCATATGAATATGTGGACACCGCTTTTCAGACAATTTTTGAACATAAATACAAATAGAAATATTTCACATAACTTCAATAATGATAATGTCATCAATACATTATTAAACTCGGTACTGTTCCTGGTACTGAGAGGAAGAACGCACAACAGTACCAGCTTCGGGTCTGAACGGGGTATCAAGGGAAAAACGAACGAGATACCCACCCAAAGAGCTAACAAAACAAAATAGCTATCCAACCACACCCTACGGTGTAACTTCTAGTACTGAGTTATGCAATGGGTACAAAGGGAAAAACGTGCGATGTACCCGCTCCAGATACTAGAAAAGCAAAACAGTATTTACCCACTGCATGGTATTGAAGGGAAAAATGCGTGACAATATTTACTATTTATTATTTGGATATTTACTTAAATAGAAATCATTCAATACTAATCAGTACATTAAATAAGAAATAATGGAGATAATAGAGCTTTAAATTCATCTCAAAGCTAATATTAATCGATAGAAACCAAAGTGTTCAGTGACAAACTCACAACTCTTATAATAATCTTTATTTAAAGAAAAATTAATTAATCTATTTACCATAAAATTTAAACTAGCCATCTTATTTTGGAAGCTATGAAGCTATTTTTATTGTTTCTACTGACTAAAACATGCAGAAATAGTAAACTATCGTTTTCTAGTTCATGCGTGAATATTATATTTTCGGATTTACTATTTAAGTTATTCATAAAATCATCTAAATTTTCATTTTTCGAAGCAAAAATGTCATCCACATATCTTAACCATACCTTCGGAAAGTAACTGAATTCATCTTTTTCCTCGGTTTCAAATTTACTCATAAATAAGTTGGCTAAGAACGGTGACAGAAGATTGCCCATTGCCGTTCCTTCTTATTGTTCATAAAACCTGTTATTAAGCTGAAAACAATTTTGCTTTATACACAATCTTGTTAAGGAAATGTACTCAGAAACAATCTTGTTATTAAAACCGTTTAACTCGAGTAACTCTCTTAGGTATTTCAAGGTATGTGGAATCGGGACACTCGGAAACAACGATGAAACGTCAAAGGAAACCAAAACCTCACCTTCCTGTAGATGTGTGTTTTTGACTTTTTCTATGAATTTGGTTGAGTTTATCACAGAACAGGAAGGTAGTTGGTTTGGTAGATTTTGAAATTCCTTTGTTAACAACTTTGCCAAGTTGTATGTTAGGGAGTCAATGGCTGATACAATTGTCTCATTGATTTTCCTAGTTTATGAATTTTGGGTAGAGCATACAATCTTGACACTTTTGGATTAGAAACATGTATTTTGCTTTTTAGAGAAGGATAAATAAGACTGTTACAATATTTCAATGTATCTCTGACTTCGTTAATCATTTTTGACAATGGATTCCTAGGTAATCGTTTATAAGGACCGTCTTGAATTAATTTTTCAACGCGTTCAAAGTAATCAGGTTTGTCCATTACGACAACCATTTACATGCTTCGTTAGGTAGAGTTTTCATATAAATCGCACATAGTTTAGTTTTAGAATTAGATTAAATCATCTTCTGATGATGCTAACATGGTTAGCGAAACGTGCGTCGACAAGTTCAAAAAAAGTGATTTGGTGTTTAGTGGTAAATCTCTTCCAGTTTAGTGTTTCACACCAAAGGTTCCAATAGAAGAATTGATAGGCCGGAAGATGTAAATTAAACAAACATATTTTTTTATATTAATCTGTATATCTGTCTCTATATTATATATTTGTTAAAAAAATATATCCTTTCATTTTGTGTACGTCATTTTTGTCTTTCCTTTCAAGTTGTATCATTGTTTACTATTGACCTAATAAAACCTCGCAAAAAAATGTATTTAAATATCTATGTCCGTTCTTTCATTATTTCAATAAAACCAGCACTCATAAGGAAATTATAGTACGATAATTTATTTAAAAAAAAAATCAAGACAATAAACTTAAAACTGAATGTCGTAGTCACGAAGCACATAGCATTGTCCTCGTTCATTGGTTATTTACCATTTCGATAAAATAACGACCTACGACAATGCAATTATCGCGGCAATTATTTTTATTGTAACTTCGAATCATTGTTTCAGAAAAACCTACATATAGTTTTGTGCTGCTACAATTAAATACTGCTACAATTAAAAAGTAGGGTGACTTTAGTTTTTAAAATTCGCGCGCTTTACGTATCGATAGAACCATTTGTTTTTGCAGTTGGTATAACACTCTCCTTGACATCTAACCGAAGTTTCATATTATTCATTTTGTTAAGTTAGAAATTATGGCGTTTTTTGTAATCGTTAAACATTTTTCTCGGCGATATTTTTAAATGGACAAATTTAACGATCAGGAAAAAGCCGCACGGCGTCCAGCGCATCAGTTCTAGAAAACTGAAGCTGAGCGACGTTGATCGCGGTTGGTATACCTGGAAGTTGACTGCACGGAAACCGAATATACCAAGTATGGCGGTTATGGTAACAAGGGTAACTTCAAAGTCTAATCTCTTATGTCATTTTGTTGCTACGACAGTATCTTTCAAAACACTATTGATGTTTAAACGTTTTCGAGTTAGCATGAAATTTTTTCATATAGTAAACATGTAGAGTTTCGAGCCAAATAAAGAGGCTTTGCGGCACGTATTGTTTTCCTTGTGCAGTCAAAAGAAAAACGCGAGTCAAACCCGTTGTATACTTGTGGAAACTTACAGTGACAATATCCCAACGCAAGATGTTTCTAGGTGTTGGTTTAGACGAGTCAGAAGTGATGACTTCACCCTGACAGACAAATAAAGCCCAGTTCAACCGAAAAAATTTGAAGATGCCCAATTGCAAGCAGTGTTGGAAGAAGACGATATGCAAATTCAACAACAAATGATCGTCTGCATGCCATGAGAAAGATCCATAAGGCAGGAAAATGGGTACCACATCAGACAGAACGTAAAAACGAAAAACGGGTGTGAAGTTTTGCTTTCTCGGCTTTCTCTTTTCTTAGAAAGAAAGACTTTTTTGCATCGACTTGTGACTGGCGACGAAAAATATTTATTTCGAGAACCCAAAACGCAGAAAATAGTGGGTTGACCCGGGGCAACCATCAACAACGATCGCAAGACTGAATCCCTTTGAAAATCGCACACGGATAATACTGTGCATTTTATAGGATCAGAAAGGAGTCATGTACCATGAGCTTCTGAAACCAAGTGAAATGGTTAACACCATTCGCTACCGTCAATCAATTTAAACCACGCATTGATCGAAACGCAATCATAATGGGCTACAAGACACGGTA
Source organism: Cosmopolites sordidus (assembly GCA_031761425.1). Classification (NCBI taxonomy): domain Eukaryota; kingdom Metazoa; phylum Arthropoda; class Insecta; order Coleoptera; family Curculionidae; genus Cosmopolites; species Cosmopolites sordidus. The sequence goes on along the minus strand of JARFXV010000252.1, from coordinate 1,088,318 downwards.
AAGTGAATCAAGAGACACCACAGAAAGTGGTCAGAGACACCATTTCTGCACTTGGTTGAGAACTCTTGCTTCACCCGCCGTACTCACCACACCAACACCAACAATTACGGAGATATTAATATATAGCAAATACAAAAAAATATATAGCAAATATACAAAAAATAGCTTGATGACTGGACCAGTTCAAAAGGGGTACCCTTTTTCTGGAAGGGCATCCATAAATTGCCAGAGAGATGGGAAAAATGTGAGGCTAGCGATGGCGTATACTTTGAATAAACCATTTTTTACCTTACTCCCAAATTAAACGTGTTTTGTTTTACGAAAAAATTTAGAATTGTTAACCGTTCACCTGGTATGTATAAATAGATGTCTCAGGGCATTCTCAAGGAATTACAAACAGAATTATGGCAAATAACTAAAAAAATGTAAACCAGGAAATGAATATAAGGCAACTTAAGTGGGGTCGTATTCAGTACTAGCATAGATCCGGAAAAAGAACAAGAGATTCCGTTCCACATGGACGAGAACAGTGACAGAGGAAACCAGAAAATCCATCCTAGAATAAAGGAATAAAGCACACGAGAGTGAAGAATGGATAATATAAACAACACGTGCACATCGCATGTAAAACACAATCACTCTATGTTCCGCAAAGGATTTTGTTTTTATATTAATTTTTATTTTAATTTAAAATAATAAAGGAAGGTAAATCGAAAAAAAATATACATATAGTTTGACGAATCATATATACAAAATATAAAGTTACTTCGCCTTGAAACCCGATAAGAGACATTACAAAATAATCTCGTTAGTTCATTAGCTTAAAATCTTTCATCATGCAAGATATGCGACTATATAAGCTAGACCCAGTGACTAGGCATCTCATACGTTTCATTGAACGCTTCCAGTGCTCTTCCAGTACGTTTAGTGTGTTTATTTAGACTCTCGTAAAAGTTTAACGCCGATTAATAATGGCAAACGCGATAGCAAGTGTATTCCGATTCTCCCTGCCCGAGTTTCGTTTCATCCCCATATCCAACAGTAATAGCTCCAATTACGATGAAACAAAGGAAATCAGTATGGAAGAGGTGTCGTGGCACGATCACAGAAGCGATTGTTGGGTGGTTATCTACGATCGTGTCTACGACATAACACATTTCATCGATGAGGTAAATATTTATGTTTCATTTTGTTGAAAACATTGCAATGTAAAGATTTTTACGGCTTACAAAGTGCATTTTGTCAATCCAATTTCCAACCACTTTTTCACGCAATTGGGGTCTTATATATACAGTGTGTCCAGGATAAGGACTTACCACTCACGTAAAATTTTTATTTCTTGACCGATTTTCATAAACTTTCTGTTGTTGGATACATCCCGGAAAACGGCATTAAGAAAGTGTATGACATGTTTTTTTTGCTGATATTATGGCCAACTGCGTCAACTTTTATGGCTCCCATTTTCGAGAAGTACTATTAGGATTTTTTTTAGAGAAAAACTAACAACGGATTCGTGAAAGAAAAGTTCGTGGAGCGGCACCTATAGAGCAGTAAAAGAACTATATAATCTACTACATTTTGAAGTTTTATCCTTCATATGAATATATTTGAAGTTTCAAGTCGATCTGCAACTTCATTCGTACAAAAACAGCAGCTTAAAGTAAACGTATTAGTGTTCATTTTCAAAATGGCAAATATTGAAAATCTTGCAGTGAAGCAAATAAATTCATTGTAAAAAAAGGTTTAAAGTGAATGGACATTTATAGAGCAATGGTAAATGTATTAGGGGTGGCTACTACTTCAAAAACAATGGTTTAATAAGGCAACTACTGGAAAACTAATTATTTCTATACATGATATGGTTATGGATGACTTTGAGTGAAATTGCTAAGGCCATGGACATCTCAACTGAACGGGTGTTTCATATTTTGAAAAAGGAATTGAGCTTGAGAAAAGTATGTGCAAGATGAGTGCTGCATTTGTTAAATTCTGATCAAAAACATCTTTGAGTAAAACTTTCTAACCACCACGTGGATCTTTTTCGAAAGAATAAAATAGATTTTAAAAGTCGGTTTGTAACTACGGATGAGATTTGGATTTACCACTATGATCCTGAACTGCGACAACAAACCGCAGAGTGAACTGAGCCCGGTTGTTCAGCTTCGAAGCAACCAAAGTTGTTATAACAGCTAGAGATGAATATTTAGAAGGAATTCCAGAAAATCACTTCAAAGAAGGAACAAATGAATTGGAGAACTGCTGAAAAAAAAGTATTGAGCTTAAGGAAGAACGTATACAGTGTTTTTTCAACTGTAAACTTTATATTTTATCATTTTCCGCTCCGCGAACCTTTCAATTAGCCTAGTAATATTTGATTATATAAAGCTCTATTAATTGCAATAAAAATAAATGCAATTCTGACGAAAATAACCCGAATATTACGATAAATAAAACATTTTATTTGCGAAATAATTATATCTATATTAACTGGCTAAATTTGTGTTTGCGACAAAAAATTAAGATAAACAAGTGACCTTTTCATTATGAAATAGACCAATAAACCGTTGAAAAGCTAATTTTGCAAATAATGTTATTATCGTAGTTTCGTTTGGTAATTAAAAACATGTCGTAAATAACTCTTACTTTAACTCTGAACAGATTTAACCACTAAACACCAAATATATTTTTTTTATTTCTCGACGCGTGTTTCGCTAAACATGTTAGCATCATCAGGAGATGATTCAATCTGGTCTTACGTCAATTAAGTCTTTTTTTGTTTGCAGCATCTTGGTGGTGACGAAGTACTGTTGGAACATGCAGGCAGAGACGCAACAGTGGCTTTTCGAGGAGCGGGACACGGTTTGAAGACTGTAAAGTCCCTCGAGAAATACATGATTGGGGAACTTCCGATGGACGAAAGACTGTTCCGTAAGCCAGGAGGTATCAAGCTAATGGATATCCCGGAATAACAAATATTTGTGACGCTAAAAGTAGCGATTCAGTATTACGGGCGTATTCTAATTGTCGTTTTAGAAAAAGCGCCTGAAGAACTGTACGGCTTTACCATAGAAAAAAAATGAGGAGTATTGAACTTTCTAGAATAACAGGTTTATATAAAATATTATTTTAGATTAGTTTGAACATTGTAAGCTAAGTGAGTCAGTATTTTCTCTAATGTTTATAGTTATAACTTATTTATATTTATTTTGTAGTACTTTCTATAGCTTGTTTCCTTTTTATAAATAAAAACATTTTTTGAAAATTAGAGTAGTTTCATAAATACCCAAAAAAAAATTAAATACATTTTCTCAGTATTGCAGTTTCACAAATTAAAGGTATCGTCTGTGTAATCGCGAAGCTATTGGTCTTCGTTGAAGGTTGTCTACAGATGATTCAGCGATGACTTGTTTACATTAGGTGCATTCATAAGTTATGTCGTTTTTTTTTCAAATTTTAATAACATTGCCATCTATTGATAATAATTTAATTTAATATAACATAACCTATATTCTAGTTAGATATATTGAAATGTATTGCGCTTGTTAAATTTTGAAAAAACAATATGGGAACCCTACAGAAATGGAAGAGCAAAGCTCCGCATTAGTTATTCTGTTCTGATCTTATGTTGCCATTGATTCAAAACATATACCAATAAAAGAAATAATTTCGAACGTTGAATTAACCCCAGACGACAAGCCAGATGAAGAAGCAGAAATAATCAAACAAGATGTAGTGCGAATACCACGATCCAATAAAATACCAAAACCAAATTAATAAGTCTGAAATCCGAGAGCCTGAAAATTTAAAAAGAAACGGGGATATCACTATATTATCGGCGGACAAAGGAAAAGCAACAGTCATAATAAACATTGAGGACTATATGGGAAAGATGACGAACATTTTACTAGAAAAAACATATAATAGAGATCCAATAACCTATCTGGAAAAAAACAACTAAGAGCAAAATCAAAGCATGGAAACTAGAACCGGTCATCGAACGAAGAATAATTCCAAGTGAAAAATCAAGCAGATGTCCTAAACTTTACGGTCTACCCAAAATACACAAACCAGAAATCCCATTAAGGGCCCATAGTAAGTGGTTTCGGCTCTCCAACACAAAATTTGGAAAAAAAATATGGAGCAGTTATCATGCAACCAAGCGTCAAACTTGCAGAGTCCTATGTTCAAAACTTAGAACATATGATAAGGATAATTAAAGATTTCTAACTAGAGGATACAGATATACTAGCAAGCCTGGACATTGTCTCACTATATAAAGTATCCTATTTCGACGTAATTTCGACGAACGAAGACTTTCCATCATACGTGGGGAACTCTCCGAACACTGCTTGAAGAATACATATTTTTGCTTCAACCACCAGATCTATAGACAGAATACAGTTCACCCTAGAAGATGAACAGAATAGGAAACTGCCGTTTTTGGATCTCCTCATCACTAGACAACTTTCTGTAACCCTCGAATACACAGTGTATAGAAAACCAACTCACACCGATCGATAACTCAACGCTAAATCCCATCACCATCCTTCTTAGTAGCGAACACTTTCACTTCCATATCCTTCCGACTGACACTACCAGATACACGAAGTGAGGAACTACCAAAAATTTCCACAGCCCTTAGACAAAATGGATATTCAGAAAATTGTATCAGGAAGGCCAATCGCCGTCAGGAAACCCAAACACGAACAATAAAGGATCAGGAACCAAATGCAGCAAAGGTCCTGATACCATACGTAAGAGGAATCACTGATAAAATAGGCAGACTACTAAGAAAATATAAGACCAGAACAGCCTACAAGCCGCACAAAACTATCGCAAACATCCTAAAAAACCAAGGATACAGTTAAATTGGAAAATCATGGGATATATAGCATATCTTGTTCCGACTGGAACAGAACATACATAGGACAAACAAACAGACGAATCTTGGCCAGAATACAGAACATAAAAACAACTTAAAGAACAAACAAACCACTTCTGCTCTGTTCCAGTACCATCTACAAACAGGACATAAGATTCATTTTGAAGGAGCCAAAGAAATAGCGAATATTGAAAACTACAAGGTCCGAACAATCAGAGAACCCCTTGAAATATAAGAAAGGGGTGAGCTAAATATGTGAAACGACGCTCGCAACATTCCAAAAGTATGGAAATCCCTTCTGAAAAAAGAAGAAACACGGCAACGTGGCGACGAGGAAGAAATATCAATAAACGGACGCCCGACATTGTTGCCGAGCGCCGCGAACTACCCTGATATTCCCGTACACCAAAATGCGTCCTGTTTGCGCATGACGTCACTCGTTGAGTAAAATTCAAATATGTTCGTTGCTAGACTTTGAAATACAATTTAAATGCATTGTAATTGGAATTAAGGCTCTATATTGAGGACAAATACTTTATCAGTGTGGGCAACAGACTACAAAATTGTATATAACAGACACGTACACAATTTTATTTGAATTTAAGACCCTATTTACAGAACAAAACAACTTCGATGATTCAATGTTTTTCGGTTTAATTTCTATTTGAATTATTTTTCTCTTGTGATAATTACCTGGTCAATTACTCGGTGACGACTTGTTTTCTCTCCCTTTTTCAATTCTTGCAAATCGTTCATTCGATACTGGTTTTTTAGAACTAACTGCCAGATTTTGAGTCGGTACAACATTATCCTTCAATCCTAACTTTTTGGTGTGTAATTTAACAATTTACGTTGAAGATTTTCCTTGAAATCGTTATTTAAAAAGTGTTTCGAACAAATACACGCTATTTTCAGTTTAAACTTATCCTGTCTTTTTGTGGCATGAATCCACTTCTTACACGCAACTTCATTCTTGGGAAAATGAAAAAACACATCAGAAGAGCTCTTTTTCGACTGATTGTTGGAGTTACACCCAAATACAGCACAACGCATTGTTATTTTAGAATTGAATATTTTAGGTTAACACCACACAAACGCCCTACATAAACTTCTAGTAAATTTTAGTTTAGTTTAGTAAAGTTATATGTCAAAACTATGATGTTCGAATTTTACTCAATGGATGACGTATTCCCGCCAACAAAGCTCCGCCCACCATGCGCAATATCTTACCTTAGTATTAATTATACCGTGACCCCGATACAATCTGCGCAGTCGCCGGCCGCCTATAAAAACGAGCGCAATGACCCGTGCACGTCAGTTGGACTTTTCAGTCAAAGCGGACAACACTTGAAAATGCAAAATGAAATTTTGGCGAAACGCCCTGACTCTTCACAGAATGAACGGATCGACACTGGAAGTACTGGTAAGACAGAAGAAGATTGTTTAAAAACAGATGAATAGATTGAGGAGAAGAGGACAGACTTGGGGAGAGTGAATGTTGTGGGAAGAATTAATAAGAAAGAATGGACGGAGATAACCACCTAACTAGTAAATAAGGAAGCATCTCAAAATTATATTTTATTTCGTTGACAATTAAAAAAGAACTATGAAATAAATTTGTTCATGGTTGTAATTGTATCTAACTTTTGAGAAATTTTATAAATAAAAATAATATTTATATCTGTAAAACGTCACTAGCAACAAAACATTTTACTAATAGCACTTTGTTGTAATATAATTGTTTTGTATCTAATAGAAGTTAGGTAATTCGTGTTTGTTACCAAAAAAAAATTAACGATAAACTGTAACTGACCTTTAATGGTGTAACTGGCCAGTAAAATGACAAATTTACAAACAGAATTAACTTGCAAAATATTTTTAATAATGCTCTCATTATATCAAGTGTACCGGAAAGTTATGTCCGTTCCGCTTACAAGTTTCAACAAGTATGCGCATATTAATTTGACGCATATTTAGCTCTCTCTTTTTATCACTGAATATATACCTACTGATCTAGCAAATCAACTAAAACAAAGATGATTAATGTAAGTATTAAGTGAAACGCGATCGTGTACCTATGGCTACTGATAAAGTTCTTTTATGCCACTGTATTTTGTACGAATTCCAACAAGGAATAAATGCTACAGTGTGTAGAAATTCAAAGCGTTTGGTGAAGGTTTCTGATAGAATATGCAGAAGATGGTTCAAAAAATTTCAAATAGGCGATTTCGACTTTTCTGATTAGCCACCGCTCTGGGCGACCATCTTTGATCGATACTGTCAAAATCATGTTAGAGCAAAATCCTTTTTTGACAACATCGGAGATTGTCAACAAATCAATTCGGATCATAATCGGAAACTAGGATTGGTGTGGAAATATTCCAGATGGTTGCCACATGAGTTAGGGGGGGGGGGGGGATCCCTTTAGATACTTCAAAATGAGTCATTTTTCAGAAGTGTGTTTAAAGGTGATAAAAAAATTCTATATTTTAAAGTTTTAACATCATTTTATTTGATCTTTGAAGAGTATAACATCCTGCTCATCCTTACTATAGAATCTCAGCTCATGCTGGCCGATATTCCAATGCCAAGATGAAAAAGCAATTCAGCTCCTCTCACCCTAGCATATCTTACGAACAATGTGACACGTCTGCAAGAGCACGGCACGCTGTCCCACTATGGCAATCGATCTCGAGATCCCGAGGCTCTCGAGGTTCTTTGAAAATCTCTTACTTATCAGGCCTTCGGCGGATATAACGAAGGGCACTACATCTACCTTACTCAGTTTCCACTGGTTCTTCAAGTCGTATGCCAGATTTTCATACTTTGTGGATTTTTCTATCTCAGTTTTTCTAATGTTGTGAGATAGTGGCACTGCGATGTCAATTATAAAAGCCCTCTTGTCCTTTTTGTTGATTAGAACAATATCCGGCCTGTTATAATCAACCGTTCGATCAGTAGTGATTGGTCTGTCCCAGTAAAGAATGGTATCGGATGATTCAAGTACAGGAGAAGGCGAGTACTTATAATATGGAGGAGGTGCATTTTCTAATAGCGAATAGCGTTCTAATAGCTAGTTATTATTATTATTATTTATAGAATAGCGGCTCAGTAATTTTTTTTTCGACCGTCTCTGGCGGGATGTCCAAAAGTGATACACTCGTCACTTTTTTTCTATTCATCAGAAACACAAAAAAACATTTCTTTCTGTTTCTATTATATACACGGGAAGGATAAAACTATAAAACAAAAAATGTTCAAAATTTTTTCGACATTTTTATGTCAAAAAGTAGTTTAATGAAATCTTTAAAATACCTCCTTCAGGTACATCCTTTCAATAATGATTGAGAGAAAAGCCTCCCAAAATTTCAGCCAAATCCATCAATAACTTTTTGAGTTACAGAACGAGCAGTTTTTGAAAACACAGTTTCGAGATAATCGCATTTAAAGTTTCAGTACGGTAAATCGATTGGTTTTAGTGGCTTACCGATGAATCAGCGATCCCAGATGCACATAATAGAACTTCAGCCTCGTGAAAAAGCTGTTTGTTTTCAACCTACTGCTGTTTTCGGGCTGTAAGAGCTGCTTTTGTCTCGGAAAGACTCCTCCGGTTGTCTGGTTAGAGAGAGAGAGAGAGGGTTTAAGAGAGTGAGGCCGCGCCAGTCCTTAGGCCATTAAGCGACCACGCACATTAGAAATTACAATTTAGACAAACTAACATATAGAGTATAAATAAAAGTGAACAAACAAATAAGAGACAAATACATATTATTAGTAAATAAATTGCAGAAACGACAACAAAAGGTAGAGGATAGGCCGTAAAAGCCTATTCCCCAACTCCTACGCCTTGTTCATCATCATTATCTTGATTATAATTTCCCTCAGAATCCTGAGGTTTTCAAAAATGTCATTAATTTTTGATAGCCCTCTGGCAGGAATATTTCTGTCAGTTCTCTCTTCATTTCAAGGTAGTTTCTGAGCCCCAAGGTGTTTGTGCATTCGGTTAGAATATGTTTAATTGACAGGGGACAATTGCACTGCATGTACCTTGGGGAATCTTCACCTTTTACCAAGTGCTCGTGAGTTAGCTTAGTATGTCCAATCATTAGGCGGTGTATCAGGACTGACCACATTCTACTAGGAAATGTCTCAGATATTGGAGTATAAAATGACTCTTTGATTTCTCTTAATTTGTTGGCCCCGATCGTAGAATCCCACTCGGATTGGGTAGAATTCCTAGACCAAATGTTTGCTAGAAGGTACAGGTCTCTATAGTAGAAAGTCTGTAGGAGCGGTATGCCTTCGGATATTTAGCAAGTCCGTCCGCCTTTTCGTTTCCAAGTACCCCCTTATGTCCTGGGCACTATATACATTTTATGGATGAATTCTTTCGGACAATGGTCTTATTACTCGCGCCACATCGGTGGTTTCGGCGAAAACTTTGGTGTAGGTGCCAATAATTTGACTTTCACTATACACACAAATACACTTGCACTATCACGTACTTGGTCCAAAACCTTGGTCTATATTTCTCCGTGTTTATTAGTAAATTGATTGCCTTGATAATGTTTTTTTGTAGAATTTTTCGAGCAATATTATATAAGAACATAAAAAATATATCTTAAATAATATAAAAAATACTAGAATGCCTACAAATCGTTTTAAAAACAATAATTTTATAGATATAAGCAATGTTAAATTATTATATTTAGAAAAGAAAATTAGACCTATTAGAAACATTGGAAATAAAAATAGCCTTCAGGTCTTATAATAACCACAAATGACCAGCTAAATTTCCAAAACACCCCGATAATAGATAAGATCATATTGTAATTGAATACCCCAATTTTTACCTGCCGATATTTACAGCTCAGCATCTAAGGTTTGGATGCGCAGTAGTCTAACGGCCTAACGCCTCAGAGCTCATTTGAAGCAGTGCATTCGTTGTACTAACATCGGTTCAGTACTGTACATTCGCAGAACTCTTCGTACTCTGTCTCTGTTAGACGGTTACCCACTCACTCTTTCGTTTGGATATATCAGAGGCCAAGATGCTGATTAAGCTGTCTGTATGTGTATAAGCTCGACTATATGTGTGGTAACTCCGTAAATATTTAATATTTTTATTTTCCCTCTTGCCAGTGTACTGTCAATATATTATACTTTCAAAATATAAACAAAAAATTGATTTTTTAAAATTTCTAAAGGGATTTTCCCCCTTAAGAGAGAAGAATTTGAATGATCGAGTCATCATATGCACATCTCTGCTTGCACGGAAAAAAATCGAACCCTTCTTGGACCGGATGAAAACTGGCGATGAAAAGTTTGCCTATCTATGAAAACATCGTAAGGAAAATGGCATATTGTTAATCGGGAAAACCTTCCCCCTCCACTTCTAATCCAAAGTTGGGCCTGAGTAAGCGAATGTTGTATATATGGTGGGACATTCGAGGACCACTAAATTTTGATTTGTTGAAACCGAACGAAAAGCTAAATTCGGAGAGTGACTGTCATCAATTGGATAATTAAAAAAAAGCACTTCAAGAAAAGAGGCTGGCAATGTTCCTAGGAAGGATTGCTCATATTGCTGGGCTCATATTGCTTTGGGAACTCGTCAGAAACTCGCAGAGCTAGGCTGGGAATTACGTCGTGTCTACCATACTCCCCAGGCCTAGTACCATCCGATTATCACTTGTTTCTGTCTTTACATTTTTTTTTTAGGACAAAAAAATCAAAAACGAAGAAGATATCAGACATGCACTGGTTCAGTTCTTCGTCTATTTTTGTATATCACATTTGTTAAAATTGAGATATACAAATTTGCCATCACGCTGACAAGAAGTCATAAATAGTGATGGAAAGTATTGAATAAAGTTTATTGAATGCATGAAATTATTTTGTTTTATTCTAAAAACGGACAGAACTTTCTGGTAGACCTAATGTGAGGTTGGCAGCTCCATGATTTGATAAAACTTGCAATACCACATTTGAATTCACAGATCCATTTAATAATGGTGGGGAATTAAAGAACTGAGTACTTCACACCAGCAATCATTCAAAATAAGAAACTAATTTGAAATTTGACAGAAGAATAAGAATGGTCAGAGACCATTTCTGCACTTGGCTAGAAACTTTTGCTCTACCCGCCGTACTCACCAGACTGGAGTTATTAACCACCACACCTGGTATACCTATAAATTGTAAGGTGAAAGAGGATAGGATAGAGGTTAAGTAAAACATGCTGTAATAATAATAATTATTATTTAAATAAAAATGATCACAGTCAGTGTTAATAAGCATTATCTTCCACGGGTTGTGTAAAATGTCCAAATAAACACTCCTATTATCCCCAGAACATATAAGAGAATAACTTTTGATTCCTTTGGCATCTCGCATTTGACGAAGGCGTAATTATTTGCCGTAAATACACCCTGAAAAGATAAAAAAAATCCGGTGTACAACATATATTAGAGCGAACTTTCAGTTTTCACAAACAGATGGCGTAAGTTGGGTTATTATATATGTATATGTTTTCCGAATGTCAAAATTGTATTGTTTTGTTTGCGTTGCGAGTAATTTATAACATTTTGATTATATTTATGTCTGTGAAGATCAAATAGGTGCCATTAAACGTAAAAATAAAGTGTTTATCAATAAGAGTGTCAGAAATTTGAAACGTGTGTTCGAATCGACAGCTCGATCGAAGAAAGGCAAAGCAAATTCCGGAAAGCTGTTTCAGAGGGGCAGCGATTTTGAGATTGCTTTGTCGAACCGCTTTGATGTGTTGCAAAACCCAGAGGAGATGGAAATAATAAAGCAGTATGAAAAAATCATCGACAATGTGCTTGAAACGGCTGCTGCAACAGCACCAGCAGAAAACAAGTTTGAAACAGTTAGAAATCTCCAATGAGACAATTGATTTAATGAGAAAACCAGGTACAATGAGGAATGCAGGGTGTCTTTTTGCTAGAGTCGACTACGTTGAACTTTGCAAAACTATAAGAAAACGTATTCGATAAGAAACGCGAAAAACACTAGAAGAAAACAAGGGAATAAACAAAGCAAAACACAAGTTTAGAAATATAAGGACACAAATGTATGCCTTAATACGTGCGTGCGTGGAAATGTTAGAGGTTATCAGAAGATTTTATTCCAAGTTATATGAAGATTAGAACCAGTTAAAGAGAACAAACCCCACGAAAGAGCAAATGCCAGATATCCTGTTGGATGAAGTTACAAATGATGGGATGAATAATGGAAAGGCTCCAGGAAAGGACTGTGTAACAGTTGAGATGTTAAAAGCTGGCGGTCGAACTTTACATAAAATACTGGCAAAATTGTACTTAAAATGCCTCAGGGACCAAAAAATACCCAACCTATGGAAAAATGCTGAAGTGATTCTTCTAGTGATTCTACTGTCCTATAAGCCTCCTATCAGTATTGTAGAAGGTGTCACCAAGATAATATCTAAAAGAATATTGAGAACACTGAATGACGCACCACCAAGACAGCAGGCAGGATTCAGTACAATGGATCATATGGTCATATGGATATAATGGTTGTCCAACAGGCCACAGAAAGGCACAATGAATACACCACATGCCATATCACAACAATGAATCACCATACCATTTTTTGTCAAGAGCTAAAAATTCTACTTCTAGCTAAATAGTATATCCATCATATAGTTCTAACATGTTTTTTTGGCATTGATTCATTCCCGTCACACTATTAGTACAAGAAATTTCTTTTATTTGACATAATTTAATGTAAATCTATTAATAACACATCGATCAATAAATCCCCAGTCTGATATATAGATGGTGTAACTTACGAAGAATCCTTACCGCTGGTCGATTGTGCCAATCTTCAAACGTCATGTGTTAAAATTTCATGACAATCTCTCTATTAGATTCTGAGTTGCTGTGCATCAAGTGAAGAAAGAAAAAATAATTTGGTGTGTTGATTAAGCATTGCTTGTTTATGAAGAAAAATACCGTTGAAGCAAAACAATGGCTTGATAAACATTATCCGGACTCCGCCCCAGGAAAATCAACCATAAGTGATTGGTGAGCTGAATTCAAACGTGGTCGTACCAGCACCGATGATGATGATAACGATGATTATTTCGCAAAACCGTAAAGTACAGCTGCAGGAGAGAGTTGATATTATGAAGACATTGAGATGAAGTGTTTACATCATTTTGCATGAATATTTGGGGATGCATAAATTGATATCGATATGAGTACCGAGTTTGCTCATAGTGGGCCAAAAACAACGTATTGATGATTCTGACCAATGTTTGGAGCCGTTTAAGCGAAATATAAAGAAAGGAAACATGAATATATCAATATACTCCAGAATCAAATTGGCAGTCAGCTGAGTAGACAGCAACCCATGAAAGTTGTCCAAAGCGACTAAAAAAACAACAATCGGCAGGCAAGGTTATGGCCTCTGTATTTTGGAATAAGCATGGAATATTGTTCATCGATTATCTCGAGAAATGCAATGAATTGCACTTCGAATTATTTCCTCATCCACCGTATTGTCCAGATATGGCCCAGAGTCTATTTCCTGTTCTCAAACCTCAAAAAATACACGTTGGAGAGAAATTTTGCTCCAATGAAGAGATCATTGAAGGAAATCGTTGTATAAAAAAGATGCAGAAATGTTAGAAAAACGTTGGAACAATTGTATTTCCTTTCAAAGAGACCATATTGATGAATAAAGTCGAAATTTGCAAAAAATGTGTATTTTAATTCTCAGACCGGGGACTTATTGACCGATATGTTGAATAATCGCCTACATTTTTTTTAGCAATTACAAAAGACAACAGGCGAAATGGTAATACGAAGTTTCTGTTCGATGTCGTATCAACTTAAAAAAACAAATACCAAATATATGTACCTAAGACACAGAAAATCATGGCTTGGTCCAGGATAACTATCGACGTCGACCGCAAGACCGAATCGCACTGGAAAGACAATGCTGTGCATTTGGCGGGATCAGAAGTGTGTCGTGTACCATGAGCTTCGTGTACCGTGTACCAGGTGAAACAATTAATACTGTTCACTACCATCAACGATCGATTAATTTGAACCATGCATTAAATACAGAAAAGGCAGTCAGAGACACCATTTCTGAACTTGGCTTGGAACTCTTGCCCCAGCCGCCGTACTCACCAGACTTGGCCCCTTTTGACTATCACTTGCTTTTATCGATGTCTCACGCACTTTCCACGAAACACTTCAACCAAAGAGTTGGGTAAAATATGCAGCTAGCGATGGTACATACTTTGAATAAACCATTTTTTATCTTTCTCCAAATTAAACGTGTATTATTAACCGCCACACCTGGTAATTGTATCGATAGGTAAAGGTACGCGAATTTTTAAAACAAAAATGACTTCACTTTTTCATCATATTAGTATAATCCCTATTAACGACAAAAAATATTTTATTTACATAACCTCCCTATTAGAATTTGGTTCCAACCAAACAAGCTAACCAGATATTTCCAGTTAAATCTTGGATTATTAGTTTGTTTATGTTAGAAAGTTCAATAGTTTAACAGCACTTGACTTTTTGTGTATTCAATAGTCTAATTACATCATATGTGATACTGTATTTTTCAAACTCACACCCAATAAACTCTAATTGCTTTTATTACTTATAAAATAGTTCTTACCAGGCCATAATTTGGATTATCCTTATTTCGCCAACTGAAGCTGGGTATGGTGATTTCAACACCATCTCCTAGAGGCAATCTCCTGGTGCAACCATGATGTGTATGCCCAGATAAGGCCAATCTGGGTTTCACCTACATCAAATTACATGTGACTTTCTATCTCTGCAATCACACATGCAAATTTCCTACCTGCCTTAATATTTGGTAAGTTGCTGCCTTGCTTAGGCATTCCCAAGTTTCTCTAAATTCTTCCTCCTTGATTGGAAATGGTGCTGCATCAAAATCTGAACATTCAATATCTGACTTTCTGTACAGAGGATAGTGCTGAAACCATCATTTCTACATTTCACTTTTAATTACTTAATTGTTACCAACCTGCATCATAATAGGTCTACTGTACATTTCTAGTTTTGCAGCTTGATCACAGTTATTGCTTAAATTTTGGATACACATTAAACTCTCTTTAAAAAAATGTCAAATAAGGAGAAATACACATGAAACTAAACTCAAAAACTCAATACTTTCAATTTTTACTAATTCTTCCTCTGCTGGTTTGCATAAAAAACATCTGTCCCCTTCTAAAGCCATGCTGTTGATTAAAACAAAATGTACACCCTTTACACTTATTAACTGTACAACCGGTGCTCCAAAACCCCTTTCAAATCTCCTTGTTAGGTGAGGATGGATTCTAAAATAAATTTTATTAAAATATAACTACTTTTTTTTGTTATGGTAATACACAAACCTATAATGAAAACCAATATCATGATTACCAACAACTATATGCATCTGTGTTGTCTCTGGTACATCAAATAGATTGTAAAATCGATTAATGTAATATTGAAACTCTGCATCACTGCAAAAGTGACCTTCATCCAACAGATCACCCAGCACAAAAACCAATTCAGGATTATGGAGTGTTATGGCTGTTTGAAAAGCTCTATACATTTGCCATTCCCTTTTTAGTTTGTCCAGCCAGTGACCTTTGAAACTGCCCAGCAGATGAGTATCTGCTATTACCATGGCCTTGACTGTTCCATTAGTTTTTCTAACAGAACTATCTTCATTAGCTGGATTCAACTTTGGCCATGAACACTGCAAAACATAAATTGCCTTTTCAAATATTTCATTCACATTGAAATACATACTGTAATTTGCACAAAGTAAAACACCAAATATTCACAATAGAAAAACAAACATAGTAATCCAGTAAAGATTTTCACTAAAACTTTTCTTCTCGGACGCATTGGAATAGAAAGTAACAACACTGAAATTGTAATCCCATAAAAGTGTGGTTATTTGATTCTAAATTATTATGCCAAATTTTTAATAACAACTAAATTTTACTTGAAAATAATAAGAAATAAACAATTAGCCTGCTGATTATAATCATAACCTAAATTATTCTTTAGAAAAAGTAGGTGTTTGTCCAGTGTTGGCCATTTAGAGGTTAACGTTATTCATTAAAGAGAGTATTCTGTAATTCGTACGTGGTATTGAGGATTGGATCATAGATGGCGCCACAAAACAATTTAGGACTTATTAAATATATTTTTATACATTTTGTGACGTTGTAATTAAACCGACGTTTACTTTGAATAATTAATTAGGAAATGTGGTGTAACCATATTAATTAACCGCAAAATCAACATACGCTATGACGCAATTTCTCCCCGAAACTAAATTGGCAACGTCGAATTTTCGCTCCCCATTCATGAATGTCATGCGCCCATACTAATTTACGATAGTGGATTGTTTTTATTTTATTTTTCGGGTAGGTTTGTGTGCGGGGTGGCGTTGACCGTAAAATAGGTGTACAATCATTCCAGGAACAATTAAACGAAGGCCTTTGAATCGATTGTATTGTAAATTCGGTTACGAGAGACGAGTAAACATAATAACAGACCGTTGTTTGATAATGGACTTGGTGGCATGTTTTTTTTCTTGAAGGTTCTTAGAAGACTGCCACAAATGAATCCGCCTTAAAGGTATGTGGCTTTTAGTTATTTTTTTCCATAGTAGTACAGATTTCTTCTTGTTAATTATATCGTCACTATCAATTCATTCAAGAGGGTCATGTAAACATTCATTCATTGATAAATAGTTATACGAATTTGTTTGATTTTTTTGGGACATTTGCGGGGTGAAAATATTTAAGGATTATTTAGATAGCTGTGCACATTTTGATTTATTTATGTCATGATAAAGAATAATACTGTGGTAATTATATTACTGTGGTGATTAAATTAATTAATTAATTAATTTTGCAGTCTTGGAATGGTTATTCCACTAGGATCATTAGCAAATTGATTTTTAACTTTTACATGTATCATAAATGGTCTTTCAAAGTGAGCGGTTTTTTTTTTCATTATTGAATAAAACACAGAATTTGCGTTGAGTTCAAAAAACTTTTTATTGATAATTGAAGCACAGTGTATGACATTTTAACAAACTTTTGTCAGCATTTTGGATGACATTTTGGCATAACTGTGGCTGTATTTCACCAATGACTCGAATAATTTCATCCTTTAGTTCAGGAATCGATTATGGTTTGTTTTTATAGACCTGGCTTTCCACTTAACCCCCAAGAAAATCCAACGGTCCAACGGTGTCAAATCCCATGATCTTGGTGGTCAATTAACTCGTTGCAATTCGATTGATAGTGTTTTCAAATGGACGATTGTACAAACCATAGATATCACGTAATAACAGTCTTAACGCGTTGTTGTATTGTGTCTATTCCATTTTTATAAATGTCATACATTAGACCTAGGCAAATTTATAACGCCATCTGTGATTTATTCAAGAATTAAAAAAAACCGCTCAATTTGAAAGATTCGTTATTTAATAAGTTTACCATAGAGAAGAGTTGTATTTATGAGAATTAAAAGTAAACTTATGACATGCATGCATATTATTCTGCTTGATATATAAATCATACTAAGAATTTTTATTGTTGGATGCCGCTGGGCGGTGCTTTTCGCCTCGCCATCATAAAATGGTCCAAACTAACGGTTTCAAGCTGTGACTGCCAGGTACTGCTGTAACTACTGACTCTCCATATAGTCACCGCGAAGATTTGACACATACTGGACTCATACTGGTGGATGAGCATTCCAACAACCTCTTCATTGAAGCACTCTTCATTCAACCTCTTCATTCACTGCATCTTGAAGCTCTTCGTTGGTACCGAAGCGCTCTCCTTCCAGATTCGGTAGTCTTCAGCTGCTGAAAAAGGTGAAAGTCACTCGGCGCGAGATCTGGGCGATACGCCGGGTGATCGAACACTTTGCAATGAAACTGAGAAATAAGCTGTTGGGTTACCGTAGCATTATGCAGTCTTGCATGCCTCTTCTTTTGTTCTGAATGGCTTTCCGCAGCCGACGTAATGTCTGACAATACACTTTTGCGGTGATCATAGTCACCGGCTTCATAAACTCCACGAGCAACACATTTTTCTGATCCCAGAAAACGGCACCCAGGAAACAGGCAAACCTTTTTAGGTTTGTTTGGGGAGGGTGTGTGTATGTGCATTCATTGTTTGGATTGCTCTGTCGATTCTGGATTATCAGAAAGAATACACGTTTCATCCCTTGTCACAATGGATTTCAAAAATTCTTCCCCCTCATCAGCGCAACGTGTGGGAAAGGATAAGGCTGATGTCATACGCCGTACCTTGTGGTTATCAGACAGCATTGTGGAAACCCAACGTGCACAAAGGTTTCCATAGTCTAGGTGTTTCGTTACGATCGTGGACAGAGCTGATCTTGAAATGTCCGGAAAATCCACAGACAACTCACTAATGGTAAACCTCCGTCTCTCTCAAACGACTTAATCACCTCCTCGAACAGGGTCTTCACGAGCGACAGACTTGCGTCCCTGTTCACCTTCATCATGAACATCAGTTCGGCCTTCTTTAAATTTCCTACACCATTCATGCACCACAGCAGCACTCGTACAGTTTGCACCATAAACGCGGTTCATTTTGCGTGTAATTTCTGCTGCGCTATTCCCTTCTGCTTGTAGAAAACGAATGACGCTTCGGAACTCACACTTGGCGGGAGATTCAATGATGCCGGTTATGTTTAAGCGTCTGCAGCTCAGCTCCAACTGATGGTGGGGTAGCTGCGCAGTAGTTCTGCCCGCAGATCCATCCCCCTTATGCTTGCCTTGGTCACTTAGTAGAGCGGTCGGAGTTTGAAAAAAAAATAGCCCTCGTATAAGAAAACTATATTCACTATAAAGATCTCATCGCAAACAAATTGCTATTGAAACAAACACTCGAAAGATTAAAGATACAAGATATTAGTTAACGGTATAATTAAAATAATCTCCTGATGATGATAAATTGATTAGGGTAACGTGCATCGAGAAACTGTAAACAAGGACAATGGTGTACCTTGGAATATCTTTGTAATTTTCTCAAATTCGAAGAGATTTACCACTAAACACCAAATCAGTTTTTTTAAACTTCTCCACGCGCGATTTGTTAACTTGTCGTATGTTGTATTCTCGTATGTTGTATTGTTGTATTTTTGTCGTTTTTTCTTCAATGCTTGGTTCAATTTTATCAATCTTGGTTCAATTCAGCTGAAATTCGAGGTGCTAAAGCATCAATGTGAGTTTTTTAAAAATAATAAAAATGTAAATGTAAACAAGAAACAAAATATTTAATTTCAAAAATTAAATATAATTAAAGTATTTGTTGGGTGTCACGAGAAAGTTACGGTGACAAGGCTATAGGTTTTGTTCAACTTAACAGAAAAACTGGCATTTGCTCGGCAAAAGGACGTGTGTGTCTAGAACATCAAGTTCGGAGTAAAGCTTATAATATACATATAACGCAATAAAATATAATAAAAACAATATAAATCATAAATTTGGAGAGATTTACCGCTAAACACCAAATCACTTTTTGAACAGTCAAAAGACATCAATAAACTATAACATATTTTTGGAAGTAAGAAAAGAAACATCGAAGCTAATTAGACAAACTAAAAGAAAATATGAAAACAATCAACTTAATGAAATAGAAAAAGATTTCCAAAAACATAACACTCGAAACTTTTACAAAACATTTAAAACTAAAGTAACAGGCTATCAACCGCAAAGTCTTTGCTTCCAAAAGGAAAACGGACAATTGGCTCTAAATAACCAAGATAATTGCAAAGAACTTGCGAAATATTTTGAACAAATGCTAAACTGTCCTGAGCCCTTAAACAAATTAGCAACACTAAAGCCTAAACAAACAAACCCAGATTCATTACCACCGAATGAAGATGAAATAATTAGGCAAATCAAGCGGCTTAAAAATAACAAAGCTTCTGGTGAAGATGGAATCACTGCGGAACTTTTGAAATCCGCTGGTCCAGGTACAATCAGGGAAATAACCAAAATTCTACAAGAAGTTTGGCGAACCGAACGGATTCCGGAAGATTGGAAATATGCTCTAATTCATCCACTACATAAGAAAGGAGATAGAACGAATGTAAACAACTATAGAGATCCTGAATCTGAAGTTGATTCTAAGACATCAAAAACTGTACAATAAAAATCTCGTCTGTACATTTGTGGATTTCAAAAAAGCATATGATTCTATTGACCGCGAATCTTTATTCCGAATCTTGAAAGAACAAGGACTAGATCTAAAAACGCTGGCAATTATTAAAGCAACGTTAACTAACACAAGGTCAAAAGTTAAATTCATGGGTGAGATCTCGGAGCCCTTCGAAATTAAAACTGGAGTGAGACAAGGGGATGGACTCTCGCCACTTTTATTTAACTGTGTTCTAGAAAATGTAATACAGGAGTGGCGTGAAAAAAAGTCGGCCCTGAATATTGACCAGCCCATTAAACTGGGGAGAACCAACATCAAAATTGATTGTCTGGCATTTGCTGATGATCTAGCAATTTTAGCTCAAGATGTATTAACGGCACAGAAACAGATTGAAATCCTAAAAGAAACAGCAGAAAATGTAGGACTCCAAATTTCCTTTGAAAAGACACAATACATGACCTGCAACAGACTAAGAACGCCATTTCTAAAAACAAAATATGGTAACATCAGATGAGTCTCTCAATTCAAATATTTGGGTGAAGTAATCATGGAAAATGGGTTGGAAAAAGCGGCCAATAAGGGTAGATGTCAAAAAATGGAAACGGCATTGAGACTGACACAAAACATTTACAACAAAAAATGCCTATCTAAAAACACAAAACTGAGACATTACAACACAGTTATTAAGCCAGAATGTCTATATGCTGCGGTAACGCTCATTTTGAATAGAAAGAGGGACATCGAGGACATTGAAAAGAAGGAAAGAAAAATCATAAGAAAAATCCTAGGGCCCAAACAAATAAATAGCACAACATACCGACTTCGAGAAAACCAAGAAATCAAACAATACACAGATATACATAGCGATATGAGAAAAAGAAGGCTTAGGTTTTACGGACGCATAAAACGGATGAATCCGAGTAGATTAACTAGACATATAGTCGAATTTTTTGAAAATAGGAGTAGAGTTAAAGTAGCAATAATTAAATGGATTGCTGCAATTAAAGAGGATCTAAGATCAGCAAATATTACACAATGTGAAATTCAGGATAGTGGCTGTTTCAGCACAAGGTTAACGTTTGGTAGGTTGGTCAGAGGGAAAAATGTAGGAAGAACAACTTGGTCTGACGAAAGGAAAAAAGCTCATAGCGAAAGAATGAAATTAGTATGGGTACAAAGGAAGGCTAACAACAACAAACGCCTCTAATTGTACTTCGCGTGGTCCACCAGGGCCCATACGTGAATAATAATAATACATATAACGCAATAAAATATAATAAAAACAATATAAATCATAAATTTGAAGAGATTTACCGCTAAACACCAAATCACTTTTTTTGAACTGCTCGACGCACGTTTCGCTAACCATGTTAGCATCATCAGGAGATGATTTAATCTAATTCTAAAACTAAGCTATGTAGTATTTATATGAAAAAACCTTACCTAACGAAGCGCGTAAAAATCACAAACCGTGAAGTTTACTAAACCTTACATTAATAATTGAAAGAGCTGACTGAACGGGATAGGTCCTTTATCTCGGTTCATATGCATCCAAAGCCTTATTATTATTAACACTTTTAATTAGTCTCAAATTACTAATATCTCTACTGTGGTCGTGTTCGATTGCCTGTTGGGCAACACAAGATTTTTCATTTCTCCCATATCTAATGTGGGCAATATGGGCTTTATATCTTGTCAATATGGATCTTTTTGTTTGTCCAATATACCTTTGATCACAGTCTTGACAACTAATTTCGTAAATCCCCGACTTCTCATGTTGCTCTACTTTATCCTTTGGATTACCCAGAACTTGTCTTAATTTATTATATGGTTTGTACACAACCTTAATGTCCACTTTTTTCAAAATTTTGTCTACCCCTCTTGTTAATTGGGCCTCAATTGGTGTTACCATGAATTTCTTTGTGTTCTGATCCTTTTGAAAAGTCGAAGATTCTTTCAATAATTTTTTGAACTTGTTTTCTAATTAATTTACCTACAATGTTCTTATTATAACCATTCACTTCAGATACCTCCCTAATTAATTTTAATTCTTTGTTATAATTATCTTTATTTAAAGGAAAACTAATTAATCTATTTATCATAAAATTTAAACTTAAAATTAATTACCACCACGCATAGGGTTTCAATAGCATGAAAAGTAAAAAGGAAGAAAGGGAAAGCAAAAAAAAATCTTCAACACACTATTTTCTTCTACGCCCTCCCACTCTAAAACCCCACGAGCCGCCACTGGTTCCAATAGAAGAATGTTCGTAATATTCTCGCCCAGAGTTATTGTTAAGGTATTCGATTACATAGTTGTTTTTGTTATTGGTGTAGCTAAGCGTCAGAATGCAATAAACAAATAATTGGCAGCATAATATCACAATTACGTAACGGCCCTTGCAATGATAATGACATAACGCTTTTATTAGACGTTCCTTCTATTTTTGGCCGTGACTTCTTGAAACATTCCGACTTTATCCTATTTTTGAACCTTTTATTATCTGTTTACTAGTTTTGTTTCGGTGTAATTTTGGTTACGCGAAATCATTTTCGTTTCCCATTAACTGATAGGAAGAGCGTTGCCGAAATATCGGAGGTCGATGAGACTGCAACATTTTGAGGAACATTACGAATACCGTCGGCATATTGATCCGCAGATCGAAAAAGGGAAAATAGGTCAACATCGTCATCGTGAGCCCTATTTGTTCACGCCACAGTCATTAAATTATTGTTTGCTACTTACGCGTTGAGTTATTATCACTCTACTCGGAATACTCGTAAAGGTTTCTCAGAACTGAACCGGCGACAATATTGATAATTCGTTTTCCAGCAAATTTTCTAGTGGTTTGTCAACATCAATGAGAAAATATATTCTTTTATTTCACGTGTACGTTTAGGAATAAATAATTGAAATTTGATATTTTTTCTAGCTGTTTTTTTTATAGATAATCTTGTACATATTGGCGGCTGTATTTTTTGTTCTGTAAAACGATATTTAAGAAATACACCATTTAAAATAAAAAGTAAAGTGTTTGGGTTAGAGGCGCATCAGCAACTAGGCTATTTAGCGACTGGACCTACAGCTTAACGTGGGTTCCGAACCACGGTCATCAGCTTCCGACAAACCCAGGCCAGCACCCCCCTCGGGCTATAAACCCTTGGTTATGTGCCTACCCATAAGTCTATCAGGAAACCTACCGACTGGCGAGTGACCAACGTAGAACACTTCTCAGAAGGCATCCGGCCTTACCCAGCCTTTAACTGGCGTGACTGAGGGGTAATTCGTAGTCGGATTTTACACTCTTGCCTAGAAACAATCACAAACATTTAGGAAAGATAAACGGACAGAAGAAAGAAAAATAACCATCCGAGCGCTGGAATCGAACCAGCTACCGCTCCAGCGCGGATTCGGCAAAGCAGACGCTCTTACCGCCGCACCAACGCGACCGGCTTTAAAATAAGAGATGAACGAAAGGAATCGAAAGATTGTGGAAATTGTAAACACATCCGTAACAATTACCACTTACAGCAGTGGTTTTTAGACTTTATGATACTAGGCCCCTCTTTTAAAAAATCTTATCTTGGCGCCATCTTTCCCTGTATTTCAGAAAATAATAGTTCTATTTTAAATTTGTCTGTAACATTTTATGCCATTGCATTATTCGATTTCATTAGAACATTAGACACTTTGGACTTAAAAGGGATCGGCGAAATGAACTGTAGCTTCTTTAGGACGCATTATTCGACTAACATTTATATGACAAAAGTACTATTATTTTTAAGGCCGGTTCTACAATGCAAGTATATACCAAGTATAAACAGTTATACTCGGAATAGGTTATATCAGGTATTATTCTCAGGATATCTGGTGTTGGACTGTTGCTGTAGTAGTTCTAAGTCAAAATAGTAGGTGGGATTGGGCCATCGTTGACAGTTGAAGGTGTGGGAAATTATAGCATTTTATAAGCTTAACCTAACGTGAACGGTTTGGAAATTATAAAAATATTATTGATTGATTTGTCTGTTATTTTGTGATAGTTCATTTTTTATAATCGAATAAAATAATTTTATACTTTGTTATATATCATTTTTATTTTTAAATTTGCGTGACTATAGTTTCGTAAAACGATTTACAGTACAGTGCCAAAAAGCAAAAAAATTAAACAATTTAGAAGCAATTGAAATTTGTAAATATAATAAAGAACCGTCTAGACATCTATTAAATGATCAGATAGATCTCCGAAATTCCCTACTATTTAAAATATTGTAAAAAAATTAACCCCAATATAAGTGTAAAATTAGGTACATAGGAAAAACAGCTGTAATATCTTAGTTTTAAAGTAGTGTTTAAGAATGTAACATTGTTGTATGAAACTATACTCACACAATTTAAAAAAGGTGATAGATGACAAAGGACAAAAATTGCTTTATTCGATTTATAAAAATATTGTTTCATCTTATTAAAATGGAGAAAAAGCGGTGAATTTCACGATTGACGAAATTGTTCTGTTAGTCGATTTGGTTGAGGCAAGTAAAGAAATTGTCGGTACGTATAAAGTTGTTTTACGTACTAACAATGCCGGTGATCCTCTCATTATTCTATTCTAGAGTGCAAGAAAATAGACACCCTTTCCAATAATAGCAAAGATATAGAATGGAGACCGATTGCAGAAAGGTTCCTTGCAGTTTGTGGTACAGGAAGAACTGCCAAAATGTTGCGTAGGAAATGGGATTTTAAAAAAATCAATAAATATATGTACAAAACAGGTGGGGGCTCAACGAGAGAAATAAAGTTAGATGGTGTTGGAAAGAGGGTGATGGCTTTGATTGGTGTTGGGGCAAGGGCATTGTATTATTCTGATGTTGGTATGGGTTATTTTATATGTTTTTATTCAATCAGTTTTTTTGTCTTGTGTATATATTTTATAGTAAATACAGATTTGCCAGTTATAAAAGAGACTGCAAGTCCCATCACTGAGGCTTTTGTAGAAGAAAATATAAGGCAGTGCAGATACTAAAAATGAATCTTCTAGTGCCAATATAGAATTTGTATGTATACTCAAATGAAAAATATTGGTAATAAAATAAAAGTAATTAATAATTGTAACTGGGTGGAATCCACGCCAGTTGAGACAGCCTAAAAGCAAAGTATATAAATATATAAATTGCCTATATAAATTGCAAATCTCAATTTATATAGATAAACATATATATATATATATATATATATATATATATATATATATATATATATATATATATATATATATATATATATATATATGTATATATATATATATATATATGGCGGCTGCTTCAATAGCACCAGAGGAAAAATGTCTCAAACAAACAAAAATCTCCAGTGAGACCATTGATTTAATGAAGAAACGGCGAGCAATGAGAAATGCAGGTAGTCCTTTTGGCAGGGTCGAGTACACTGAGCTCTGCAAAACTATAAGAAAACGTATCAGAGAGGACACGCGCCGATTCAATATGCAGCTAGTGCAAAAAACCCTGGAAGAAAACAAAGGAATTAACAAAGCTAAACAGAAGCTGAGAAACAAAAGAACGCAAATATATGCTTTAAAGCGTGAGGATGGCACAGTGTGCAGGACGCGTACCCAAATGTTAGAGATTGTCAGAAGGTTTTATTCCCAGTTATATGAAGATCAGAGCCAGTCAGGGACAGCAATACCCACGGAAGAACAATATATAATACCAGATATCCTAGTGGAGGAAGTAACAAATGCTATAGAATTGATGAAGAACGGCAAGGCTCCAGGAAAGGATAGTGTAACTGTCGAAATGCTAAAAGCTGGTGGTCGGACGTTACATAAAACACTGGCAAAATTATACTCAAAATGCCTCAAAGAACAAAAAGTACCTGACTTATGGAAAAATGCAGAAGTGATCCTTTTACATAAAAAAGGAGCACAGGAAGATTTAAAGAACTACCGTCCAATAAGCCTCCTATCAGTGATGTACAAAGTTTTCACTAAGATAATTTCTAAAAGAATATTAAAAAAACTGAATGACGCACAACCAAGAGAACAAGCAGGATTCAGAAGTGGATTCAGTACAATGGATCACATCCAGGTTGTACAGCAGGTCATAGAAAGGCACAACGAATACACCATGCCACTGTGCTTGGCTTTTATCGACTACGAAAAAGTATTTGATTCCATCTCAAAGCATGTGATAATGGATGCACTGCTTAGCCAAGGTGTAGAGGGAGCCTATGTAAACCTATTAGAATCGATATATGATGGAGCTACAGCCACAATTCACCTTGATGATCTTGAAGTGGGAATTAATATAGAACGAGGTGTACGGCAGGGTGACGCAATATCGCCTATTCTTTTCTCGGCTGGCCTTGAAGAAGTATTCCGTAAACTGGATTGGGAACAGGATGGGATAAAGATCAATGGTGCAAACTTAAACCATCTTAGATTTGCAGATGATATTATTCTCATTTCACAAGACCCAGAGGAGCTGCAAAGACGCATACAAGAGCTGCAAAGGGCTGGCGAACCATTTGGCTTGAAAATAAACCTGAAAAAGAGTCAGGTTATGTTCAATAACTTCGCTCAGGACAGAAGAATTTCAGTTTTAGGAAGGGATTTAGAGATTGTGGACAGCTTTGTATATCTTGGGCAGAGGATTTCCATGGAGGGGAATACCGCCCGGGAGGTGGAACGGCGTGTTAAATGTGGCTGGCAGGCATTTGGTAGGCTCAACATAGTGTTTAAGAGCAGACTCCCACTTTGCCTGAAAAGAAAAGTATTCGATCAGTGCGTTCTACCCGTTATGACATACGGAAGTGAAACCTGGACACTCACATCGCAATCAATTCAAAAACTTCGGGTGGCACAGAGGGGAATGGAAAGATGTATGCTTGGCATTACAAGACGAGACAGAAAGTCCTGCGCATGGATCAGGGAACAAACAAAAGTCTGTGACATCATTGGAAGAGGAAAACAGTTGAAATGGAGATGGGCAGGCCATATAGCGAGGCGATGGGACGACAGATGGACCAAGGCAATCCTGGAGTGGATACCGCTTGATCGCAACCGTCCGCAAAGAAGACCGAAAGCACGATGGACTGATGACATCGTTAAGTATATTGGACCCGAGAGGCAGAGGAAAGCCCAGGACCGTGAAGGTTGGAAGCATGCTGAAGAGGCCTTCATCCTGCAGTGGATCGATACGGGCTGATGATGATGATGATGATGATGATGATGATGATATATATATATATATATATATATATATATATATATATATATATATATATATATATATATATATATATATATATATATATATATATATATACTGCAGCATCTACACTAAGATAGGTTCTACACCCACATAGATCAAAGCGAGTCAGTTGCAGCAAGGACGCAGTGGGAAAGTGTATGAAGAGTTGGCCAGAAATAGATTAAGTTTGTTTATAATTATTGTTTATTAATGGATGTGAATATTACATAATTAGCTAGTATCGTAGATAACAAATAAAAAGTTGGCATTAAGGGATTTATTTTCGAAATTGATATATTATCATGAGGCTTAAAATAAAACGTTAAAAATGCACTTCCGTTTTTCTTTTGACGTTTATCAACAACATAATTAGGTAAATAAATTTATTTCAGCAATTTTCCAATTTACCGTTCTTATAGATTCATGTTTATTTGTTTTAAGCGAACAAAATAGCTGCACAGCTAAACAGGCATAAGGAGACAAAATTACTTCTAAAATACAAAGTAGTTGTAGTAGGGACTTTGATCATGAGTTGATCCAGGCCACCGTGCAACAATATCCATTATACGTAGACGTGCATCACATATTGTTTGAACATTCCATGAAAAATACTTCTTCCTGTTACGGTACCTTTTTGCTTCATTTCCACCTGGTGAAATGTTACGGACACGAGGTTCAAAGCCATAGCATAGAACTCTTCCTTTAGCTTGTGGCGATCTGCTTCTGTTTCTGAGAACTTGATGTACCTTCCACATAATGATGCAATCGCTAAAGTTACCTTAGTGACAATCGTACTAGTAGATGTTTTGCTTACTCCTGCGAAATCTTCAGCTGCAAGTAACACATTACCCGTAGCGTAAAAACGCAATGTCAAAAACAATTTTGTTGCAGGTTTTATCGCACGATTACGATCTGTTGCAGATTTAATTTCGTCTTCAATAAAACTCAGCAACATTGCACAAGTTCGTTTTTGTAAGCGAAAACGTTTAAAAAAACTCGAGGTTGTTAAATTCCACGAAATAATCGGGCCTAAAAAATGCATTTTACGTTGAAAATCGTATAACTATATATTTATGTTTTTTCATACCGATGTGTAAATACTTTCGGCCGTCGAATTAAAACTGCGTCTTCAAAATCACTTTCATCAGAATCAAAAATGTTATTAATTGTAATTAATATGTTATTAATGTTAATTATTTATTTCACTGTTATAATTAAAAATGTATAAAACTGTCGAATATAAAGAAAGGACCGGTTATGTTTATTAATACTGACAACTGAAGCTGGCCAATAGAAAGCAAGAATAACTATATTCGGAGTATATACGCCCAAATTCAAGGGGATAACGTATATATCTGTCGATTTCTACCGAGAATAGCTTTGTTCGGCGATTGTAGAAGGGGCGTTTCAGACTTTATTCCAAGTATAGCTTATACCAGGTATATACTTGCATTTTAGAACTGGCCCTTAGTCGTAGAACATGCTGGTATATTCCGGTTCAAGATATTTCGTTGCATTTCGGCAAAATGTTAATTGCCCCAATACATTTCAATAAAAATATTCGTAGTTTCTTCAAAGGCGCCAGAGTCGAAGTGGTTTAACTCACAGGCGTAGCCAAGGGGCGGGTTTTGGGGTTCAAACCCCCCCCCCTGAAATAAGCCAAATATTACCTAATATTATACCGAAAAAATACGAGGAGCGAAGAAAGTTAAATTATTACATTTGAATTGAATATATATCCGAACTAGTGGACGTTGCGCACAGTAACGCCATCTCTTGTCATTTCATTTCATGTAAGTATATTTTTGTTGTTTTATTTACTTCAAACTAAACCCCCCCAAAACTAAATCCTGGCTACGCCCGTGGTTTAACTTCTGAATAATTTTGGAAAAAATAAAATATTGTTAAATTATTATTATTATGTATGACTAAAACATTGTTTTGGTTTGTGTATTTTGAATTTATTAGTACAATAAAAATAAATAAATAAATAAAGTTATCTATTACTACAATAAAAATTATAACTTAAATTTAATTATACATTTAATTCGGTGTATTTATGTAGATCAAACTTACTCACTGTAAGTTTGATCTACATTAATAATAAGCGGGTCTATATTATTAGTAAATGATACATAGGAACCTTCATAATTATGGTTGCAGCCCTTGCACTTAGAGTCGGATAAATATTTTCTGCTCTAACATTGGATTTTACCTGATACCACATATGCTCAATTGGATTAAAAATACAGTAATACGGGGGAAGGCGTAAAACCGTATGTCTTATAATATCGGCAGTATCACATCTATATTTCTTTTTCTATAAACAATTTGGAACCCATCCATCCTCGGAACCAGCATGTAAAATTGTAACTATTTTTCCCTTGTTTGCTGGGGCTTTGGTTTGGCATTTTCTTGATGTATCGACCCATCCTTTTGCTGGCATCTCATATGTATCGAACCATGTTTCATCAAGGTAGATAATGAGACGATTTTCTAATCAGTATTTTTTTATAGACTTTAAGTAGTCAAACCGCCATCGTCGCAATCGTTGTGATTCCATTAAAATTTGTCTTGTATTAGTGGTCTGATATGCAAAACCCATTAGAGATAATATTCTCCGGAGTTTGGTTCTGCTGCAAAGAATGTTGGTTTCATCTTTACTTAGTCGCTGTTGCAATGTTTCTTTTAAAATTAGCACTACCGGAGGCACAATGATCATTATCTTGCCAAGAACGCCACATTTTTAGCCCTTTTCGAATAACAAAAAATACGATCGAAATTATAGAACTGCACGGTTTAAGAAAATAATGCGAACTAAACTAAAATAAAACTACTAAACCAGATATAAAACTAATTTTATCTTTTTACCTGTTATTTTATTAGGCCTGGTCCTGTTTTTTGCAACTTTGCCGGGCTTCGTTACAACAGGGGTTGTTAACAGTTTATTGCAGCCATTCGGTCAACGATATATCTTGAACAGCACTATAAAGCGTGTTTAAAAACAATTCTGGGTACTTTTTGCAGATAGTATAATCATTTATTTATAAACACAGAAAAAAACTTTTGTTACACCCTAATAGTAACGTCACCAAGCTATGCATCTAAAAGTTGAGCATAAAATTTCTAATTAGTTTAACAGCACTACTAATAAATAGTGACAAAATTAGATTCCTTGACAATGCTCGAGTAAAATATAAATATACATCATGTTTAGAGTCGTCCAACATGGACTTTTTTCTATTTTGAATTGATGTTTACATTAATGTTTCATTATTTCATTAATTACACAAAATATTTGCATAATAAAATTAGTGTAAGAGTCGAGCAGTTGTAATTTATGTTATATTATGTGCCAAGAAACGTACGATCCAGTAGTTTACATATTGTCTGGAAAATAACCGAACTTTTGAAATTTAAAGAAAATTACTAGCGTCATCTATTGAAACAATATATAATCTGAAAACTATATTTCTCCTTTATAAAAAGAGACTGCCATCATATGAATCGATCAACGGATTGTTAAGTTATAGAACTTAAAGAGACAGTGCCTTTTAGGATTTAAACCAGAGGTCGCCAGTCTTTCTAATGTGTTAAGCTACTTTAATAATATTCAAATAGAGAGAGCCATTTAAATTTGTTTAATGCAATAACCGAAAAATTATTAACCGAAATTGTATTTTCGACGCACAAGATTTATCGAAGTGAAAACTTATGGGTTCGCGTCACCGACATGCTAGTGACGTGTTGCGCCAGACTGATGATGCCTGTTGTGTTTTAATGTGCTTTAGATAATCATTATTTTAATTGTTTAATTTTAGAATCACTGTGCAGTACAAGAGTGAGTATCTAATATGCTAATATTTTTATGTAGAAAAATGACTAGCAAAAACAAAGCATTTATTTTCGAATATTTTCAATATTGGTATCAATATTTGCGTTGAAAAATTTGATATTATTATATTATTATCGGCAATGAATATTTCATAGTGACTTATGAGTTATCTTACTAACATGGTAAAACAGATTTCTAGTTGTTCGATAGTATTTTTGTCGCGGATTTTAGAATTAAAAATTCTATAAAATTTTATAATAAATTTAATTCCTTGTTTATTGCAAAGTGATTATTTATAAACTTATATCATTCAATTTCACCATTAGAACTTTACAAAAAAGCATTGTAATTTAATTAGTTTTTCCAATTGTCAATATTCTATATTTGTTTAGATCCTAGAGTTTTCGCTTCTGTCGGCAGTCCCCATGACTGCCTACCTTTTTTTTTACTAACTACCTCAAAAACCCGAATACTTTTGTTGAACCCCAGGATTAAACACAAAGTTAAAAATCAAGAAATAATGAGCTTTAAAAACACATGAATATCCAATTTAAAATAAGTTATATATAGTTTTTATTTAGTGGTCGCCTATTAAAATTTATTTTTTCTCTATTAACACACACCTTATTTACCAATTAACATAGGTGATTCGATGGATATAAAAATTATAAATACACCTTATGGTAAACAGTTTTTTTACGACTTCATTCCCCTGTTTTGGTCAATATAGTAATAAAAACAAAATAATTTATCCACTGTACGGTTCAAAAAGTATTGCAGTGTGCAGGCCTGCTGAAATTTTATTTATTTACTTATAGTAACCTAGAAGATACAGATATGTATTGTAGATGTGTAAGATGTATTAGATTAGTGCAAAAATTCGTTTTTGGCTTAATCACCATATAAAAATACACAATTTGCTTTGCATCGGGCGATAAATGTTTTCTTTTAAAATTAGCACCCCCGGAGGCACAATGATTATTAACTTGCCAAGAATTTGCCATTTTTAGCACGTTTGGAATAACAAAAAATACGAAATAATAGAACTGCACTGTTTAAGAAAGTAATGCGAACTAAACTAAAATATTTCGAAACTACTAAACTAGGTATAAAATTAATTTTATCTTTTTATCTGGTATTTTAAGAGGCCCGACCCTGTTTAAGTTTCTTGCAACTTTGCCGGGTTTTATTACGGCAGGGGTTGTTAAGAATTTATTTCAGCCAATCGGTCAACGATATATCTTGAAACGCACTATACCATTTTATACGGATGCAAGCCTAAGTCCAATCTCAAAATTCGCCGGGTTGTCATTGGCTAGAGGCCTAACTCTTGCGAGCTGCGAGCAACGGAGACATCATTTTCGGCTACACTTGCTTGAACGGCGGCAATATTCTTAATATTTCTGGCTTTTTTTGTCGTGCGGGCACCACACTATGGTGGAGAGTAAACTCACTTTCAAATTTTCATATATCACGATCAATAGCCTGTTCAAGATCACCACGATGGGTTTGAATTGCTCGTTGAGTAACACGAAGGAACCGCGACTTTTCCTAATAAAACTGAACAGTGTCCAAAAGTTCTTCTAACGTGAAACGAACCATGATTTAATTTTAAACCTTTCGGAAAACAACTGGCGAGACATCTCAAAAATCGGTAAACAAATATGGCCGCCATGAGCTGTTAAAAGTTCCATCATCCCTAATGGTAGACCCTTTACTTCAGACGTATGATGAAGTTTTTGAAAATATAGAGCATTATCGACATACAAGGGTTGCTATTTATTTATCCTTGGTTGTTTATTTATTCTTGGATTATCGAATCTTGGATATATGCGTGTGAGCTCGAAAATAAACAGCAGTCGACTGCGTGGGTCTTTCAATATGAGCCAAATCCAACAAAAGTTGTTCGGGCAAGAAGCATTATGAATCAAATGATCTCCTATTTTTTTGGGATAAATGGGCATGTGTCTTAAGTACCACTAGATAATTGCAGAACGGTCAATTCTGAGTGGTACACAACCATTTGTTTGCCAGAGGTTTTTGAATAAATAAGAATAAACAACCAGCGACGCAGGATTATTCTTCACCATAACAACGCGAACTCTCACACATCGGACCGAACAACTTAATATTTGACCAGTCAAAATATCGAATCGATGCGTGTTCTGCCGTACAGTCCTGATTTGGCGCCCAATGATTTCTTTTTCTTCCCATCCGTCCATAGTTAGCTACGTGGTCCATGAACAACAACGTGGTTTTCGATGATGCATTCAATATGCATGTTTTGGAGATACCTTAATCGAATTGGAAAAAGTGCTATGAAATTTGATTAAATTTGATTGGCTGATACAGAAGATAGACGAACGTTGGACTAAGTGTATCGAATTGAAAGGAAATTACGTTAAAAAATAAATTAAACGTATTAGAGACTCCATATCAGGATCACATAATGCATCGATTGCTTGTAGAAGCATATAGTAGGGCTGCTAGTGGTTTCAAAAGTTTAAAAACACACGGAGATTACAAAGACACGGAATTAAAAGTATTACTGGACGATGGTTCGTCCCAAGCGCAAAAAGAACTTGCACTTACAATAGAAGTGACTCAACAAGCAATTTCACATCGTTTGAAATCGTTGGGAATGATTCAAAAACAAGGAAATTGGTTTCCATATGAACTGAAGCCGAGAGACGTTGAACGCTGATTTTGCATGAGTGAAATAAAAGGTTTTTTGTATCATATAGTCATTGGTGATGGAAAATGGATCCACTAGGATAACCCAAAGAAGAGAAAATCATGGGGACCACCTGGCCAAGCTTCAACATCGACAGCCAAACCGAATATTCATAGAAAAAAAGTCATGCTGTGTATTTGGTGGGATCAGCTTGGTGTCATTTATTATGAGTAGCTCAAACCGAGAGAAACCATTACTGGAGCTCTCTACAGAACACAATTAATGAGATTGATCCGAGCACTCAAGGAAAAATGTGCCCATTACTACTTCAGACACGACATTGGACACACTTATTTGGACACACCTAATTGGACACACTTAATTGGGAAGTCCTACCTCACCCGCCGTATTCACTAGACATTGTCCTTTCCGATTATCACATTTGTTCTGGTCGATGGCATATGGTCTGTCTGAGAAAATTGGGTCGATTCGTGGATAGCTTCAAAATATGAAGAGTTCTTCTGACGTGGTATCCGAATGCTGCCAGAAAGATGGGAAAAAGTAGTGGCTAGTGAGGGACAATACTTTGAATAAAACGTAATGTACC
This sequence comes from Cosmopolites sordidus, assembly GCA_031761425.1. Lineage (NCBI taxonomy): Eukaryota > Metazoa > Arthropoda > Insecta > Coleoptera > Curculionidae > Cosmopolites > Cosmopolites sordidus. The sequence goes on along the minus strand of JARFXV010000252.1, from coordinate 1,053,813 downwards.
GTTCTTTCACTATAAATTTCTAATTTTTGATAAAAAACGGTTTTTTGATAGAAAAAAAAGTTTTTTCTTGTCAAGGCCAGGTACATACAACTTGTCATACAACTCTCGTATAGACTAAAGAGTTTTAGATATTTACATCTTAGTTTTTTTACGATTTGTAATAAAAATTACTCTTATTTTTTGGACCATATAATTATTTCTAAAATGCCTTATACGTATAATTATGAATAAAATAATTGCTTATATTGACTTATACCAAGCATGCCTTTTAAATGCTCGGAAAATTTATTCTGGAAGATTAATATTGTCCTAGAAACAACGTCAAAATTAATTTAAATATAATTCTATTCTGATTAATAAATCAAACCGAAAATGGCTAAAATACGTACTCGAAAAACAACAGAGACTGACAAATAAAAAAAGAGACAAACAAAAGAAAAACCCCGTAGATGTTTTTGTCGGATTTAGAACGAAATTTGGCAACACCACGAACTCGTCAGGGTCATGTCCGCACACCGTTCGGTGATGCGTCGAAATCAAAACAACCCGTGAGCTCTGGGGAATTTTTCTAATTTAGACATTTTACTTCTCTCGGTGGCGATGGGCACAGTCGAGACATATGTATCCCGTCATTTTGCCGTACGGAAAATGAAATGAAAGGAAAAAACAAAATAATTAAGATTATTCGAATTGTTTTGCTGTGAATGTATTGATAATGGGGACATTTATGAGACGTACCTCAAAAAATAAAATTAGAGTTTTCCAACTGATTATACAGATCAAAATGTATAGTATACATTTTGACTTTTATTTAATTACAACAATTAAAAAAATCAACTCTAAATTAAATGCAAATTACAAAGTAACTGACAAAATTATAATAAATGTTGAAAGACTTGTCAAGTGCCGTCGATTGACGATTGCTAATATATATATATATATATATATATATATATATATATATATATATATATATATATATATATATATATATATATATATATGACACACAACCAAGAGAGCAGGCAGGATTCAGAAGTGGATTTAGTAGAATGGACCATATCCAGGTTGTCCAACAGACCATAGAAAGGCACAATGAATACACCATGTGCTTGGCTTTTATTGACTATGAAGGCATTTGATTCAGTATCAACGCATGCCATAATGGATGCATTGCTTAACCAAGGGATAGACAGAGCCTATGTGAACTTACTGAGATCCATGTATGAGCAAGCTACAGCTACAGTTCACATAGATGACTTTGCAGTTAAAATTAACGTAGAACGTGGTGTACGGCACGGTGACTCAATATCACCTGTTCTTTTCTCAGCCTGTCTTGAAGAGGTATTTCGTAATCTGGATTGGGAACAGCAGGGAATAAAAATCAAGGGTGCATATCTAAGCCATCTTAGATTCGCGGATGATATCGTTCTTCTTTCACAAGACCCAGATGAGCTACAAGAACACATATGAGAGCTGCAAAGGGCGGGAGAACCATTTGGTTTGAAAATAAACCTAAAAAAGAGTCAGGTTATGTTTAACAAATTTGCTGTCGACAGAAGAATTTCTATTTTAGGAAGTGATTTAGAAGTTGTGGACCACTACATATATCTTGGGCAAAGGATTTCAATGGAGGGTGATACCGCGCGGGAGGTGGAACGGCGGGTTAAGTGTGGCTGGCAGGCAGGCATTTGGCCGGCTCAATATAGTATTTAAGAGCAAACTCCAACTTTGTCTGAAGAGAAAGATTTTTAATCAGTGCGTGCTGTCTGTTTTGACATAAGGAAGTGAAACATGGACACTCAAATCACAATCAGTTCAAAAGCTTCGGGTTGCATAGAGGGGAATGGAAAGGTGTATGCTTGGCATTACAAAGCGGGACAGAAAGACCTGCATATGGATCAGAGAACAAACGAAGGTATGTGACATCATTGGAAGGGCGAAATAATTGAAATAGAAGTGGGCAGGTCATATAGCAAGACGATGCGACGACAGATGGCTCAAAGCAATTCTGGAATGGATACCGCTTGATCATAAACGCCCGCGAAGAAGGTCGCAAACACGATGGAGGGATGACATCATCAAGTATATTGGACCCGAATGGCAGAGGAAAGCTCAGGACCGTGCGAATTGGGAAGCATGCTCAGGAGGCCTTCATCCTGCAGTGGATCGACAATTGATGAATATATATTGAAATGGAGATGGGCAGGCCATATAGCGAGGCGATGGGACGACAGATGGACCAATGGACCAAGGCAATCCTGGAGTGGATACCGCTTGATCGCAAACGTCCGCGAAGAAGACCGAAAGCACGATGGATTGATGACATCGTTAAGGACCGTGAAAGTTGGAAGCATGCTGAAGAGGCCTTCATCCTGCAGTGATGAAATATATATATATATATATATATATATATATATATATATATATATATATATATATATATATATATATATATATATATATATATATATATATATGACTTAAACTAAACATATCCAATTATTAGCAATTAATTTAAGATACCTCTCTAACAGCCACAAAGGGTATCAATGGGCCATTATTGTCTCGGTCTTGTTCAAAATAGTGTATCGGAGATGCTACAAACTCTTGACAATGACGATTTAAATGATTTGGCATTTTACCGGCACGATTCTGACAATTATAACACATTGGTAGTTCTTAAAAAAACTGTTTTCGATCGTAAGGTAAAAGTTCAGATACAAATGGGATAACCTCCAAAAGTGTTAATAAATATCAACAAGAAACATTTGAAACTCGACAACATCGCATTATCATGAAGAAAAGTTATTTGTGTTGTCTTTTTTGATACTCCAGTCGTTTTTCACGCAAGGCTTGATTCAAATCGAACATTTGTTGTCGGTGGCGTTCAATATTAATTATTTTGCCCGGTTTTAGAAGCTCATAATAGATCACACCCTTCTGATCCAATCAAAAACTGAGCATTGTTTTCCGTCCATGACGATTTGGCCTTGCAGTCGATGGTTGGCCAGGAATTACTCATGATCTTTTACGTTTAGGATTCTCAAAATCTTAAAATATATCCAACGATTTGAAATATCCAATATCCAATATCCATATACGATATCTATATCCAATATCCACATCCAAAATCAATATGCAATATTCATATGAAATATTCATATCCAATATTAATATCCAATGATTTGAAATGTCTGTCGTTTGTCAAGGACAGTCATGCCCATTTAAAAAACATAACGAATTTTTAAAACAGGTTACTTTACTTTTTGATCATAGTAATACATAATTTGTTTAAAAATAAAACATTATGTTTCCGTTGCTAGGGAGATGATTTTACAGAGCACCCTAATACGATTGACGTCAGTGGTATTTTCGAAATTTGTAGGCCACTTCTTTGATTCATACCGTAGGCCACAATTACGATGACGTTTATTGTGTTCGAGGAAAACAATGCATCACCAAATTAATAGGATGGTGGCTTTTTTTCTACAATACCCGAAAATTGTCGGTTCCGTATTGCTGATTAATGACGGGGTCCAAAACCGGATCGTGGTCCCTCTCCCCCAGGTAAAGGATCTCGGGACGAACGGCCACCCCTTGACAGAAGTTCGTTGACTTCTGTTCCCGAAACGGACTGTCAGATGGGGCGTCGACTTAAATTCGTGTTAAACGACAACGGTCACGTTTTTTCCTACCTCTACGTTGCCTTCCACGCAAACTGTGCGTGCGTTATGGCAGGGAACGCGCCTTCGAACATTGACATTTACTAATTCAGTCTGTTTCATTGAATTTGTCTTCATATCAACTCAATCTCATATCTTTAAATCACTCAAATATTGTATCATATATATATATATATATATATATATATATATATATATATATATATATATATATATATATATATATACAATATATATAACTAATACAAGGTCAAAAGTTAAATTCATGGGTGAGATCTCGGAGCCCTTCGAAATTAAAACTGGAGTGAGACAAGGGGATGGACTCTCGCCACTTTTATTTAACTGTGCTCTAGAAAAAGTAATACAGGAGTGGCGTGAAAAAAAGTCGGCCCTGAATATTGACCAGCCCATTAAACTGGGGAGAACCAACATCAAAATTGATTGTCTGGCATTTGCTGATGATCTAGCAATTTTAGCTCAAGATGTATTAACGGCACAGAAACAGATTGAAATCCTAAAAGAAACAGCAGAAAAGGTAGGACTCCAAATTTCCTTTGAAAAGACACAATACATTACCTGCAACAGACTAAGAACGCCATTTCTAAAAACAAAATATGGTAACATCAGACGAGTCTCTCAATTCAAATATTTGGGTGAAATAATCATGGAAAATGGGTTGGAGGGAGCGGGCAATAAGGGTAGATGTCAAAAAATGGAAACGGCATTGAGATTTACACAAAACATTTACAACAAAAAATGCCTATCTAAAAATACAAAACTGAGACATTACAACACAGTTATTAAGCCAGAATGTCTATATGCTGCGGAAACGCTCATTTTGAATAGAAAGAGGGACATCGAGGACATTGAAAAGAAGGAAAGAAAAATCATAAGAAAAATCCTAGGGTCCAAACAAATAAATAGTACAACATACCGACTTCGAGAAAACCAAGAAATCAAACAATACACAGATATACATAGCGATATGAGAAAAAGAAGACTTAAGTTTTACGGACCCATAAAACGGATGAATCCGAGTAGGTTAACTAGACAAATAGTCGAATTTTATGAAAATAGGAGTAAAGCTAAAGTAGAAATAATTAAATGGATTGCTGCAATTAAAGAGGACCTAAGATCAGCAAATATTACACAAAGTGAAATTCAGGATAGAGGCTGTTTCAGACACAAGGTTAACGTTTGGAAGGTTGGCCAGAGAGAGGGATGTAGGAAGACTGGAACAGCTTGGTCTGACGAAAGGAAACAAGCTCATAGCGAAAGAATGAAATCAGTATGGGCACAGAGGAGGGCTAGCAGCAACAAGCGCCTCTAATTGTACTTCGCGTGGTCCACCAGGGCCCATACGTGAATAATAAAATAATATCTATATATATATATATATATATATATATATATATATATATATATATATATATATATATATATATCAGCCCGTGTCGATCCACTGCAGGATGAAGGCCTTTTCAACATGTTTCCAACTTTCACGGTCCTGGGCTTTCCTCGGCAACTCTGGTCCAATATACTTAACGATGTCATCAAGCCATCATGCCTTCGGTCTTCTTCACGAACGTTTGCGATCAAGCCGTGTCCACTCCAGGATTGCCTTGGTGCATCTGTCGTCCCATCGCCTCGCCCCCATATGGTCTTCCCATCCCCATTTCAATTGCTTTACTCTTCCAATGATGTCACGGACTTTCGTTTGTTCCCTGATCCATGCGCAGGACTTTCTGTCTCGTCTTGTAATGCCAAGCATACCTCTTTTCATTCACCTCTGTGCTACCCGAAGTTTTTGAATTAATTGCTATATGAGTGTCCAAGTTTTACTTCTGCATGTCATAACGGGTAAGACGCACTGATCGAACACTTTTCTTTTCAGGCAACGTGGGAGCCTGCTCTTAAACACCATGTTGAGCCTGCCAAATGCCTGCCAGCCACATTTAATACGCCTTTCCACCTCCCGAGCGGTATTCCCCTCCACGGTATTCCTCTTTCCTAAACCATCCACGTACCGTAGTTCCTAGTTCCGTCACTTTTGCACGGGTTAGAGACAAGTTTTCAGAAACTCTCAGAAACATTTGGATGACGTTTTAAATAACCTTCGAGTCAAGACCTTCTTGGCTTATTATCGATGAATGGGGGTTTTCGCCTTTCGCTTATCGTTATCACCTAAAAGTTTTACACTTTCAACTAATTTTTGTTTGGTTACAGGGAACCCCTGCCTGTAACAATAAAAAATCCATTCCACTAACTCATTTTCTTCTTGATCATTCAGAACAGTTGATGGTCCTGGTGGTTTGTCGCTATATATTGTTTTTTGTTTTTTTGCTCTGATTTTTGACTCCGGTATGTTATATTTCCTGGAAACCTCGGCAACTGTCATTTCACCACACTTTTACGTCTGCTTTATTATAATAATATCTAGTATTTTTGTTCACTTATTTTTTTTTGTTTATTAATTTTTGATTTATTATTTACTTTATCCATTGTTTATTTTTTACCGAGATCTTTTTGTGTCACCTTTTTTCACACACTCACTGGCACAAAAGGCATACTTTTCTCCTTTTATAACCAGTGAATTTTTAATAATAAATAACAAATTAAAAAATTGTTGTACACGTCAAATTGCTATGCCATTACTTATTTTAAAGTTTAAAGTACTAGCCATATTTTTTTTTAATTGTAAAATTTTATATATCGTTTATTTATAATATAGCTAAAAAAAAATCCGCAGTACTACCCATACCTGCAGTTATACCCCCACTTACCCTATTTAACTCAGGTAATAAATCCTTTTTTAGTCAATATATCCTAATCCTATGCATATAGCTAACATACAAATGCAACAAAGTCGCATTCATAGATAAAACTACTAAACTAGATAAATAATTTTATTGGCATATCAGTGAAAACAAAATTATCGTGAACAAATAGCGAAAAAGTTTTGCAATTGCGGTAAAATTTCAGGAATCCTGCAATTTTATCGATAAATTATTCCACACATTTTAAAAATCCACTTACACTTTTACGATAGCTCTGCTTGTTTTGCTTTTTCCTTGTTTTCATATTGCTGTATTCTTGATAACAAATATTGTTCAGGGAATATTAAATTCAGGGAAATACATTTTTTATATTTCTCGTTTTTACATACATATTCACCTGAATTGGATCCCCGTGACTTTTGGTCATTCTTAACAATGAAACTGAGGATGTGAGGAACGTGTTTCAACCTTTGAATATGAAACTAACAGGAAGGAGCTTTGCCTATCCTAATGCGCATATAAACTTACTCATTGACTCATTGTTTTGGAATTTTGGTAGTTGGTGATCAAACTTAGAAGTTTAATAGTAGATTTGAACAATTTTAGTGTCAATTCTTCTATTGGAACCTTTGGTGTGAAACGACGCACGTTTCGCTAACCATGTTAGCATCATCAGGAGATGATTTAATCTAATTTAAGATTAAGTAGTGGTAAATCTCTTCAAGTTTACAATTTTAGTGTGTTTTAATCAATAATAAATCCCGAATAAGTGTACTGGAATACTCTTTTTGTGTGTTCTAGAGTAAATACATATTAATACTTTTTATATAGACAATCAAAGCAATAATATCGGAAGTAAGGCAAATACACAAAATATTGTTAGTCTTGTGGTTGTTCCCTGATATGAAAAAATCAAAATTCAGGAGTAACATTACATAGATAAGTGCTTTTAATTCTACATTTGTCAATTATTTTTGAAATAAAAACGTATTTTGTTTGAATGAAACTTTAAAAAACATGTGCTATTGATATTAAAATTATAAAAACACTAAAACAACAATTCCAAAGTTACCTCGGATTTGGGATGTCACTGTCATTAACTGTGACTACGTAATTTAAAAAAAATGGATGTAAAAGTAAACAGTATTAAGTAGTAAACATATCTTTATTAAAAGTAACAGATTTAATGAAAAAGAAACAAAAAATTAATCATCATCTTCACAAAATGCACATACCAAATATGGATTTTTATTCTCTTTATAACAGATACCATAAACCCATTTCTTGCATGTGAAACACTGTAACCAGTCTACTCCCTTATATGTGCTCCATTTTGTTTTACAAATAGAACATACATCGTCATCTTTGTTTTTCTTCTGTGATTGAGAATGTTTAGGTTAAGACTCAACTGACTGCCTCGGTTCTTCATTAGCCAGTGGCATCACTTGACCTGGCCTAATTTTTTACCACGCTTACGACTTCGTTCATTCGTCACACCCCGATTTTCTCGTAAGAGATCAATGAGAGATGAATCCAAAACTCGCGCGTTAGACGTGGAAGGGCTTACTATATTAGTTAGTCTTTTTTCTTCAACGACTTCATTAGAATCTCTATATTCCGACGCATTCAATTTACGATATAATAGAGCCCTGGTGGTTTTTTTTTGAATTTTTTAATAGTCCTACCTTCTATGCGGAATGGAATCGTGTTGTTTTTAGTGACGAGTCCCGTTTCTGTATAGGTGGTTATGAAGGCCGTAAGAAGATATCGCGGAGAACGACGAAATCCGGAGTTCTTCATGGAGAGCCAGGTGCATGGCACAGTGGGTGTTATGGTCTGGGATGTCATCGCTCATGATAGTAAGTCACCTCTAGTTTTTGCCCGAGGTAGTATAACGGCTCAGCGGTATGTCAAAGAAATTTTAACCCTCATGTGTTACCCTACCTTCCACCCGTTGGACGTGTTACTTTACGTCATTTTGAAGGAGTCCAAATCAATTTACTGCCTTGCATAGGTCGAAGATTGTTCAGATTGTCGCACCATGAATGAATGGTGCGTGAAATTCAAGTAGCATGGGTCACTATAACTCAAGAGGAAATTGACAACCTAATTAGATCAATGCCTAGACGCCTCCATGAATGTATACAAAGTGGAGATCGATCCACCCATTACTAATTGTACCTCCCTAAGTCGTAGTAATTAGATCTTCAAATTTTAATCAGTACTGTTTAACAATAACAATAACAATAAATCTATAAAATATTTTTAAATTTCTTGGTGTTCCTTTTTCTATATCATTTAGTATATTCCATATGTTCCTTTCTTTCAATAAAATACAATAATAATATTTTATTTGGTTATAGAAATATAGGAAATTAAATTTGTTCGGTTACTTATTGCCCAATCTGTATAAACAACTACTTTCAGTGTGGCATTTTAATATTATCAATGTTGTCTTTATTGTTATTGATAATAATACTCTATAACTACGCAGTATTTCAAGAATGTATTAAGTAATGTGATAAACACTAAAATATAAGTTTTTTTTTTAATATGGATCAAGAAAATCAATGTTCTTTATTGTTATCGTATTCTAAAAGAATACGATGATTTGTATTGTTGTATTTGGTTAGGTTATTGTTATCGCGTTTGAAAAATAAAGGCGTTGTTTTATTTGAGTCATATTTTGATACTACACACGTTGCATCAGGTACATAACTACTTTTCGTTTTAGTTTGCATGTAGTAATATTATATTTATGTAGTATAAAAATACCCGGAATTGTTAAACAAAACACAAAAGAAATAATTTATTCAATAAAATTTACTGTGTCGCCTTCAAAGCGAGCCCCATCAAGTACAATACAACATACATAAATAATAAATAATACATACATAATATAAAATAATACATACATAAAGAAAATATGAAAACAATCAACATAATGAAATAGAAAAAGATTTCCAAAAAAATAACACCCGAAACTTTTACAAAACATTTAAAACTAAATTAACAGGCTATCAACCGCAGAGCCTATGCTTTCAAAAGGAAAACGGACAATTAGCTCTAAATAACCAAGACAATTGCAAAGAACTTGCGAAATATTTTGAACAAATACTAAACTGTCCTGAGCCCTTAAACAAATTACCAACACTAAACCCTAAACAAACAAATCCAGATTCATTACCACCGAATGAAGAGGAAATAATTAGGCAAATCAAGCGGCTTAAAAATAATAAAGCTTCTGATGAAGATGGAATCACTGCTGAACTTTTGAAATCCGCTGGTCCAGGTACAATCAAGGAAATAACCAAAATTCTACAAGAAGTTTGGCGAACCGAACGGATTCCGGAAGACTGGAAAGATGCTCAAATCCATCCACTACATAAGAAAGGAGATAGAACGGATGTAAACAACTATAGAGGAATATCTCTTCTCCCAGTTTGTTACAAGATTCTATCTCAATGTCTACTAGACAGAGCACAGGGACAGTTAGAACCGAACATTGGTGAATATCAAGCAGGTTTTCGACCGGGCAGATCCTGCCCTGAACAGATCCTGAATCTAAAGTTGATTCTAAAACATCAAAAACTGTACAATAAAAATCTCGTCTGTACATTTGTGGATTTCAAAAAAGCATATGATTCTATTGACCGCGAATCTTTATTCCGAATCTTGAAAGAACAAGGACTAGATCTGAAAACGCTGGCAATTATTAAAGCAACGTTAACTAACACGAGGTCAAAAGTTAAATTCATGGGTGACATCTCAGAGCCCTTCGAAATTAAAACTGGTGTGAGACAAGGGGATGGACTCTCGCCACTCTTATTTAACTGTGTTCTAGAAAAAGTAATACAGGAGTGGCGTGAAAAAAAGTCGGCACTGAATATTGACCAGCCCATTAAACTGGGGAGAACCAACATTAAAACTGATTGTCTGGCGTTTGCTGATTTTGGCTCAAGATGTATTAACGGCACAGAAACAGATTGAAATCCTAAAAGAAACAGCAGAAAAGGTAGGACTCCAAATTTCCTTTGAAAAGACACAATACATGACCTGCAACAGACTAAGAACACCATTTCTAAAAACAAAATATGGTAACATCAGACGAGTCTCTCAATTCAAATATTTGGGTGAAATAATCATGAAAAATGGGTTGGAAAAAGCGGCCAATAAGGGTAGATGTCAAAAAATGGAAACGGCATTAAGACTTACACAAAATATTTACAACAAAAAATGTCTATCTAAAAACACAAAACTGAGACATTACAACACGGTTATTAAGCCAGAATGTCTATATGCTGCAGAAACACTCATTTTGAATAGAAAGAGGGACATCGAGGAAATTGAAAAGAAGGAAAGAAAAATCATAAGAAAAATCCTAGGCCCCAAACAAATAAATAGCACAACATACCGACTTCGAGAAAACCAAGAAATCAAACAATACACAGATATACATAGCGATATGAGAAAAAGAAGACTTAAGTTTTACGGACACATCAAACGGATGAATCCGAGTAGGCTAACTAGACAAATAGTCGAATTTTATGAAAATAGGAGTAGAGCTAAAGTAGAAATAATTAAATGGATTGCGGCAATTAAAGAGGACCTAAGATCAGCAAATATTACACAAAGTGTAATAAATTCAGGATAGAGGCCAGAGTTGGCCAGATTGGCCAGAGAGAAAAATGTAGGAAGACTGGAACAACTTGGTCTGACGAAAGGAAAAAAGCTCATAGCGAAAGAATGAAATTAGTATGGGCTCAAAGGAAGGCTAATAACAACAAACGCCTCTAATTGTACTTCGCGTGGTCCACCAGGGCCCACCCGTGAATAATAATAAAATTTACTGTGTTGCCTTCAAAGCAGGCCCCATCAAGTACAATACAACTATGCCATCGTCACTTGGCCCACTCATCTATATATTGTTCGTAGGCTGATTCAGTTATGGCCTTCATCTCCTTGAACAATTTTTTTTATGGCCTCAATTGACTCAAAACGCCTTTCTCGAAGTGGTAATGTTTGCTTGGGGAACGGGAAAAAGATACACGGGTTATATCAGGTGAGTACGGTGCTTGATCGATGACATTTGTTGAGTGATTCATTATCATGTTGCAAGATCCATGTATTGTGCATCCACAAATCTGGCAGTTTTAGGCGAATATTCTCACTCAAACGCCTCATGACGCCTAAATAGTATTTCTTATTCACCTTTTGTCCGTCTGGAAGAAATCCAGAGTGCGCCATACCAGGGTAATCGGAAAAAACTGATTTCTGAACAACTTTGACGCGGTTTCGATGCGTTTCAAAAAAGCGGCCCCACTAGTGGGGCACGTTGGGTAACTTGGAGCGCTCTCGCACTTACGACAATAACTTTTAAACTTGTACTCGGATCGTTTTTACACCGTTAGACTTTTTAGAAAAGACTGGACTTTAACTGAATAAGAATCAATTAAATCTGATGCATATTCTTGAAATTATGGAAGATCAAGCGAAAAGTTGCTCAACTAGCCCCACTCCACCCTAATATGTTCTTTCGACTGCTCAGTTTTTAGTCTTATGAATTTCTTATTTAAACATGACATTTTATTAATAAATTTACTATTTACTGCTGTGAACATATTCCCTTGGAAAGTGCACCAATATTCAAGTTAATTTCTTGTAAAGATTGTACGCCTGAATTTTAAGCTTCATTAGGTAGGGTTATCATATAAATAGAACATAGTTTAGTTTTAGAATTAGATTAAATCATCTCCTGATGATGCTAACATGGTTAGCGAAACGTGCGTAGGGAAGTTTAAAAAAGTGATTTGGTATTTAGAGGTAAGTCTCTTTAACATTTCATATAATTTAATAATCTCCTCGTATCAAAAATATCGGTTGATGGCAAATGTTCTGTTGTACCAGAATAAACGAACAAAGAGCGCCGACCACGATAATAACACAACGCCGAAGAAAGAGACTATATAGTTGTCGGTTATCAATTGGTTGTTGCGATTCGGTGAGGCCCGGTTTACGTCGAAAACCGGTCGAATAACAATTCGCAGAATTGGTTTCGCAAACAGATTGAATGCAGGCCAGGGGCGTGCGGCCGTGCTTTCCCGCCCGCCAATGACCCATTAATACAAGATTAATCGATCCGGTGGATCGTTGATGATTGAACCATTGGGTAATGATCGGGTCGGTCAGTAGAAAGGTACTTAAGATCAATCGCGATCATTTCTAAATTTAATTCAAGTGGCTAGCTGCTCCACGGTTTGTTTAAAGCTAAATAAATGTTTTCTAATTTATAAAATAAAATCTTATTATATTAAATTCGGTGCCTAACTAAAATAAGAAGAGAACGAGCAAACAAAAATTACCAAAAATCATTTTATACCAGGTGCGGCGGTTAATAATCTTTATTTTTTAACAGATATCGCTGGAAAAAAGTGTTTGTTCACAGACTAATCTCTTATGTCACTTTGTTGCTACGACAGTACCTTTCCGTACGAAACGCCATTGATGTTTAATCGATTTCGAGTTAGCGAAAAATTTTTTTCTTGTGGTAAATATGTCGAGTTTCGAGCCAAATAAAGTGCCTTTGCGGTCCGAACTGCTGTTCGTGTGGAAACTTACGGTAAAAAAGAGGAGCTTTACCACTAAATACCAAAATACTTTTTTTGAACTGCTCGACGCACGTTTCGCTAACCATGTTAGCATCATCGGGAGATGATTTAATCTGATCCTGATCATGAGATTGTTCCTGATATGGGAATTGTCAAAAATACGATTTATTTTTTTAGGGAATCAGTTTTGCGTCGGAAATATGCACCAAAAATCACATTGCTGTGTGAAACAAGGTGATCCCAAAAATATAAAATTATTTCATTGTTTAAGAAGCATGTCATTCAAGTTGTGAAAGGCCTGGAAAAGCTTTCTCAAGAAGGGAATTCCGGGAAGAAAACTGGCTTTTCAATTGTTATCTGCAGTTGGAAACATCACATTCATATTAGCTTTATGTATTATAGACAAGTACAATTCCGTACTGTCGCGAACATATCGCCGTCTAAAACCCTGGACTTAATCAAGTGTGCAGAGCACATGCAAACAATATCAATTGCGGTTACAAAACACAGACGTTCTGCCGAAGAACGCAGTGAGGAACTATTAAAGTCAGCTAATGAAATAGCTGAAGATTTCAACTCAGAGCTGCGTCTTCCACGGGCTGCAGGTCGCCAAAACTACAGGGCAAATCATCCAGCGCTTTATTAAGCGAGTATTTTCGCCGCTCGCTATATGAGCCCCATTTGGACTCGTTATTATCCTCAGTGGAAGGGAGGCTTAGCCAAGATCGATCGCCGGTGTTTGCTTTATCGTTGTTACACCCTGCTCAGATAGCAAAAATTACAGCTCCAGATTTAAAAATTCGTATAAAAGAAGTCTTCAAATTTTAAGAATTAGAGGGCAGCATTGACGATATGCAAACTCAACGATAAACATTAGCGTAGTTAAATGTTGGTCGCCGAACCATTTGTGATTGTCTGCATGCCCAGGAAAAGGTCCAGAAGGCAGGAAAATGGGTACCACATTAGCTGAACGACAGATAGATGGAAAAGCGAAAAACTGTGTGCAACATTTTGCTTTATCGGCATGAAAAAAAAACTTTTGTGCATCGGATCGTGGCTGGGGATGAAAAATGGGTATATTTCGAGATCTCAAAACGCAGAAAACCATGGGTTGACCCAGGACAACCATCAACATCGACCGCAAGAACGAATCGCTTTGGGAAGAAGATGCTGTGCACTTGGTAGGATCAGAAAGGAAATGCATTTGAACTATGCATTGATGGAAAAGCCCCCAGAATGGGCTACAAGACACGGAAAAGTGATTTTGCAATACGACAACGCTCCATCACACAGCGAAAGCGGTCAGAGACATCATTTCTGCACTTGGCTGGAAACTCTTGCCCCACTCGTACCCACAAGACTTGGCTCTCCCGACTACCACTTGTATTTATCGATGTCTCATGCACCTTCCATGAAACATTTCAACACTTGGGGTTTTGAAAAAAAAATTGTCATAAATATATATACGCGGTTCTAGATTCCATTAGGAATTGTAGCTGCTCAATTCTTTTGAGCTCTAGAAACTCATTTCTTGTGGTGAGTTGGACCACGTTCCTCCATTCTTTACTCATTCTATCCTATTGTTTGTCGTTGCTTCTACCGTTATTTTCTTCCACATATCTCGGTCCTGTATCTTTTCCTACCATGCTTGTATTTCCAATTTCCTTATGTCCTCCCTCTTGTATTAATATCTGGTCTCCACATTGTAATTTTTTTTTACTACTTTGTTATCTTCCATTCTTCTTATATGGCCAAACCAGCGAAGTCTTTGCATTTACATGGTCTTCACTATATCTTCTCCTTTCAAAATGGTTATCTTATCTGAGGCGTACTCAATACATATTTATATATTAATTCATTCTACTTCTATGTTTTCGTCTTCTGGACTGTCTGTCAGTCGTTTCCTTACTTCTTCTTATAGTGACTCCTTACCTGTTATCATCTGACGTGAATTCACACCATCTATCATTCTTTACTTAAGCTTCGCTATCACTAGAATGTGGTCTGTACCCACGTCTGCTCCTCGGAACGATCTTACATCTGGTATCATTTTTTGTCCATGAGGATGTGGTCTATCTGGTTTCCTGTCGTTCTGCCTGGGATTAGCCATGTTACTTTATGCTCCGTTTTATGTTGGTATTTTGTGCTAACTATATACATGTCCATTTCTGTTGCTAAGTTTCCCAGTCTCGTTCAATTATTATTTATTTCGTTCAATTTTTTTTTGTCATAAATGGAAAGATCATTTATAGGTTTTATAACAAAACTATTTTTATTTGTTTTCCTTATAATTAAAAATTTATATCAAATTGAAAATAATTTTTTAAACCTAGTACCGATGACGCGCCGAAAGTTCCCGAAAAAACTCGAGAGCGTGTGACGTCTCAACGTTTATCTCCCTTCAACATTACAGACAGCTGATGCGAGTGTTTTAGTTTTTAATCAACTTATTCTTGTTATTATTATCAGTGTATTGGTAAATTTATTGAAAATGTCAAATCTAATTAGTAATCGTACCTGTTTTGTGCCATTTTGTACGAATACTACAAAAAAATCCCAAAAAAATGTTTTTAAATGTGCCATATCGAGTGTCTTGAATTTTTCTTAGTTTTTCATTAATAATTAAGGTAACTGTATAAGCTTTATTCAGAACGTTATGTTCTGGACATATACGTCCTTTCACCGTGCAAATATAAATTTTGCGGTTAAATTGAACATAACCTATAGCCTTGTCACCGTAACTTTCGCGTGACACCATATAGATAGTTTATTAAAATTAATTTTTCTTATTTACATTTGCATTATTATTATTTTAAAAAACCCAAATTGATGCTTTAGCACCTAGAACTGCAGCTGAATTGAACCGAATGTCATTCTTGAGAAAATGTGTGACCATAAAAATATCCATACCAGGTATATAATCAGAATTGGCCTTTACGACCTCTTTGTCACACATTACTAAATTCAATTAGTAACCAACACATTTTTTTTAAACTAAACTTTCATAATTTTGACAGTATATACACAGGTAAAAGGACGTTGACAGTACTACCGTGCAAACATTTTAACATAATGACGTCACAAACATGACAGTCAATCGTGGCGCTTTCGTAGTCACGTGATTTTATTTTATATTCTATAAATCGTAATTCATTTATAATTAATTGCAAACATTTTTGTAAAAATGTTTTTCGCATCGATTATCAATATTATTTATGATGAAGTTTTAAAGTAAAGAAAAAAAATTCAAAATTATTGTTTTTTGTTCAAAAACCCAATTATGGAGATGTCGAAAAATGACTTGGCGACTGGAGCACCTCAAAAGATGTACGGGTTTTCTGGAATGGCATCCACAAATTACCAAAAAAAATGGGGACAATGTACAGCGATGGCGCATGCTCTGAATAAACCATTTTTTATCTTTCTCCCAAATTAAACGCGTTTTTTTGAAACAAGAAAGAAATAATAATTATTATCCAACACACCTGGTATAATGTAGTTGACCTGGTGGAACTCTCATTGCGAAGGCATTGTCACTGATCGAATGATAGAATGTCGAGATTAATAAATAAATACCATTGGTAAGGCAAAAAAATAATTTACTTTTTTTGTCGGCGCGTGTAGTTATTAAATTCACATTGAAAAATGTTTAAAATATCTATAAAAGTACGAAAAGACCATTGTCATAAAAATAAAAGGAATTTTCCGAAAAAAAATGTAATTCGCAACACCATTAAAATATTTCAGTATCTAATAATTCACTATTAAATTACTTGCGTAATATATTATTTAGTGCTCGAATGATAAACAGTACGTATACCTGATAGCGGTGATTAACACATTTTTACATTTACCAATTCGCTCGTAAATTATTGTTAATCACTAATGCAATATGCTGCATTGAATACAAACAAAATTATTTTGAATCATTTTCTGTTTATTTTTTTATGGGTTTTACATTGTTAACGAGTACCTTTAGCTAACAAAGTAACAAACAGACGTCATGTACCTGATATCGATGGGTAAGAGTCAGGATTACGAGGGTCGTTCGAAAATTTGTCAGAATTTGTATAATTGTAAAATTGTATGATTCTCAATTTTTATATTTTCTGAAAAATGGATAAAACTGAAATTAAATGACTTAGCAGGTGTGGCAGTTTCTAATTTTTAGTTTTTTCTTTAAACATGTTTAATTTGAGAGAAAGATAAAAAATGGTGTGTCCATAGTGGATGCCATCCCAGTAAAATCGGTATAGTGCGTTTCAAGATATATCGTTGACCGATTGGATGCAATGCTCTCTTAACAACCCCTCCTGTAACGAAACCCGGAAAAGTTGCAAGAAACGAAACAGGGACCGGTCTAATAAAATAACAGCTAAAAAAAATAATTTTATACCTGATTTAGCAGTTTCGAAATATTTTAATTTAATTCGCATTCTTTTCTTAAACTGTGCAGTTCTATAATATCGATCGTATTTTTTGTTATTTCAAACGTGCTAAAAATGTGGCGTTCTTGACAAGATAATGATCATTGTGCTTCCGGTAGTGCTAATTTTAAAAGAAAACATTTATCGCCCGATGCTAAGAAAATTGTTAAAAATATATGTTTCTTTATTGAATAGGGGATGTAATTTAAAATAGACCCGCAGCAGAAACGTCTTCATTAACGAAAACGCCGTTGTTTACAGTTAAACATATTGTGACGAAGCCACTTAAAGCCAAAAAAGTCCGTAATGATTCTGGTAAAAGCAAATGCTAAAATTTATGCTATGTATGAAGAGCAAACTGTGTCTACATTGCAACAGCGACTAAGAAAAGATGAAACCAACATTTTTTGCACCAGAACTATCCTCCGGAGAATATTATCTTAAATGGGTTTTGCATATCGAACCATTAATAAAAGACAAATATTAATGGAATCACAACGATTGCGACGATGGCGGTTTGACTACTTAAACTCTATAAAAAATACAGGTTAGAAAATCGTCATATTATCTACCTTGATGAAACATGGTTCGACACACATGAGACGCCAGCAAAAGGATGGGTAGATACATCAAGAAAATGCCAAACCAAAACCCCATCGAACAAGGGAAAAAGAATTACAATTTTACATGCTAGTTCCGAGAATGGATGGGTTCCAAATTGTTTAAGGTTGTCCTCCAAATATATTAAGCATTCATCTTTGGACTACCATGACGACCCCACAGCAAAACTTTTTGAAGATTTGTTTATAAATAGCCTTTTGCCCAATGTACGTAAGGAAAACGTAATTGTAATGGACGATGCTAGTTATAATCGCAAAAAAATAAAGTTCCTAATGCAAATAACACTAAATTGGATATTCAGAACTATATTTAAAAAACGATATATACTTCGAAAATTCATATTAAAAATGTGATCTAGAAATATTAAAGACATTTAATATTAAAAAGGAATATGTATGTGATACTATTGCTGCCGATATGAGACATACGGTTTTATGCCTTCCCCCATATTACTGTATGTTTAATCCAATTAATCATATGTGACATCAGAATAAATCCAATGTTAGAGCAGAAAACATTTCTCCGACTGTAAATGCAAGTGCTGCAACATTAATTCGGAAGGTTGTAGATAGTATTCCCAAAGAAAGTTGGATAAATTCGATTAACCATGTTATTAAAATCGAAGATTCCTATGTATCATTTACTAATAATATAGAACCACTTATTAATGTAGATCAAAGTGACAGTGAGAGCGAAGTGACAGAGAGAAACCGAATTAAATGTATAATTAAATTTAAGTTATAATTTTGATTGTACTAATAGATAAATTTAATGATTTATTTATTTATTTTTATTGTACTAATAAATTCAAAATAAACAAGCCAATACACAAAGTTTTAGTCATACATAATAATAATAATCATAATTTAACAATATTTTATTTTTCCCAAACTTATTTAGAAGTTAAACCACTCCGGTTCTAGGGCCTTTTAAGAAACTAGGAATATTTTTTTGAGATTTATTGGGGCAATTAACATTTTTTCCGAGGGGGTCCAGTCATCAAGACATTTTTCGACATCTCCATAATTGTTGAAGTGTTTCATGGAAAGTGCGTAAGATATCGATGAAAACAAGTGATAGTCGGAAGGGACCAAGTCTGGTGTGTACGGCGGGTGTCTCTGACCGCTTTCGTTGTATGAGATGGGGCGTTGTCGTTCTGCAAAATCACTTTTCAATGTCTTGTAACCCATTCTGGTTGCTTTTCGCGCAATGCATGATTCATATTGATCATTTGCTGACGGTAGCGAATGGTATAACTGTTTCACCTAGTTTCAAGAGCTCGTGATACACGACACCCTTCTCATCCCACCAAATGCACAGCATTGTATTATTTCCAAAGCGATTCGATCGTGCGGTCGATGTTGATGGTTGTCCTGGGTTAATCCAAGATTTTCTGGGTTTTGGGATCATGAAATATATCCATTTTTGTCTCCAGTCGAGATTCGATGCAAAAAGTCTATATTTCATGCCGAGAAAGCAAAACTTCGAACGCCGTTTTTCGCTTTTCCATTTGTCTGTCGTTTAGCTGATATGGTGCTCATTTTCCTGCCCTCTGGATCTTTCCCATGCAACAAAAATGGTTCAGCGACCAACATTTAACCTCTCTGCCTTTTATTGTTGAGTTCGCATCCAACACCTTCTCCCAACAATGTTTGCAAATAGGCATCTTCATTTTTGAAATGAAACTTCTTAGTCGGCGATTCGATAATTAGACGAGAATTGAGAGTGAAATTTCAAGGACGCGTCACGTTTAGGCACATTTTGTTACATGAGAGAGAAGAAGGATATAACGTAGAGAGAAGGAGAAAGAGAGCTATACATTCCGAAGCCACGGGAGTGGAGCAAAAGAGAGCGATGTATACAAAGCGATCGAATAAGATAGTGTTGCGAGTTGTAGATGTACGCGTCAGACGCTATATATGAATAGCTGAGGTACAACGCATTGTGTAATTTGAGAGGTTTCAGTTCTATCACGTATACGGTGCTGCACGCGCAAAATTTTCTTTTCGGTTGACCTGGGCGTTGCCAGCGTCTTGCGTTGGGACATTGTCACCGTAAGTTTCCATAAAAATACGACGGTTTTCACTCGCATTTTCCTTTTGATTAACCGCCGGTCGCGTTGGTGCGGACGTTAAGAGTAGCGGCCTGCCGCTGCTGTGCCGAAACGGCATTGGAGCGGTAGTTGGTTCGATTCCAGCCCTCGGATGGTTGTTTTTCTTTCTTTCTTCTGTTTGTTTACTTCCTAAATGTTTGTGATTGTTTCACTACCTGATGCCTTCTGAGAAGTTGGTCACCGGCCAGTCGGTAGGCTTTCCGATAGACTTATGGGTGAGCACATAACCAAGGGTTAGCCTGAGGGGGGTGCTGGTCTGGGTTGTCGGTGGCTGATGACCGTGGTTCGGAACCCATGTTAAGCTGTAGGTCCAGTCGCTAAATAGTCTTGTAGTTGCTGATGCGTCTTTAACCGTAAATCTTTTCCTTTCTTTTTAATTAACCAAGAAAAGCAGTTCGTAAATGCTGTTTATTTGGTTCGAAAGTCGACATGCTTACGACGTGAAAAAAAATACGCTAACCCGAAATCGTTTAAACATCAATGGCATTTTGAAAGGTATTGTCGTAGTAACAAAATGACATAAGAAATTAGACTGTGAACCGACCGTTGTTTCCAGCACCACTTCTTAAAAAAATGATGAATTATTAACCGTCACACCTGATAAAAATGGTACCACTATCCCCTCCCTTTGCTACTGTTTCTTTAATTCTGTTTCCAAAATACCACCAAATTAGGTAGCGACTTGTATTACACCTGCAAGTTTCAACTTTTTATTTCGAAACGTTTCAAATCGTCAAAGTTAATAAGAAATTTAATTTTGGAACTTCGCAAAGACAAATAATCATTTTCATTACTTACCAGGTATGTAAATATGAAACCGGAATTTTTGTATCGAAAATACACGTTTATTGTATGAAAATGATAAAAAATATTTTATTCGAAGTACGAGGGTTGATCAATAAGTACCTGTGTTTGAAATAAAGACGTAATTTTTTTCACAAATTTATTTTTATTTTTCAACGTAGTCTCCTTTTAGGTCTATACACTTTTCCAAGCGGTTCTCCAACTTTTTTAAGCCGTCTAAAAAATACAATTTTTCAAACTCTCTAAAATACGCTTCTGTCTCGGCGATAACCTCTTCATTTGAGCTGAATTCTTTTCCTGCGAGCCATGTTTTCAAATTGGAGAACAGAAAAAAGTCGCTGGGTACCAGGTCGGGCGAGTAAGGTGGGTGCGGAAGCAATTTGTAGCGCAGTTCGTGCAATTTGCCCTCGATAGTTACAGATGAATGTGCCGGTGCGTTATCGTGATGGAAGAGCACTTTTTTCTTAGCCTAATGGGGCAGTGTCTCCTTCAATTTCTTATCGAATCTGTGCAACAATTCACTGTAGTACTGCCCTGAGGCATCTATGAAGATTAATCCTTTGGAATCACAAAAAATCGTGATCATAACCTTTCCGACTGATGGAAGCGTTTTTGCCTTCTTCGGAGCAGATTCCAGGTTTCATCAACGGAAAAAGACCTGTGGATTTCGCTTAAAGCGGTCCAAACACTGCTTTGACGTTGTTAGTCGTACCCGCTTGATGTCGACCGTGAGCAATCGCGGCACCCATCGGGCCAACACTTTCCTCACACCTATCTTATCATTTTAAATTTTGATTGCCGTTCCGTACAAGACAATTACGGCCTCAGCTACTTCGCGCACTTTCGTTTGGCCATCAACGAGATTCTTTTCGACGATTTCCTAGATAACCACGTCTAAAGGGCGTCCTGGCCGTTCTTCTTCGAAAACAGTTTAAAGGTACGACCACGCTTAAACTCGTTAAACCAATATCTCACGGTTGTCATAGATGGTGAAGGGTTCCCATAGACAGCATCCAACTTCACTTTTATTTCATCGCATGTGTTTCCATCCAAAAATAAAAAACGAATTACGGATCGATATTGCTCTTTTTCCATTTTATCGAGAAATACAATACACCAATGATAAATTGGCTGTAAAAAAAACTAACCTATGAATTTATCTGAAATTCAGCTTGAGGTCGTTTGCAGTACACAATGGTAATATTAATTTCACTCGTCAACGCCATCTGTTATCAAACGCGGGTCCTTATTGATCAACCCTCGTATTGCCGATCGTTAACTATACATTTTTCTCACCTGTCTGACAATTTGTGGATGCCACTCCAAAAAAAAATGTCGAGCCAAGTAAAGAGCTGTTCAGCAAGTACGTGTCCCATCGATGTAAATAAATAGTAATCGAACGGAGCCAAGTCTGGTGAGTAAACCGCATGCGAAAGTATTTCTCAACTAAACGCCTTAATCGTTTCCTTGACCAGTTTTGCTGTGTGTGATGTTGCATTATCTTGAAGCAAAATCACTTCACTGTCTTCCATCCAATATCGATTTGGCCTTGAAGTCAATATCGATGGTTCGCTTGGAGTTATCCATGATCTTTTACGCTTAAGATTCTCAAAATATATCCACTTTTCATCACGAATCACAATTCGATAGAGAAATA
The DNA here is from genome assembly GCA_031761425.1 of Cosmopolites sordidus. NCBI lineage: Eukaryota > Metazoa > Arthropoda > Insecta > Coleoptera > Curculionidae > Cosmopolites > Cosmopolites sordidus. The sequence goes on along the minus strand of JARFXV010000252.1, from coordinate 1,031,120 downwards.
ACTTTCCTTTGTACCTGGCGAGTATTATTCCCCATGTGGTTTTTCTCTTTCTCTTTCATTCCCATTTTCCCATCTTCTGGATCTTTCCCATGGCTTTCAAATGCATAGAGACGGTTTCTTGTGTCACATTTATGTGATCCGCGAGTTGATGTTGCGTTTGAGCGTCATCCTCATCCGACAATGCTTGCAATTCGCTGTCTTCACCTTTTTTGGTGGTCCACGTTCTTCGACTACCAAGCGCATGCTCACCGTAAGCTTCGACAAGCATTCGATGCGATTCTGCAGTAGTTTTCTTTAAATGGTAACAGAAGATTAATGGAAATGGCGCCAATGACACGGTTTGACGGTAACTACATTGACAGCTAGAGCCATCTATGGGCAAATTCCGGTTTCATATTTACAGACCTGGTATTACCATAGTAGATTTTGCGATCATTATGGACCACCCTGTATATAGATATACTAAAATTAAATTATATAAATAAGAAAATTATACAAAATTTATCATTAACCAAAAGTGATAATAGCTCCATGTGTTTAATTTATAGCATAATTTTCAAGAATAGCAGCAATTTTAAAGCATAATTTTGGTTACTATGCAGTATAACATGTCGACTTGAAGAAAGTTTAAAATATATAAAATGCTTGATAAAATAAATAGAAGCGATCGGCAATTTCTAGAAACAATAACGGATAGGTTTAAATATACTAGATGATGCGTCAAGCAAATAGACACAGGGGAATCCCTAAAACTTTAACTGTGTACAAATTTTAGAAATATACTAAGCTAGATATATTTAAAAAATGCATTGGTATACTCCGTTTCAAAATATTTCCTTGAAATATGAAATATCTCGTAATGAATCTCGATAAAAATATTCCTAGTTTCATAAAAGGCTGCAGAGCCGGAGTGGTTTTACTTCTGAATAAGTTTGGGAAAAATAAAATATTGTTAAATTATTATTATTATCACAAACATGATTCATCCATCATCTCAGCCTAGGCTGGTCAGCTTTACAATACCAAGATGAGAAAGCAGTTCAGCTTCTCCCATTCAGCCCAGTACCGTACGAACAATGTGGCAAGTTTGCAGAAAGACTGCGAGTTGTCCTACTGTAGTAATCGATTTTGAAACACCAAGAATTTCCAGGTTGTTGGAAAAGGTCTTGCTTATTAGGCTTCCACCTCCACTTTCTGGAGTTTCCATTGATTTTTCAAATCAAATGCAAGATTTTCATACTTTGTGACTTTTTCCATTTCGGTTTTTCTGATGTTGTGAGAGAGTGGTATCGTAATGTCGATTACGAAAGCTCTCTTCTGCTTTTTGCTAATTAGAACAATATCCGGCCTATTATAGTCAACCGTCCGATCTGTTGTAATTGGTTTATCCCAGTAAAGAATGATATCGGCTGACTCAAGTACGGGGGAAGGCGTGTACTTGTAATATGGTGGAGGTATCTTATCAAATAGCGAGTGCTTTAAAGCGATTTGCTGGTGCGTCATTTTCGCTAACTGATTATGCCTGCCTAGGTAGGCATTAGGGGCAAGGACTGGACACGCTCCAATAAGGTGTTCAATCGTTTCTCCCACATCACCTGCACTTGTCGACAACATCCATGTGTAGTGTATGCCTTTCATATTTTTTTTTGTCCCGCGTACCTTATCTTGAATAGCTGTCTGGAAGCCTTCTATTTCTGGATATAATAGTCCATTGCTAAGCCACTTTAGAGACAAATATTTGTTAATGGAGTCATCCTCAAGTGATTTAGGATATCTCCCATATAATGTCTGTTGTTTCCATTTTTGAACGATGTCCTTCCGTGTTGTTCTACTATCAACACGATTTTGTCTATTTAGATTCAGCGGGGTGAAACTCTGGTCCTTCTTTACAATCAGTTTCATTAGTGTGTTATTTGAAGTTAATAAAGTGTTCTCTCATCCTATTCTCCTGATACAGACATAAATTCTTGACCCAGTGCAGACATAAATTCACCCAAGACTATATATCTCAACTTTCTTGGAATATATAGTCTTTTTGTAGATGAACTAGGATGTAAACACCGGAACTTTGTCAATGTTCTTCATGTCAATCTATCCAGTTCATCAAGATCTGCTTCAGACTATTTAACAATGCCAAAAGAAATGTCGGAATTGACACCGCCCTGTCATTGATCGCTTTAATGAGGTTTTCACCGTTCAATTTGGTGTTTAGGAGTTTTGTCAGACGTTTTTGGTACAAAGTGGAAAAATTCTTCTTTAATAGGCTATGATAAAATTTATGGTTTTGAAGCATTCCTAAATATTTGTATGATGATGCTGATGCTAGTTCTTGTATACCGCAGACTCTTGACTGTTGTTTGTTTATTATTCCCTTTTGTATGCTGATAGTGGAGCATTTCTCGAGTCCGAATGATATTTTGATGTCCTTACTAAATATTTCGACTGTTTTTATTTGGCAATCGCACAAAAATTTTTTTGAATAAATGGACATGTGGCTACAGTGCCTAGAGAATCGTAGAACGGTACACATACATTTGTTTACCAAAAGTCTGAAAAAAAACAACCAGCGACGCAGGATTATTCTTCACCTTGACAACGCGAACTCTCACATACCGGACGGAACAACTCAATATTTAACCGGTCAAAACGTGGAACTGATGGGTCATCCGCCGTTCAGGCCTGATTTGGCACCCAATGATTCCTTTTTGTTTCCGTTCGTGAAGAATAAACTACGTAGTCAACGATTTTCGACGCCAGAAAAAGCGGCTGTTGCGTTCAAATGCATGTTTTGGAGATACCTTAATCGGAATGGAAAAAGGGCTACGAAAATTGATTCAAATGTATGTAAAAGTCTATTGATCATCACGGAAAATATTTTGAAAAACAATAAAACTATTTTCAGTTATATATATTTGTTCTTTTTTATTATTCTGGATACGTAAAGAGCAACCCTCGTAAAAATCCCATAACAGATAAGAATGCATAAAATCTTGGACTGGATCCAGAAAAATGTGTGCCTCAAAGTCTCTTATAACACATGGGCTGAAAAGTCCCGGGCCTAATAAAGAAAACACAGTTTTTTTGGTTCAAAATTAGCTTTATTCATCAACGTAATCTCCATCAAGAGCAACGCAATCATTCCAGCGCCGCTCTAACATTTCAATACCACTTTTGTAGAATGATTTATCTTTTGCCTCAATATAGGCCTCAGTTTCAGCGATAACCTCTTCATTCGGGCGAAATTTCTTACCGGCGAGCATTTTTTCAGGCCTGCGAACAGCCAGTAGTCGCTGGAAGCCAAATCTGGCAAATACGGTGGATGTGGGAGCAATTCGAAGTTCAATTCATGTAGTTTTGCCATTGTTTTGATTGACTTGTGACACGGTGCGTTGTCTTGATGAAACAAAATTTTTTTCTTTGCCATATGCGGTCGTTTCTTTGCAATTTCGGCCCTCAAACGCTCCAATAACGCTATATAATATTCACTGTTAATGGTATTTCCTTTCTCAAGATAGTCGATGAATATTACACCACGCACATCCCAAAATACCGAAGCCATAACCTTTTCAGCCGATTGTTGTGCTTTCGGGCGCTTTGGACGAGGTTCACCAGTTGCTGTCCACTCAGATGACGATCGTTTTGATTCCGGAGTGAAGTGATGGATCCATGTTTCATCCATTGTCACATATCGACACAAAAATTCCGGTTTGTTACGTTTAAACATGGCCAAACACTGCTCAGAATCATCAACACGTTCTCGTTTTTGGTCAACAGTGAGCAAACGCGGCACCCACTTTGAACAGAGCTTTCTCATAGTCAAATGCTTATGCAATATAAAGCCAACACGTTCTTTTGATATCTTTACGATGTCAGCTAACTCACGAAACTTCACTTTTCGATTATTCAAAACGATTTTGCGGATTTTTTTTATGTTTTCTGGTGTTACCGCCTCATTTGGACGTCCACTGCGTTCTGCATCATCGGTGTCTCTACGACCACGTTTGAAGTCAGCAAACCAACGTTTTATTGTTGTTTCTGATGGAGCGGAGTCCCCATAACACGTTTCAAGCCATTGCTTCGCTTGAACGGTATTTTTTCCCATCAAGAAGCAGTGTAAAATTAAAACACGAAATTGTTTTGATCCATTGTTTTGAAAATAACAAAAGTAGCGTCACTCTTAGCACAATAACTCACAAACTAATGAATAGAATATCATGAAATTTTAGCAGCTGTCTTTTGAAGGTTAGTATTAACTGAAAAAAAGGTGACTGCAATAAAACTAGCGCCATCTATGTGTTAGACCCGGGACTTTTCAGCCCATGTGTTATTAGGGACAGTAATTCGTGAACCACCATCATAAACCTATCTCCTGACGATACTAATATGACTAGCGAAACGGGTAAACGAAATGTAATTTATACTTTATGGAAAATCTCTTTATGGTGGTTAGAATTTAACATATATCAGTACAATTAAAAGGCCACAATTTATGGGTTAAATAATCTACAATTGCGCTATTTAAAACTATGTTTTTCGAGATAAGACATTCAGAATACGGAAAATATTTATTTGTTTTTGTTCTTAAGATATGTACGATAATAAAGTTTTATCAAATTCACAGAATCGGTATGATTATCGATCAATAAACGTTCGATAAACAGTATACAAAAAAAATCCTGACCTAAAAAAAATATGTTCTCAAAAATTTATAAAAGACAGAAAGGAACAATTCCATTTTTTTTTAACGGCTGTTACACTGTCCCCATATAAACTCGAGTTAATATGATCAAAAATGTGACAAAGTGCTTGTTTATTAATGTTTATGGATTCCACTGTTTATGGATTCCGCATGAAACATTTTGAAATACTAGAATTTTAAATGATACACTATATCCTAGTGTATATACATTAGGATTTTAAATGAAAATCTATAATAAACGTTTGAAACATTAAAAATCTAAGTGTATCATTTAAAATCTTAGTATTGATTTATTAATTCATTGATTTATTTTGTTTCCTTCAAAGTAATCCCCTGTCATTGCAATTAGCCTTTTTCCTCGGAAGGTATGAAAAAATACCGCTAGAAGCAGCTGCCGCGAGTAGAGGGTATAGTCCAGTTCAAGATATATCGTTGACCGATTGGCTGCAATAAACTTTTAACAAGTCCTGTCGTAACGAAACCCGGCAAAGTTGCAAGAAGCGTAAACAGGGACGGGCCTAATAAAATAACAGGTAAAAACAAAAACATAAAAATGGCAAATTCTTGCCATCATAATGATTATTGTGCCTCTATATATATATACATATATATATATATATATATATATATATATATATATATATATATATATATACATATATATATATATATATATATATATATATATATATATATATATATATATATATATATATATATATATATATATATATATATATATATATATATATATTGCTTGGCCGGGATCAAGTCCCACGCATCCCTTACATTAAAGGGCAGATGTTTTGTCTGTTGGTGGTTAGACTCATCAGGGTACTGACTAATAGGGAGTAAATATGGGTTGTTTGATTGATGGAGATGGGTTTACAAGTTCACTTTTACCAGACATGACTCATTCAGCCTTGTGACTCTTTCATTTCCCTCGATTGAAGAAATCACTTCGTGTACGCTGTTTTAAATCTATTCAAGAGAGCTAGGTGGCCGTTTTGAAGCAAACACTAGAAATGGAGTACAAAAACTTTTTCGGAGACTGGAAAACCTGTCGGAATAAATGTATTACAGTGAAAGCGAATTGGTTTGAAAAAGGCGACATTAATTTGAATGAATAATAAATATTTTTTATTTTATTTAAAAAGTGAAACTCATAAAAATCAAAATGAAGTATTTGTAAAAATCGAAAGTATTTTCCAACATAATTAAGTAATTGATTGTGCGCACGTGCTCGGTATCGTTATACACATTTACATTAATGGGTTTACATCGACGTTTACATTTTTTTTACATCGACCTAAAACACATATATGTACGAATAGATTACATTTAAACTATGTTTTTATCGACCAACTGTCAGAGTAGCACTTTCTATAATATATCGATTTATTGTTTGTTATTATGTGCTATAATAACACCCGTATTTTCTAGTCCCGGGTGGGAAATGTAACATGCGAGATGCCGTCAGGTTCTTGGAGGAAACTATTTGAAACTGATTGAAGAAACCAACATGGGCCCACCACTCGTGAAATAGGGGTGAAATCTTAAAGAGGAAACCAAACTTACGACAGGTACAGACTGTATAGATTGGCAGGTATAGTCCGTTTCAAGATATTTCGTTGACCTCAGAATTTTGGAAATAATAATTTTGGAAAAAATAAAATATTGTTAAATTATGATTAAATTACTATTATTATTATTATTATGTATGACTAAAACATTGTTTATTGGTTTGTGTATATTGAATTTATTAGTACAATAAAAATTATAACTTAAATTTAATTAAACATTTAAATCGGTTTCGCTCTCACTGTTACTGTGATCTGCATTAATAATAACTGTTTCTATATTATTAGTAGATATCTATCTTCTATTTTAATAATATTGTTAACCGAATGTATCCAACTTTCTTTTGGAACACTATTTATTACCTTCCTAATTAATGTTGCAGCACTAACATTGATTTTTTCCTGATGCCACATCAAAAAATTTAAATTATTTTTCCTTTGTTCGCTGGGGCTTTGGTTTGGCATTTTCTTAATGCATCTACCCATCCTTTTGCTGGCGTCTCATGTGTATTGAACTATGTTTCATCAAGGTGGATAATGCGACGATTTTCTAATCTGCATTTTTTTTTATAGAGTTTAAGTAGTCAAACGGCTATCGTCGCAATCGTTGTGATTCCATTAACATTTGTCTTTTATTAATGGTCCGATATACAAAACCCATTTGAGATAATATTCTCTGGAGGCTAGTTCTACTGCAAAGAATGTTGGTTTCATCTTGCTTTAGTCGCTGTTGCAATGTAGACACAGTTTGCTATTCATACATGCATAAATTTTGCATCGAATTAAGTCTTTGTCACTTTCGTCAACCCATTTGCTTTTACCAAAATCATTACGAAATCTTTTTTTGGCCTTAATTGACTTCGCTACAATATATTTAACTGTAGACAACGGAGTTTTCGTTCATGAAGACGTTTCTGCTGCGGCTGCATTTACATTAAGCCCCCTATTCCATAAAGAAACATACACATTTTTAACAAATTGCTTAGCATCAGACGATAAAGATTTTCTTTTAAAATTAGCACCCCCGGAGGCACAATGATCATTATGATGGCAAGAATTTGCCATTTTTATGTTTTTGTTTTTACCTGTTATTTTATTAGGCCCGTCCCTGTTTACGCTTCTTTATGTATAATATATATATGTATATATATATATATATATATATATATATATATATATATATATATATATATATATATATATATATGTATATATATATATATATATATATATTATATATATATATATATATATATATATATATATATATATATATATATATATATATATATATATATATATATATATATATATATATATATATATATATATATATAATATATTGCACACACAAAGAAAGCTGGTTTCCCGGCTTACTGGTCTTCGGCACCTATAAAAACCGATTATTTACTTAGGTTTTAAATGATCGTGAACATAAGCACAGCGCGTCGGAACTTGTAAACAAACGTGAACCAGCACCGATAATTTGACCGGAATGAATTTTTAATTCTTGGTCGCTGATTTTCGGTGCCGGACGTTGATTTTCAGTAGAAAAATTATTATTAATGTGGCGGCATTAAAATCGTCTACATCATTCACATGTTGATTATTTTTCTTTCAATTTTTTTTATTATTCCGAAATAAGTTTATGAAGGTCTAAGGCCGCGATTTGTATATATTTTTATGTTTATCTACACAAATTATTCATCGGAGGATGAACTAGACATCTTGCCTTCATGAAATCTGCTTTTTTACTCGCAGATAACCAGCGTTCTTTAATGAAATGATGCAATAATGGTAATGTATGTACAGTACATTGATATTCAACGCCGAAAATAGGCGCTGGCTAACCTGCTTTCTTCGTGTGCGAACCCTTAAAGATACAACAACCTGGTCTCTGCCTTAATGAGCATTTTTGTTGATTGCTTGACTGGAGACGAGGCCTACCCATCCCTTCAACTGGAGGGTATATGTTTTGTCTGTTGATGTTTAGATTCTTCAGGGTACCTAGACATGCTTCCCATCAAGAATAGGGAGACCCTATCCACAGCCAAGAACCAATGTTTTCATTGTATATATATATATATATATATATATATATATATATATATATATATATATATATATATATATATATATATATATATATATATATAATAAGCATGCTGGGGATTCCTTCATCCCGCAGTGGATCGACAATGCGTGGATGGTGATGGTATATATATATATATATATATATATATATATATATATATATATATATATATATATATATATATATATATATATATATATATATACTGCGTCCCCCCCGTATATACGCCATCCGACGTATGCAACTTCATTGAGACTTACACAAAAAAATTACCACAAAAAATGCATGTCTAAAAACACAAAACTGAGACATTACAGTACAGTTATTAAGCCAAAATGTCTCTATGGTGCAGAAACGCTCATTTTGAATAGAAAGAAATATATCGAGGAGATTGAAAAGAAGGAAAGGATAATCTTAGGCCCCAAACAAATAAGTAGCACAACATATCGACTTCGAGAAAACCAAGAAATCAAACAATACACAGATATACATAGCGATATGAGAAAAAGAAGACTTAAGTTCTACGGACACATAAAACGGATGAATCCGAGTAGGTTAAGTAGACAAATAGTTGGACAGGACCTAAGATCAGCAAATATCACACAAAGTGAAATTTACGATAGATACTGTTTCAGACACAAAGTTAACGTTTGGGAGATTGGCCAGAGAGAAAAATGTAGAAAGATCGGAACAATGAAAAAATCGGTCTGATGAAAGGAAAAAAGCTCGTAGTGAAAGAATGAAAGCAGTACGAGCGCAAAGGAAGGCTAACAACAACAAACGCCTCTAACTGTACTTCGCGAGGTCTACCAGGGCCCATACGTGATAATATATATATATATATATATATATATATATATATATATATATATATATATATATATATATATATATATATGTCGTCGAAACATCGCGAAGTGAACGCTTTGAAAATGATGGATAAGATTCCATCGAAACATCAATGAAACCGTCCACCAGTGGACATTCAGCTAATACGAGATATCCGAGAAACTATCATTATATATATATATATATATATATATATATATATATATATATATATATATATATATATATATATATATATATATATATATATATATATGTGTGTGTGTATATGTATATGTATATATATATATATGTATAGACGTATATATAGATATATATATATATATATATATATATATATATATATATATATATATATATATATATATATATATATATATATATATATATATATATATATATATATATATATATATATATATATATAGATACGTATAGACCCGGTTGGATCACGCAAAGCATTCTGCCTCATTTCGGGTGTTCCTTCTGATCTTCCTCACCTCTCTCATCCTCTGGTTTTGTTACTGTGTTGTAGTGTCTTATTTTTGCGTGTGTGGATATGCATTTCTTATTGTAGATATTATGTGTCTTGCCTTATGCCTATTTATCTTGCCGTATTTGGTGTTCAAATTTCGGACATCTAATTTTGAGCAGAAGAATTGGGTTTTTGAAAGCAGATTTGTAGGCCGACTTTCTCTGCACATTCTTTGAGGACTTCTATCTGTATGGTTGCCATTGTTTCATTGTCTGCGAGTATGGCTAGGTTGTCTGCGAAGGCTAGGCATGGGATTTCTATGTTATTTTTCGATCGTCCGAGTCGTGTTGGTTTGCAGTGTCTTTGATTTTTCAGTTCTTTTTCCCATTCCCTTATGACTTTGTCCAGGACCAGGTTGAAAAGGAGTGGGGATAACCCATCTCCTTGGTACTCCGGTTTTAATCAGGATATATATATATATATATATATATATATATATATATATATATATATATATATATATATATATATATATATATATATTATTTTTACGACATACTGTATATTAGTATTATCTAAATTTCTTATTTGTTTTCGAGGCCTATCATTATTAAAAGTTATGGCTATGAATTCGTACAAAAATTAATGTTCTCATTTAATAATTCACCGAGTATTTTGCTTATAGAAAGATGACATTCCTCTTCTCGTACTTATCAAAGTACATGAAACATTTATCAATGAAACATTGAAAATGAAAACATTGTGTTTTTGAGATATGAATGAAGTGGGCCAGGTTTGGTAAAGTTTGCTTCCGCTTTGGAAGTAAACACTGATAAGCTGACGTCACCGGTACGGGCATCGTCAAGTTCGTTTTCACGCCCCTGAATTCCGCATTCAAAATATTAGGCCAGATAGGAGTTTATGGTAATTGAAATCGAGCTATAAATACGTAGACGAATAAATTTGAAAGTTTTAAAAATTCAACTCTTAACCTTCAATATTCAACTCCTAACACCGAATTACCGTATACAACTATGACCAAAAAGTAAGGTGATATTTGTTTTTAAAATGTGTTCCCTTTATGTATCGATACAATTATATGTTTTTTAAGTTGGTATGACTGTCCTTGGCATCTAACAGAAGTTTATGTCATTTCGCTTGTTAAGTTAGAAATTATAGCATCTTTTACAGTGGTGGCTCGTGTTGGGGCGCCGCCTCTCCAGATTTATTACAGTAAACAATTTTTCAGACTTTTCAGATATAAGGATCAACGGTAAAGGCAAACATTTTTTTATCAATATCTTTTTTCTGGTTCTCTGCAGCTCTTTAAAATTTTTACTGGTTTATTATCTTATTATAATGTACCAATATGTCAAGTTTCATTCCATTCTGAACAGTAATTCTATAACGGACAGTATTACCTTAAACTTATTCACTCAAAAGTTTATTAGAAAAAAGTCCATATTTGGAATATTTTTAAATATTTTATAGTTTATACTATAACGCACCATCGAACACCGTAATAAATATTCGACATTTTTCCCCACAAGTCAAACAAATATTGTTCCACAAACAACATGAACATAAAGCAAAATCGCACAATTTTCTTGTTCTTGTTCAAACTAAGCTTAAAAGCTCGCGATATCAATGATACATTTGGCCCAGGAACCACTAATGAATGTTCTGCGCAATTATGGTTTAAAACATTTTGTGATGGTAATGAGAGCCTTGAAGATGGCGAGAGTGGTGGTCGGCTATCGGATGTTGTCAACCACTAATTGAGGGTCTTAGTCGAAGCCAATATGCATACAACTGTTCGGAACTTTCCTTTGAATTAGGCGTAATACATGTGACAATTTCTAGCCATATGCAAGAGATTTTAAAGTAAAAAAGTTCGATAAATCGATGCCGCACGATTTGAATAAAAATTATAAAAACCATTATTTTGAAATGTCGTTTGCCCTTGTGTTGTGCAATAAAAACGATCCTTTTTTCAAACGGATTGTGACGTGCGATAAAAAGCGAATTCTTTACGACAGTGGTTGGACCGCGACGAAGATCTACAACTCCGAAGAGCCGAAAATGCACCAAAATCAGATCATGATCACTTTTTGATAGTCTACGGCCGGTCTGGTTCATCACAGCTTCCTGTACCCAGGCGAAACTATTACAGCGAAGAAGTTTTGCCAGCAGATCACTGAAATGCACCAAAAATTGCCCAGCATTGGGTTTTGGCACCGGCGCATGTGCCCAGCATTGGGTTTTTGAATAAACAATAATTATCTAATATTAAGCTAATTAGACAAACTAAAATAAAATATGAAAACAATCAACTTAATGAAATAGAAAGAGATTTCCAAAAAAATAACACCAGAAATTTTTACAAAACATTTAAAACTAACTTAACAGGCTATCAAAGCCTTTGCTTCCAAAAGGAAGACGGACACTTAACTCTAAATAACCAAGACAATTGCAAAGAACTTGCCAAATATTTTGAACAACTACTAAACTATCCTGAGCCCTTAAACAGATTGCCAACACTAAACCCTAAACAAACAAACCCAGATTCTATACCATTGAATGAAAATGAAATTATTAGGCAAATCAAGCGACTTAAAAATAACAAAGCTTCTGCTGAAAATGGAATCACTGCTGAACTTTTGAAGTCCGCTGGTCAGATACAAACATGGAAATAACCAAAATTCTACAAGAAGTTTGGCGAACCGAACGGATTCCTGAAGACTGGAAAGATGCTCTAATCCATCTACTACATAAGAACGAGATATAACGGATGTAAACAACTATAGAGGGATATCTCTTCTCCCAGTTTGTTACAAGATTATATCTCAATGTCTACTAGACAGAGCACAGGGACAGTTAGAAGTTAGACAGTTAATATTGGTGAATATCAAGCAGATTTTCGACCGGGCAGATCCTGCCCTGAACAGATCCTGAATCTAAAGTTGATCCTAAGAGATCAAAAACTGTACAATAAAAATCTCGTCTGTACATTTGTGGATTTCAAAAATGCATATGATTCTATTGACCGCGAATCTTTAGTCCGAATCTTGAAAGAACAAGGACTAGATCTGAAAACGCTGGCAATTATTAAAGCAACGTTAACTAACACAAGGTCTAAAGTTAAATTCATGGATGACATCTCAGAGCCCTTCGAAATTAAAACTGTTGTGAGACAAGGGGATGGACTCTCGCCACTCTTATTTAACTGTGTTCTAGAAAAAGTAATACAGGAGTGGCGTGAAAAAAAGTCGGCACTGAATATTGACCAGCCCATTAAACTGGGGAGAACCAACATCACAATTGATTGTCTGGCATTTGCTGATGATCTAGCAATTTTAGCTCAAGATGTATTAACGGCACAGAAACAGATTGAAATCCTAAAAGAAACAGCAGAAAAGGTAGGACTCCAAATTTCCTTTGAAAAGACACAATACATGGCCTGCAACAGACTAAGAACACCATTTCTAAAAACAAAAGATGGTAACATCAGACGAGTCTCTCAATTCAAATATTTGGGTGAAATAATCATGGAAAATGGGTTGGAAAAAGCGACCAATAAGGGTAAATGTCAAAAAATGGAAACGGCATTGAGACTTACACAAAATATTTACAACAAAAAACACAAAACTGAGACATTACAACAGGGTTATTAAGCCAGAATGTCTATATGCTGCAGAAACGCTCATTTTGAATAGAAAGAGGGACATCGAGGACATTGAAAAGAAGGAAAGAAAATTCCTAGGCCCCAAACAAATAAATAGCACAACATACCGACTTCGAGAAAACCAAGAAATCAAAAAATACACAGAAGTTTTGTTTTCAAACTCGTTAGTTTGATTTTTAAAAACGTTTTATTTTTGTTTTACGAATGACAGAGATACACTACTGTTAAACGTTCTACAACAACTGATTGAAAAATCCTTGAAGGATATATTTATACAAATAAAAATGCTGAGTTAACAAATGTATTCGTTCTAGAACGTTTTGATCGTGAGAACAACACTACGTGACTAAATATGTTGACGGTGCTGTTCCTGGGTGCAGGTGGTTGTATCCTGATATGTTTGTTGTTGCTAAGTTGGCGAATCGTCCATGCAGGTGGCTGTAATTGATATGGTGATTCGGCCGACGTTGCATTACGTGGGATATAACTCCTCCCACCTTAGATGAAACATATCCTATGGTTCTTGTTTCATCCGTCTAGAAGTCGATTTCTTCTACGGGGGCTGCTTGATTGTTGCGGCTTTTTGACCTTAACTTCTGTATACAATATCTATATATAAAATAGAGTATAATGATTAATAAACATATATAGATTAATATGGTCCAGAAGCTAGTTCGATTTATATAGATGGTATCGGAGAGCTCGATGAGGTCTTCCTTCTGTCTTTTTAATTGGGTTTGTATTTCATCGTTGGCCTTCAAATTGATTGAATTTAAATTGATCGATGGTGGATTGAATATCGATACTTGTCCTTTGGCCAACGTCCAGTTTAGTTTTGGTAGGTTGATTTCTTGATATGACAGGTAACTTGGTTTATAGGTTTCCAATGTTATTGAACCTATATGGATTTTGCAGTTGGGTTGCATTTCCATAAGGTACGAACCATATAGAGGGTAGTTGTTTTCTGTGTTTTCACACGTCACTTTGGATAGCTTTTCTTCAGGAAGGGTGACTATCCATTGATTGTCCATGATTCTTGTTACTTGTATGTCATATATATTGACGTTAAAGGGGTGGCAGAAAGTAATATTTTTCTGATGTTTTAACAATTGCACAGCACAAGGGTTAATTGTTTCTAGTGGCTTACTTAAGGCATTTTTACACAAGAACTGTTTATTCAAAGTTTCTTCACATTGTTTATCCTGGTAGGAATATTTCTTACTGCTGAGTGCGAGGTAAGGTTTTAAAGGGATGTTAACCAGGAAGGTTCCATTGTTGGGAATTGGTAAAGGATAGAGGTGATAATATTGGTATATTTCAGGCTCTACCAATGGAAGTTCTAGTATGAATGTTATTTCGTATTCTTTCGAGAAACTTTTAATTTCAATTATTTTTTCGAGTTCGAGGACATTTTGCAATTCACTAGTTAAGGGTAGTTTGTCTGTATTTAAATGTTTTTCAAGATTTTTTATTTCTGAAAGTAATTCATTAGGATTTACAATTGAATTATGTAATACATTAATTTTAGAAAATGTAATTGCTGTTTCGATATTACTAAGCAAATTATATATTGATTGATACAACATTGTGATTTGAGTGATTGTTGTGTGAATTAGCATATATTGATGATCGTTTGTTTCATGAATAGTGATTGTTTGTATAGTTTCCTCGATATGTGATATGCGAGTTCTTAATATCTGTTGATTATGTGTTAAGTTAGCCATTATGTTTTTGATATTTTCAGAAGTTTTACCTAATAAGGTTATATGATCAATTAAACTTAATTTTAATTTGTTTTGATTGCCTTGTAGTGCTCTGATTTTGTTATCAATTAATTCTGCGTCATTCTGGTCAAGGTTTCCGGTGATGCACTTAATTAGTGATCCCAAGGGGTTTAATAATCCTCTTTTAATTCTTTTTGTTGTTTTATAGGGGATTATTTGGTTAATTAGGTTTTCTATTCTTTCTTCAAGAGTGCGGGTTGAAACAAGTGTATTATGATATTCCGAGTTATAGTCGCTATTGTTGTATAATGCGTTGAGAAGAATTCTTGAATTGAATTTAAGTGATTCGAATTCTGTTATTACTGGATTTAAGTTGACGTTTTGTATAAATGTCCAATAATTTGATACGATTTTTGCGGTACCTTTTTGGATGGGTAGTATTCCTGGATAGTTATTAAGGTTGTTTATTTTTATTCCAATTCCGAGTGTGAGGACGGTACAGGTCCATCTGTAACAACGGGCTTTATCTTAGTCTCGTTGATATGCACGGTTTCCTTCTTTTTTGTTTTTGGATTTTCAATTTCAATTTTATTGTTTTCAAGTACTTTGGTTAGAATATAAGGGCCTAAGTACTTGTTTTTTGTTTTTATTGACCTTTGATCATTTTTCTTATAGATTAAAGAGCCTAGTTGTATTTTTGCTTGGTCCTTTTTTTTATTAATTTTATTAATGATGGTCTCTTTGCGCTTTTTCGATTCTTCAGCGACTTGGTCGTATAAAATTCTCGTTTTTTCTTTATGACTTTGTAAATATTCCGTATATGCATGGGTTGGAACTAAATTCATAGGATCTCTTGAATTTGTATGACCTAATACAAGTTCTTGGGGTGTGTAATTTGTACTTGAATGGATGGTGTTATTGTATGCAATAATAGCATATGGCATTAGGCTTATTATGTCTGAATTTAGGTCTGTTTGTCTTAAGATTCTTAGGTGTTCGATTAGGGTAGAATGTAGACGTTCTACTGGTGAATTTGATTCATGATGGTGAGGTGTAGTAAAATGAATATTTATATTGTGTGTCTTTAAAAGGTTTTTTACTACTTCATTTTTAAATTCAAGTCCATTGTCAGATATTATACAATTAGGTGTACCTATGAACGAAAAGTATTTAACTAGTTGTTCACAACATGATATGGCGTTTCCGAAATATGGAAGGGCTTGTCCAAATTTTGAGAATTTATCTAAGAGTGTTAGAAATTTTTCTTTTCCGATTGAAAGGGTGTCAATGTGTACAATTTCAAACGGTCTGCTTGGAGTTTCTGTTAGAATAAGAGGTTGATTTGGAGGTTTTCGATTATATTTTGATCTTTGACAAATTTCACAATTATTGATATAATTTATTACGTCAGTTTTTAATGTTTTCCAATAATAATTAGCTTTTAGAAACTTTGTTGTTTCATCTATTCCACGATGATTAGTTTTTCCTTCATGTTTATATTGAATTAAAGGAATTCTTTCGTCTTCTTCGACGTTATTAATTAATTTAGTACATTCAATTAATTTATAGTTTCTAAAATGGTTGATCATTATCTGGTTGAATATTGTTCGTAATTCTTTCGAAAGGAAGTATACAAAGGTTTTCTTTTCCGTTAGATATTCTTTCAAAAATTTTGTTATCTTCTCAATATTAGTTGGTAATGTCGCATATATTATTTTGTGTTCTTCGAAATTCTTGTTTTCGATTTTTATATATGGATCGTAAGGAGATTTTTTCACGATTATTTGTTTGTTTTTATTATTAATAATTTCATCTAATAGCGTTATTCCGGTATAATTTTCATTTGCATTTGTGGTATGTATTGTTTGATCCGTTTTTGTTTTAAAAGGAGGTCGAATCTGTATGTCTGAAATTATTCTTATTTTCGGCTGGTCTTTTAGTTGACAGTTCTCTAATTCTTGTATGGTTTTGTTTACTTCGTCCGTGTTGATAGCGTTTGGATCATAATTTTCAAAAAATTCGTCGATTTCCATGTTGATGTCTCCTGGACAATTCATTGTTGACTCTGTTTCTACTGCATTGATTTGGATGCGAGACAGGGCGTCAGCATTAGTGTTTTGGATGCCTTTTTTATAAATGATTTCATAATCATATTCTTCTAGTCTCAGTCTCCATCTTACGAGTTTACTGTTTGGTTCCTTTAGATTAAAAAGCCAAACAAGAGGGCGATGATCTGTATAGATTTTGAATTTTCTTCCATACAAATATGGTCTGAAATACTTGCATGCCCAGACAATGCTTAAAAGTTCTTTTTCTATGGTGGAGTACTTTTGTTCTGAGTCATTTAATGTTCTTGATGCATAACCAATAGGTTGATCATTTGGTGGATTTCCTTGTGAAAGTACGGCTCCAAGTGCGATATTAGAGGCGTCAGTTGTTAATACAAACGGTTTATCGAAATCTGGATATTTTAAGATTGGTGCATTAATCAAAAGATTTTTAAGGTGATTGAATGCTTCGATAAAAGATTTAGAATGATTAACTTTTGCATTTTTCTTTAAGCAAATTGTTAAAGGTTTTGCTATTTTCGCGAAGTTATTAATGAAACGGCGATAGTATCCTGTGAGTCCTAAGAATGATTTTATTTCTTTCTGAGTTTTTGGTAATGGAAAGTTTTTTACAGCGTTTATCTTATCTGGATTAGGTTTGATACCTTCGTTGGTTACTTTATGACCTAGATAAGCTACTTCTTTGTGTAGAAATTCGCTTTTGTCTAATTGAATTTTAAAATTCGATTTTCTTAATCTTTCGAATACTTCTTGTAATCTTTCGATATGTTCTTGGAGGGATGTTGAAAATATTATAATATCGTCTAGGTAGACTAAACAAGTTTCATTTTGTATTCCTCTTAATACGTTGTTCATTACCTTTTGAAATGTCGTAGGGGCGTTTTTTAGTCCAAATGGCATACGTTTAAATTCGTAATGGCCAGTGTCTGTCGAAAAGGCTGTTTTCTGTATATCTGCTGGATTCATTTCTACTTGGTGAAATCCATTTGCTAAATCGAGGGTAGTGAAATACTGAGATTTGCCCAATTTATCTAATATGTCGCTTATTTGTGGAAGTGGAAATTTTTGATCTATCGTTTTATCATTTAATTTTCGATAGTCGATTACTATTCTCCATTTACGTTTTCCAGAGGCGTCCATTTTCTTTGGTACTATCCATATGGGACTGCTCCATGGTGAGTTGGATTCTTGTATGATTCCGTTATCTAACATTTTGTTTATTTGTGATTTTACTTCTGATTTATGTACATATGGATATCTATATGTCTTGGTGAAAATAGGGGTTTCATCCGTTAGTTTTATCTCGTGTTTTATCTGATTTGTGAACGTTAACGGGGTATTTTCACAATAAAATATATCTCTATATTTGTAACAAAGCGCTCTTATGGCTTTATATTCTTCTGTGTTACAATGTTTTAATCTTAGATTCTTTAAGTTTGCCTTTTGGAGATTATTTATCTGTTGAGTATAATCGGCATCTGTCTCCATGTTTTCGAAGAAGTTCATTTCGGCTTCTTTAATTAATTCGACTGGAATTGGTTTCGTAAATTTAATTTTTACTGGGGTTTCTCTTGTGTTTGTAATTATGGTGGTCGCGTAAAAATTTGATATGTTGACTAGAGATTCGGGTATTTCAGTTTTTTCGAAATTTGTATAATGTAATATTCCGATTCCTTTTTCTTTGTCAACAGGTACTTTTATTACTTGACATGTTCGTGGAGGTATAATCAATTCAGTGTATTTAGGGTATGAATGTATAGGTTTATTATTTTGATAATATAATGGGATGATTGAAGTTTCTGATTCTAATGTGAAATCTTTTAAGTTTATGTTTGCGCCAATGTGTGTTAGAAAGTCCATTCCTAAAAGTCCGTCAAATTGCTGGGAAAAATCAAAAAGATAAAGTTTATGATTTCCGGGAAAATTGAATGAAGGGAAAATTGGTATGATCATAACTTCGTTATGCATTGAAGTTGCGTGAGCTGTTTTTACAGTGAAGAATTCGTTCGTTATTAAGTCGGGGAAAAAGTGGTATGCTAGTTGAGGATTTATAAAGCTTTTACCGCTACCAGTATCGACTAGAAATGTTGCGTCCATTTCGGGTAAATAGATGATGGGTAAATTTAAGATTGCTGAATTATTTAGGAATATCAACTCTTTTGGTTTGTACTTTGGGTGATTGGAAAATTTTCTGAGGGTTCGATATAATTTTCATCGGGTGGTTCTTCGTAATATTCATCATATTCGTAATTTTCTTCGTTATCAATGGGGTTATAACTTTGCTCTGTGTATTCTTGTTCGGATGTATAGTTTTCTTGTATAGTATTAATATTTTCAATTTCGTTATCCATTGTTTGATTAAATAATTGGTTTGAGGGTTGTCTGATGTTTCCGCTCGATGTATCCATCGGTTCTGGTTTATTTCCGCGTACTATCGATGATGTCGCTTGACGTTTTATACCGTGAGGGGTGTTGAAATTGCTAAATTGCTGTCTGAAGAAGTTATTAGGGTTTTGTCTGGTAAATATTTTTCTAGGGGCTCCAAATTGGTTTGGTTGTACATTAGCTGTATAACGTACAGGGATGTTCTGTTGGTGTGCGTTAGCTGAATAACGTACAGGTTGTTGATTTTGATATTGGTGTACATTAGCTGAATAACGTACAGGTTGTTGATTTTGATGTTGATGTACATTAGCAGAATAACGTACAGGTTGTTGATTAGGGTTGGTTCCTGATGTAGTTGGTTTTGTATTATTGTTACTGCGATTTTTATAATAAAGAAAGTTTTCTTCTTCTTCGGCGTAGCTCATGGCTTGTTCTAACGATGTCGGATTTTTTAATCTTACAACGAGTTGCATATGGTAGTTTAAACCATTTATGAATGTTCTTAATACAATATTTTCATATTCCTTAATTTTTAAAATTTTTAGATCTCGTGGGTCATTTGACATGTTAATTTTTGAAAATAAGAGACTTCTAGCGTCTTGTAATTTAATTCCGAATTGTTGAGGGGTTTCGTTTTTTTCTGACTTGGTTGTGATAATATCTTGTACTATACAGTCTATTGATCTTCGATCAGAGAAAGTATTTATGATGGCATTTTTTATTAGCTCCCAATTATGTAGTTCAACTCTAGATGCTACTAAATCTGCTGCTCTACCAATCAACTTGCTCAATATGGTATCGAATAAGCAAATATTTATTGGTGCGTTAATATTTTGACGATCTTGATGGTTATTAAGAAAATTGTCACATGCATTAATAAATCGATTAATTTGTTTAGAATTACCATTGAATTGCGGAATGTTCTCTGCTTGGTATCTAATTAAAGCGTAATTTGGTGTTGCCATTTTGATTTTATTTTTTATTTTTGAAAATATTTTGAAAAATTGTTATCAGTGTTATTAGTAGTGTCAAGAAATATACTTAATATTAAAATATGACTAGAATAATGAATGGGGAAAAAATGAAAAGATAAAAATGGAAAAAGATTGGATGCACTTACAGTATGTTGATGATGATTTTCATTCCTTTGTGGATTTGGTTGCTTTGCTTTTGCTGCTTTGCTGCTTTTGTTGCTTTTGTTGCTTTGTTTGTTTCTTTCTTAGCCTAAGTTCCAATAGGAGTAGCGATTTTTGTCTCTTCCCTGGAGGTTGAATTGCTGCGGAGTTGAGCGATGCTTGTCTCTTCTCTCGGACGTTTAACGGTGCTAAAGTTGAGCGATGCTTGTCTCTTCTTTTGCTGTACTGCTTCTTGTCACTCGCGGTTCGTTTTCACCATTAATCGTTGGAACGAAACAGACTTGTTCGATACAATTCTGTTGGTCAAATCCGTACTCAGTTTTGTTCAAATTAAGCCCGTTGGCAAAATCCTACCGACTGCGCCAGTTTTGTTTTCAAACTCGTTAGTTTGATTTTTAAAAACGTTTTATTTTTGTTTTACGAATGACAGAGATACACTACTGTTAAACGTTCTACAACAACTGATTGAAAAATCCTTGAAGGATATATTTATACAAATAAAAATGCTGAGTTAACAAATGTATTCGTTCTAGAACGTTTTGATCGTGAGAACAACACTACGTGACTAAATATGTTGACGGTGCTGTTCCTGGGTGCAGGTGGTTGTATCCTGATATGTTTGTTGTTGCTAAGTTGGCGAATCGTCCATGCAGGTGGCTGTAATTGATATGGTGATTCGGCCGACGTTGCATTACGTGGGATATAACTCAGATATACATAGCGATATGAGAAAAAGAAGACTTAAGTTTTACGGACACATCAAACGGATGAATCCGAGTAGGCTAACTAGACAAATAGTCGAATTTTATGAAAATAGGAGTAGAGCTAAAGTAGAAATAATTAAATGGATTGCGGCAATTAAAGAGGACCTAAGATCAGCAAATATTACACAAAGTGAAATTCAGGATAGAGGTTGTTTCAGACACAAGGTTAACGTTTGGAAGGTTGGCCAGAGAGAAAAATGTAGGAAGACTGGAACAACTTGGTCTGACGAAAGGAAAAAAGCTCATAGCGAAAGAATGAAATTAGTATGGGCGCAAAGGAAGGTTAACAACAACAAACGTAAGGGAACCGTTACGCTCGGGTCGGTGACGCTGAATCGGGTTTACTCGGCTCCACTCGACATCAAGCGCGCTCGGGTCGGTAACGCACTGAATCGTGTATACTCGGCTCCAGTCGTCATCACCCACGTTTTGCATGTAATCAGTGTAGTAATTTAAAATAATACGCGTGTCTTATTCTATATGATCTGTGTGTGTGTGCTGCATTTCACTAATAGCGAAAAATTTATTTTGCATCAAGGTAAGTTCGGGCATTTCTTCAACAATATGAAGAACTTAGACAATAGTTTACTATTTATAAGTAGTCTAATTTATTTAAAGTAAATTCCATGCCAACTTATTTTTAGATATTTAAATAAATTTGAAGCTAAGGTATTTATAACATATTTTAGTTTCCATAAGCCCATTATTTCTTTCTTAGAATATAATACCAACGAAGAAGTCCTATCAGAACAAACTTCAACAATATAATTAATTCACAAATAATTGTTTATTAATTGTTAATTGTTTATTTTGCAATTAATATTACTTCACAGGTACAGAGATAAGAATAAATAATTTTATAAAACAATATTAATATCACCTTGTTATTGATTCACCGAACTAATCCATTATATAATTTAAATGTAATTATATAATATAACTCAGCTATCGGATGGTAATAAGCACACATCCCTTTTTTTATTGTAACCTTTGGTGTGAAGCACAGAAGTCAAACAGATTTATAACGTCTCGATGCATGTTTCGTTAACTATGAGTTAACGTTCGTTAATTATGTTCATCAAGAGGTGATTTAATCTGCTGCAAAAATCATTCACAAGTATATAAATCGGGAGTGTATGACGGATGAGACATCAATTCGATAACTTTTCATTAAAAAAATTCATTGTTTCAGAGGCTGTGTGGGGGCTGGTGTTGTCATGATGAAGGATACGATAAATTGCGTTGTAGTTTAATATTAATCCTCGCTCAAGCTGGTATATGGTTTCGAAAACTGGCTCTATCGAATCCAAATTAACAATGCAAAAAGAAAATATTTCGAAACAAAATAAAGCCATTTGCACCCAACAATTTCTGTTTCTTTTTCTTATTTTGCATTTTCTTATTTGCAGCAACATTATATTTGATATAAATACATTTTTTATATCCGGAATTGTAAATAAACCTACATCATTATTTGTTTGACATATTTTTCACGCATATTTTCAATTAAATTAGATCAGGTGATCAGGGAGGCCTTCGGCTTTTTTTATGTTGACACGAACAAACGACTATCTAAATAGTTTTGGCCCGTGTTCCGTATCAATTTAATAAACTGTACATATATTCTTTGAGGTAATTTGGAAAATGTCGAAAATTTTAGTTTCGTTGTTTTACGTCGTATATATATATATATATATATATATATATATATATATATATATATATATATATATATATATATATATATATATATATATATATATATATATATATATATATATTACACGATTAGTCCGGGAGTGGAGTAGGGGAAGGTGGCGTAGGTTGAGACACCTTTTGTTTTTTGGTCGTAAAATTTCACTGGGTAAAGATATCGAAGAATTTATTATACCATTGGAAAACTAGAAGCTATACCAACACTTCGATAATAAACGGCAATAAAAAATTGTCGGATAATTTGAGACATCTCAAAAACTTGTTGAAAACCTGAGAAAATGAAGTAACTACACCAAATATTTTATGTTTATGGTATATTTATTAAGTTTAATTGTCGAATTTACAATTTATTCTTATGTTTATTTGGTCAAATGACCGAAACAAACAAAATAATGGATGATCAGTCATTCGATTTCTCCGATTCGACATGCTAATCGAAGTCA